>VFFE01007706.1:3965634-4071876 GCA_008921705.1 Burhinus oedicnemus
GAAGTAATGATACCATCAAAAGTTGTACATACTAAGATATAGAAAACATGGTGAACAGACATGATAGAAATCATAGACATGTTTTTCCTAAAAAATGAACATTCAAGCTTTTATCATTTAGGGAAAAAAGCACTGAGGAAGAGTCACAACTGTGGATTTTGGTGTATGTGTGGAGACAAAAAAGGAGTAGGTAAGTATAATAAGAAAGACTCTTAACTAATAGTAAGGCTCACAATTTAGAAAGCCAAGCAAATCCAATCTTTGTTTGGACTGGGCCCTGCCAAATGCTGTAATGACACTCTGTGAAACCTGTGCTTTAGCCCTTGTAAACATGTGCTAGTCCTTTAACCCCATCCTATTGACAGTGGTCCTTATGTCCTTGGAGCACTGATTTCTACTGGCTATTTTCATCCCTTCACACGTATTGCTCTGGTCGCTCTGTGCTGCTGAGTCACAGTCCACTTCTGCATCCTGTTCCCTGGTTTGCCCTTCAGCTTCTCTCTTTTACAGTTTTCCATGGATACTTGCTAATAGCTGACGTTAATAGTTTAGCGTGGAGCTCATGCATCATCTTGTACATTTTCTTTTCCCTAGTTCCCTCTCCCTGATAAGACCTTGATATTTGGAATAGAATAGAATAGAATAGAATAGAATAGAATAGAATAGAATAGAATAGAATAGAATAGAATAGAATAGAATAGAATAGAATAGAATAGAATTAGAATAGTCGGAAGGGGCCTAATATTATTATCTAGTCCAACTGCAACTTTATTCTCCTTTCTTCTGGATCTGTCATGAACAAGCAACATCCAAATCATATTATTACTTCTCTTCCTAGTCAGATATAACCCCAGTCCATGAATGGTACTTAAAACTGCCTCCACTTTTGATATTTCTGGTATCCTCGTCATCCCTGCCAGCCCACCTAGAATATTATCAGTCTTTCCTCCTATAAATACTGACATATTTTCCTCCTCGAAAAGGTCACACTCTAAAATTTTTGTTACATTCCTTTGTAATTCTGCCCCTGCTGATATGATGGACCTTCACCTCAGTCCATTTGTACATGTGCACACAGATCTTCCTGTGCAACGTCACTTTTGAGAGCCTACTGCCTGTTTTCACTTTCAACTGCAATTTTCCACACTGCCCAGACATGGAAAACTTTACTTCCCTCATGCCCTTACTGCCACTTTCCCTCTTTGTAAGCTGATTTCTGCCATGATGAACATAAGCAGTAACTTTAGAACTACATGAAAGTCTTGCTAAAATCTAGATTTTTCACTATGTTCTTCCAAAGAGTAGTTCAAAGCATAAGCTCTTCAGGACAGAACTTATCTTTTTGTGTGCCAGACAGATAAAGCACTGCCTAGAACAGTGACTGATAATAGTAGTAGTAGTAGTAACAATAATGATAATAATAATAGTAGCAATAGTAATAATAATTATAATTATAATGAGAAAGATTTAGGAGAACTATTCATTTATACCTCTACAGCTCTGATAAGCACCTTTTGAAAATGTTTGACTAGTTTTATCTGTTCTCAGCTTTGTTCAGTATATATTTTAAAATAGCTAGTTTGCATTTCTCATTTTTGTAAACTAAACAAGTTCTTCTGAATGTGTTATGCAGTTGTGGATCCTGCATTTTCTGTGTGACAGATTCTTTCAAAGAGTTTGTACAACAGGGTATCTGCTGCCCTGTTTCCTAGAAGGCACCGTCTTGATCCTTTGGGAAGAGAAAAGAGGTTGGGAAATTGAAAAAAGGAAATACCCATATAAAACTGTTCTATGAATTAAGGACTTGATGAAACATGTCTATAATCCAGCTGTCCTCTACACAAACTAATATCAGAGAAGAATTAGCTAAACTGTAGCATTACCATAATGTAGTAAGAGGAAAAGTTTATGTATTTAAAGAATTTTTTTTTGGTGTGAATTTGGTATTAAAGAGGTGCGTTTCTGAATCATTGCCATAGCAAAAGTACAAAACACTGGGGAGCAGCATATCACCAAAAGTTTTTTTTGCTGTCCTTGCTAATTTAAATTGCAAATATATTTAGAATCACTCTTTTAAGAGAGTGCAATATGGTCACGAAAATATGTAAAAAAGCGTTTGATTCATGTCAGATCAGGATGTGACTCTAAGAAGATGTGTATAATGTGAGTGTTGTGTATCACATGTGATGTGTATCAGGTGAGTGATGGATGACTGTGACTCTAACAATCCAGTGTATCCTATTTCTCTTCCCTAAAGGCTACTGAAAACATTAACACAATGGTGCTCCTTACTCCAGTCTCATGATGTTTTTCAAAATGATAAAGATTTGTGTTCAAGTGTTCAAGTGTTTGAATTTTCATTAACCAACTGCCAATAGGCTGAAGGTCCTTTCCATGTTTGTAAAGGCTGGATGTTCCCCATGTGTTTGTTGCAAGCTACAACCTATTTTTTTGCTTGACTTTTACATTTCCTTTAGCTGTTGTTACTTGGGAACTGAAAGACAAAAAAAATCTATTGCAGATGAGCCCCAAATGGCAGCTTTGAACACCAGCTGTCATTGAGCAAGTTATTCATGTGCTAACGTTATAGCAAAGCAAGTAAGAAGAGTACAAAGAGAATTCATAATGCCCAACTTCCATTAAATAAGTCTTTAAACTTTCTTTACATATGGCTACAGCATATCTTAAACTGTGATGCCCCAACATGCCTCCTAGCCCATTGGTATAGTACTTCCTCCTGACACAATATCCTGTTACGGCAGGATGGGGGTGGTCACCATCCCTCTGCCTCAACAGAAAATCAGATGTCTAAGTTGGAAGAAATCTGTGGTCCACCAAGGAAAGGAAAGTGTATCCAGCACATATTTTAGAGAGAGGCAGAGATAACCAGCTCCCTGAAGTTATTTCTAACAATAATGAAAAAAATACCAGAAAGTCAAGACTTTGGAAGCCTCAAAAGTCCGAAGTTCCATCAGATAGTAATGTATGCTAGTAATGTGCTTAGCATCAGAACAGATATTGCTGTAAATTGTACTAAATTATATCAAATGTTTTAGGAACTGATCCAAAAAGTAGAGAGATCAGTATTTTCTTCTGAAACTTTTGCCAGTGATTTCTCACATTATGTAGCAATCTCTGTCTCTCCCTCTCCCCTCAATCTAGCCAACCTTTTTCTTTTTAAAGAAATCACTAGTTGTATTTATCCTACTTGTCATATGAAAACACGAGGCAAATTGTAATGGTCAAACTGGGTATGAAGGCAATATTCCATGAAGTTACCAACAAAGAAATAGATAGAAAAGTAATGATGACCAGAATGGACCCCACTATTTTTCAAAATAATTACAATGCTCTTTTTTTCGAGCAAAGAAGAGGCAGTCATCTAATGTATATGGATTTCAGCATCATGTGGGAAATTGTTCTTCAAATTGAAATATGTATGGATTGCTATGAAGTCTATAAAGTTGATCAACACAGTGGTTTCACTTCATCTGTGTTTTCTTCCAGGTTCATTTAAAAGGGATGTTACCAAGCCGAAGAGAGACAGAGAGAAATAGCAGAATTCATTATAGGTAAATGTATTTAATAAGACAGATCCTATTTAATATCTTCATTCATGACTTTTAGAGGGGAAAAAAAGGAGGATAGTGGTCACGAAATTTGCGGATTAAACAAAGATAGCAGTCACCATTGAAGCAGAAGAGGACAAGGAGTGATGGATGACCCTGGAATAATAAAAAAGCAGAACAAAATGTAAAAGACTAATGACAATAATTTTTGCCATTAGCCCATCAGCTGGATGCAGTGAAGAGCAGGATAGTGATATATTGTCTGATCACAGAAGTATGAACCATTAGAAAATGTGTCTCCATCATTTGCAGTCTACAGGCAGATGATGTCTAAGGTCTGATGTCCACGTTCCCTCTTGTCCTGGAGTCAGCAGCTCACAAGCCCTGCCAGCTGCAAACTGACTGCGACAGCTCAGTGGAAGTGCATGGAGAGACCACACAGGTACTGCACTGTGCCACACAGCACTCTTCAGAGGCATAAAGAGATACAGGATATGAATTCACTCATCCAAGTTACAACTGAAACTAAGGCTTCACTCCCCTGGCAAGTGCTGCAAATATAAGGCTACTGCTCATAGAGGGTGAGAAGGACAAAGTGTCTGAGAAGCGTCTTTGTAGATGTCTGTTCTCAGGTAAGGACTATGACCTGCTGATAGCAGCATGGCCTGGAAATGTGATCAGGACTGTTCATCTTATGTTTTGCTGTACTCCAACTTTCACGTTATCTTGGATGTTGCATGACATGAACGCATACAAGCAGACTCTGTGCTGACCAGTGCCTGAGGCAGTACACCCTCCCAGCATCTACCTCAGTGGGACTATGATATGGGCATCCAAATAATCATCAGGAATCACTGAGTCTAGGAAGAATTATCATCTCAAGCTCAATTCTATCAATGGCAGACCTAAGCTGGCAGCACACAGCCTTATTTAGAGGTCTCTCTGCCATATGCTCCACAGTACCTGTGAAAGCCAATTTATGCCATTTTCCAGGATAACCTTCTCATTACCAGAGATAACAGAGATTGATGGTATTGTTCCAAAGATGTCAAACAGGTTTTGAACTTATTAAGAAGTTGAAAACAATGAGGGTGGCAGAATTTGAGACAATTGATGTTGGGGTATTGCATGTTTCTACAGTATTGCACAGAGGCTTTCCTTAGCAAGTGTGGGAGAGCTTTTTTATTCCTGGTATACAACATATCAGAAGACAAAATACATCCTTTAGCGTATTTGATGATATTTATTTGACTGATGAACTGATAGCTCGGTCATAGTTTTTAATATCAAAATGATTTTAAAAATCTATAATTTCTAGTTTATCTGAAATGGGAAATATAGGGCTCATTTGTCATTTGCTAATCTGACTTTCTGTTGCTGTCACTGTACAGAAGCCACATGTGGTCCAAAAAAGAATAGTAAGCATCCATTTAAGGTCTCTGCAAAGGAGATACAAAAGGTGTAATTCAAACTCGTGTAAACCACTGAAATGGTTTTTCAGGAGGAAACCTCTTGTTCAAGGCTTTGGTTTCTTTCCTAGGTTTTGTGAAGGGATGGGATTCTTCAGTAGCTAAAGAGAATCCTGGCCCTTCTGTCCCAAAATGTGTCCTCAGAAGTGGCAGTCTTCAGATGCAAAGATGCATAAAAAACCAATGATTTCTTAGAACATGTGGATGCTGGATTATCAAGGACACACCAACTACTATTCACAAGGTTTCACACCTGTCACTGTGGTTTGGTAATAAAAAGAATGGGCCCCTATGACAGTCTGCCAGCTCATTTTACATGTGTATTGAGTAGGGAGGGTAAAGAGAGCCCCCACCTAAGTAACTGGTTTTGAAATTCTCCTTTAAGACTGTAGGTTTCATAACCCATAACAATACCCCAGCACATTTAGCACTTACATTAAGTAAAGCTCATAGAAACATTCTCCAACTTTTTGTTTGTTTGTTTGTTTGTTTGTTTTAATGTAGAGGGGAGAAAACAGATTTGTCAAACCTGGAACATTTTGCAGAAATCTTTCATTCCAATAAAAGAGTTCTTGGCCTTGGGATAGACTTTCTGCCCATGTGGCCCAGGACATCACCACTGAATGGCCAGTGGGCACTGAAACACCACAATCGCCATGGAGTCCCACATTCAAGTCCCTGTGCTATCAGACCATCTCTAACTGAACTTTTTGAACAACAAATATGTAGTTATTCATTGAAAATGAAACAACACTAACAAGAAAGGTTTGGATGTCCCATGTGGAAAACCCAGAGATACTTCAGAGGCATGTTCCTCTGTGGAAATATTGTTCTAATTATCTCATAATGAGGTGGTATTACCCAAAACAATTTTTAAATGTGCATTTTATTCCCTTCCAGCACCAGTGATAGAGCAGATGATTAGATTAGGCTAGATTTTAAACCAGATAAATAGTAACCATCTTACTGATGAGATGCCAGTCTTAGGTAGAGTGATTTTTACCTGGTTTTGAAATACACTATTTACTTTGACAGTCAGTCTCAGATGTCACTCAAAATCCTAGACTGGGAGTGGCAGTGGAATTTTAATTTATTTTTGAGGTATGACACAGCTACCCTTATCAGAGAAAATGAAAGTCAGAAACACTGCAACCACAAGAAAAACGAGAAACTGCAATACACTAATTAGTAATAGAGCAATGAGGATTCAGAAGAATGTTATTTAATGCAAACTGTTACTTGAGGATGATATTTCATTTTGATTTACTTAATTAAAGAAGATTGTAGAAACTCAGTAACTATTATTTTCCTCCTAGATAACTCCAGCAGAAATTGTGGTTGACTGTTCACAGGAGATGATAATTTCTCTCCTGATCAAGTGTAAGTCATACATCTGATTTGTCTTTGTTTTGGTTTAGAGACAGAGGTCTGTTTAATACCTTTAGGTTTTAGAAGGAGGAATAACTTCCACTGACACCATTTAGTCTGTTTTTAAACCATAACAAGGTTTCATTGAAACCATTTTGCCATCATAACCTTACATTGTAATGGCTTCATAATGGCACCGTCAAAAAGGTCCTTATAGACTTGCTGTGAAATAGTTTTCCCATAATAACTTCATATCTCTGACTGCATTGTAATGATTTCATCATGAGGTCATGGACTAGCAATGAATCCCTTTTGGCATTGAAATCTTACAGTCCCTCATTATAGCCTCAGTCACCATGGCATTGTTATGGGGGCTTCACTGGATAACAATGAAACCCTTTCCTTGTGATACATTAAGCTTAAATAATATTATCACCCTAACGATATAGTCAGGGGTTAGGAAAGAGTAAGCCATCCCCTTGCTCATTTGAGCGTTTCAGTTCAGCATTTGATTCAGGGGGCTGAAGGTGTGCAGTACAGCTACTGAACTACCATCCCTTCTCTCGTAATGAAAGTGAATGGTGGCTACACACCCTGTAGGAATAGGGAATAGTAAAAGAAGAACAAAAAATGTAAAAGAACTTCTTTACTGCTTCTGGGCCCCAATTCAGCAAACACTTAAGTTCATTCCCCTTCATCAACAAGTCTAAGTACATGTTTAATCTTAAACCTGAATTCAATCTTAACTCCAGTGAGGTCTAAACAAATGGGCAGACACTCTTTTTGATTAAGACAGACTCGGGAACATTGTCTGCACTACTGAGCTCATGGTCACACACGTCAGACATCTTGACCTAGCTGGTGCAAAACAAATCCTGAAAAGTGCTGTGGGTTCTGAACTCCCACCAGGTTCAGCGGAACAACCCTACAGATATGGATTTACAGGGAGTGTTCTGCAACAGCCTCAGCTCTTCCATTAAATCCACAGCCCTTCAATCCCACAGCTCTCTACTACTACAGGAAACTGTACCTAGTCTGTTTATTCAGCTTTTCTATGGCAGCATGAATACTCCTGATACAACTTATTTAATCAAGCTGACTTAATGAAGCAGACTCTAGCCTTTCACCACAGGATATGTTCTGCCAAACTCCTAAAATCCTTGCTATCCCATTTTCTCTTCCTTGTGGTTTTGAAATAGTATGGTCTCAACAAACTTGCACTTTAGTCTACTGAAGTCTTGAATTACAGTGTTGTGCAGTCATCCTATCACAAGTTCTACACAGATTGATGTTCCTTATGCTGCCATTGCTGTTGCATTAAAAACCTCCTACCTTCACATCACTTGATAATGCTGACTACCCTTAAAGAGGAGGAAAACCAATTCCCAAGTCAAAACATAAGTTATCTATGTTATCTTCTCCCTCCGAGAGTAAGGAAGTACCCTAGGGGGGGTGTTGCATGTGAAAGCTCCTTAGAGGTAAGAAGGAAAATTGGAACGATATCATTCTCTTAACCTCTCCTCAGCTTCTCTAAAACTGATGACAGGGAAGCTGGGCAATGAGGGCAAGCGTGGGCGCAGCCACTCTTGTCATTGCCTCCTCTATTTTGACACAGACAATATTATTAATGGAAGTGGTAATGGTAGATAACGTCTAGCTGGTTGTTTTTATTTTTACTGTTGCAGCCATCTTAAATGTTATTTTTCTATGCAAATATGTCCAGAATAACTTTGCAAATCTATGGATGCCTTTACAACTGGCATCCACCAAGAAATCAATAGTCTGCAGAACACACTGTGTTAGCTGCCAAACTGAAAAATAAAACACTCAGATCAACTTGAACAGAATATTTTCTTATTATTTAACTTAAAAAAAAAAAGTAAATGTTGTTTCATCCAACACAAAATGCACTTTCAAAAACAAAATGAAATGCTTTCTTTTCAGACACCTGCTAAAAAATTATAAAATTTATTTGAGGGACAGTTTTAAAAACCTGCGTTCTCATCCTCCATTTATTTCCCAGTTAGTCAAGAGCCACTGAATGAGAAAAGCTTGGTTTGATACCTTCTACCACCTCCAAAGAAAATGTTGTCTACCCGGTTCACTAAGTCCCTTCATTTTTTCCCACCTTCAATGCCACTTTTTTTCCTTTTTTTCTTCAAACTCTTTCCCAAAACATTTCTTAAAAAAGATAAAGTGTATATTTTACCAAATACCCTCATTGTCCCTTCTGTAAGATGCAAACTTTCTAAAAAAACCAAATTCAATTACGCAGGACAGTAAATCACTCTTACATCTCTTCCAGAATAAAACAAGAAGCAAGAAAACTAATATTTCTACTGTGGTTTAATATGATCTACTGGCCTACTTATAAAAATAGTATTTTAAAGAAATTGTATATAAACCCATAAAATAAACAGTCTCTTTTCATGAGCTCCAGTCAAATAATCTGAAAATAATCCCATGAAGATTTTATTTAGAGAGCTGAGCACTTCCCTGAAAAAACACACACACTGACGCAGACAAATGACTTTTAGTTTCAAAGGTGTATCTACACAGTTTTAATCTTTGTATTGACTTTATAACCAACAATCTTAACTCTGCCCTAATATTCGATAACAATAGTCAATACTCATTATCACCATGTCAAAACAGTCTTCCTGGGCCAGCCGTCTACTTAATATAAGCTCTTACCAAACCCCGTTACATTTGGTTGCATAGCTTTAAATATATATGGTTTAAATCTTTTCCACTATAATTTATAGTGCATGACACATATATCCAGCTCAGAATGGCTATTACAGAAAATGGTATCAGCAACCAAATCCCTAAAAAATTGGATAAATGCAGTCTGAAGTCCAAAACCCTTCCGATCTAAGAGAAGAACACTTCCTCTTTTTAACTGTATGCAGTTTTATTGATTCAGATGTTAGCACACTTCACCTGTGCCATTTTTATGATTCAATATATTTTTAAAACACAACAAAAATAATATAGACCCAGCTGAAAAAAGCCTGGAAAACTAAGGGTCAAAATAACGCAAGACACCCAAAACCTGGAAGAGGTAAAATGTATTAAAAAAGGGGAGTGGAAATTCTGTAATACTTCCAAGTGTACAGAGAATATAAAACACTGCTAGGCAACAGCATCACTCAAAGAATATTATACAAATGACCTTATGGCTAAAGCACCTGTAGTGAAACTTAATACCAGCCTTTTCTACACACTCCATGGTATTAGGCAAATTGGGGGGAAAAAAGGGGGAAAAAAAAAAAGGCCTATTGGCCACAGTATGGGAATAACTAGATAAAGAATAGTTAGATAAGCAAGACTCGTCGAAGTAAGCGGTATAGTTGCTGCAGGGTTAGGAAATTCTAGTTCTAGACACTTCCTTGGAGTGTCTGCAGGGAGTATTACTTGCATGTAATTTTGCTTGAATGTTTACTATGTCTGAGCAAAGCAGGCAAGACTTATGAGCATGTCCAGGTTACCAATTTCTCAACCAGCAGAAGCTGCCACTAGGAAGTGCCCTTTGATACCACCAAGCAATGTTCTGAAAAAGCACATTCCAGAAAGAGAAAATATTCAAGACTGTGTAAGTAGCTGACATTTTAGTCCTGGACAAATGATATATCAAAGCTTTGCTTTATTTTGAGCTAAGTTACCAGTGAATCCAATATAAAGAATCCAATATAAACAGGCATATCAAATATGCTTTAGCAGCCTAGAAGCACAAACTTCTTAGGTTTTCAGGGAGACCATATATCTTATGTAGTGCTTTTAAATATCTCAACTAAATAGACTTACTAAAGGTTTATTTTTCAGGTTAGAAAGCATAGACCAAAGAAAAAACTGTTTTTTTAAATATACCATCAAATAGATTTTATGCCCTTCCACCTTTCTGCCCATGTATGTGTACTTCGACACACTGTATTTGGTGCCAGACTGCAAAATCAAATGAACTAAGTCTAAAGTCATACCATAATGAGTTAGGAGTGAGTTTGTTGACATCAGAGCCATATAAAAGTAGGTTGGGGGAAAAACTGACACCATTTCAGGGATTTTGAGCTCCATATTGCATACATGCACAGCCACCCTTAATTTTATACCTTTTACCAAGAAAAGTATGAAAATGAGGAACAGACATTGAAAACCAATCCCTCCGTATCTCCCTTAAAGCTAAAACAAAGACATGACTTTTCTTGACAAAATTCACATTTAAGCAGCTCCAGTTCTGGCAGGTTCTTCCATTCTATGATGTTCAGCTGTTCCTTCTTTCTTTGCCTCTCATTCCAGCACCCACTGGGATGAGATGTAGTGGACATAAGCAGAGGTTGCAAAGACAAATTATGCTCTGTATGAGATAGAAGAATATATTCTTTCTTGTCTTTTCCGCCTCAACCAATCCTTAACTCCACTTTTACAGACACTCAGTAACAACCTGTCCTTTGTTCCAAAAGATGGCTCAGTGTGCCCCTGCCAGGGGACCAAACATGGTGCTGTCTCACATATATGAGAAGAAGCAATTTGAGGCATCCATACCTTTCTCCTGTGTTAGGAAAGCTAGGTGGGAAAAAGCTGGAGGGAAAAAAGAAGAGAAAAAGCTCCCCTGGCAGAAAGTGCAGATCAGATCCCATATCTTTAATAAGTCTATGACTCCGAATGAAAAGTGATTGTTAGTAAAACAATGATCACCCAAAAAAACACACCCCCCATAATATCTTGAGAGTAAACATAAATTAGAGAGAGATGCCAAATCTCCAGTGACATGGTGGCCCTTGCAATTTCTGTGAAGTCATGATGCTCACCTCCTGAATGGTAAGTGTTAATTACAGTAAGTGGACAAAAGCTAATGGCTTGTTTTGGAGTTAATGTCCCATTCGAAAAGGATTACTGTTGTTACCAACCACATCAAGCAATTAATGGCACCCATAATGCTTAAAAAATTAACAGTGGCAGCATAGTTGAGTGACTATTTTGAAAAACTGGTAATTCCTTGGAGATTAATGAGCAATTTTCTGTCAGAGTGCAGGATGCACTCTGGTAGAAAACTGACAAAAGAGGCACCATCCTCAAGGGATTATTTTTAACAATCCATTTTGGTGTGCGTATTTAAAAGGAATTGTGGTAGATATCACTGCCATTCCAGAAGTATATTCTCATTTATTTTTTCCTTTAAACAGTATAAGCCAATATATGACAAGTTACACTGGACTAGGTATTTAGAATCTAAAATGACTAATTACAAACGAATAACCAACAAGGTGTAAAACACTGCATAAGGATTTTTTTTTCCATTTGCTTTCATTTAGGTTTGTTAGACAAATAAGTATCAGCAATGTAGGCAATTAGGTTTCACTTAAATCAGTCACAATCGATTAATGTGAACCGTTTCACTATTTTTGCTTAAGCGTCTCTAAGCAGGTACTGTGTTTTAAAGTACAAAGTTTCAGAAGAGACCTATCTGATTAAAGAAATGTAATTAGGACTATAATTAATGTGATTCTTGCTAGAAACTTGAAGCATGTTTTTTAATAAAATCCATCTGTTCTTCCTGTAAAGAATTTCCCTATTTTAAAACTTTTTCATTTTAAACCAAAACCAAAACTTAGCCAAGATTCTGTTTTGTTTCCCCACTTACCAAGTTAGTCATTGACTTACATGTGCGCAGAGTAAGACTGATCAGGTGCACAGCATCCAATATAAACTTAGCACAAAGTACAGAATGGGCCAGCAGCTCCCAACCATCCCAGCTCACAGTGATATTTCATACAAAATAACTGGCTGTGTCCCACAGCTCATGGGGTTACAGTTCGGGTCCAGGTCTGAGACTCCTTTTTTTTGCCTGAGGGCTGCTGCTGCTCCTTCCTAATTTCTCTCCCAGAGCTCACTGAGTTCATTAGCTTCAGCTCTCCAGTCCACTTCCAATAAAATTATGTATCACCACCAAGGGCACCCTCTGTGGGCCTGGAACAGACTGGCGTATATAATCAGTTTAAAGGTAGGAGGTAAAAAAGTTTCAGAGTGAATATATTGCAGATCGATTTCTGTTGCATAAAAGTTTTCACAAACTAAGCTCCTCTTCCAGAGGCTGCAGAGTTGTTACAGCGGTTCATGATATTCGCCTGAGCAGACCCCATCCTGCCATTGAGCCTAGGTCACAGGAGAAACAGTAATGAACCAGCTTCTGGAGAAGAGGAGTAAGGGCAGAAAAGCCGAAGTAAAGAAATCAGGAGCCACTGACTCCCTCAGATAAAAAGACTGCAATGCTCTAGGCTTTCCTGAGAATGACCTGACAGGTCAAAAAAGGAAAGCATAAGGGAACTAGGTAAGTTTTAACAAGGATGTTCAGGGCCACTTGTGTAAATGACTTTCTTTTCCAAGTTTTCTGAAAACAAGTCATTTTTCCTTCTTCCGTTAAGGATTTATACACTGCAGTCCCTAAAAACAGACCAGTGTAGGGTCTCTGACAGTGTGTTTCTGAGCAGTCTCCTTCCACCCCTCGCCTTGGCTGCCATGGCTTTAGCTGCAAGGCTTGGCAGTGGTCCACAGCTTTGTCCCAGTGTTCTGGCGGCTGCTCTCCAGCATATGGTCTATTCATTTTTCCCCAGCTGTTACTCAGCCAGGGAGACCATACTCTCTCCTAGCTACGAACCTTTGTTCAGAAATGGGGAATCAATTTTCTCCTTATTAAAGGGGCAAGAGGGGCAGAGGGGAAGTGAGCAGGTACTCTCACCAACCTTAAGCATCTAAGCTGAGTGCTGATATAGAAGCTTCTTTTCACTGAATAGTCAGTCAAACCTTCAGAGGGCAATTCAGACTCTTTTGTGTGGAGCACTGTTTAGGAGCATGTGGCAACCAACCTCCCCCCTCCCCCCTCATTTTTCCAATTCATTTTTCCTTCACATTCTCCTTCCTCCAGATCCTTGGATCTGATATAACAGCACAATGGTTTTTCTAGCACTTATTACATTGATTACTATCTGGGACATGTTCCTCCTCTTGTTGCTGTTTCTTCAGTAACAGTCACAAAGACAGTGGCAGCCATTTACTGGTCTGTGACTTTGAGTCTGCTGCTTCTTTCTCCCACAGATTCATCTCCAGTAGGTCCTCAGTATGTTGCTCAGCATAACTTCTAGGTCATCAGTTCATGTCGGGTCTGTTTCTTCTCCTTTCCTCCTCCTGCTATTGGACTTGCCAGTGTTGACCCCAGATCTTCATCTGACAGAGAGAGTAGCCCCAAAGTTTGTGGATGAGGGTACATGGAACAGTAAGGAAATATTGTGCAAACTCTTGGTGGATGGTCAGTTGCTAGACTCGCCCATTGCCATGGTTTTCAGAATTTATACCAACTCCTGTTTCTTCTGTCCTGAAATAAATCGAAGCCCCTTCACCATCCACATACATCTGTGTACTCTCACTAAACATGGACATTAACATGACACTAGACTTTGCACTGAGGGTACACAGAGATTAAAAAAAAATACCAGGATAAGAGAGCAGGACAGGTCTATGTGAAGTTGCAGTGAATGAAGTTGCAGTGAATAAAGCAATAACTCCAGAGCTGAGTGCATGTACTGAAAGGACACTTTGCTCTAGTTTTCATTACTACAAGACAGCAAGACCACAAGAGTCAGTGACCAGTGGAATGTCAGGAGGAAAGAAATCTTTTCCTTGCAGTGGCAGGTTAATTTGTGCTGCAAGAACCACATCAGGGTCATGACTCAACAGATAAGGGGTTGCTATTGAAACTTGTGCTGGCATTTTTGGAGGTGTCTTGAAGCCCTTGGCAGGGTGCACAGTCACAAATTTTGCCCAGGTTTCTACATTTCTGAATTAGGAATCTTGGCCTCCTGTACAAGAATCAGTGGAGGGTCCAGAGGACAACTCAAAACACTTATTTATGAAACACTGTGTGGGAGTAAATGGCAACAACTACCTTTAATCATGAAGTCTTTTTTCCCCTGTCCTCCCTTTCACTCTTCCCTGTCCCGCCCCACATCATTCGCTGCCCACCTCCTTCTGGATCTTCCACTTGGGAGCTCAGGCTTCCAATTCAGCTTTCTAAATTAGATGACACAGATAAGATACTTCAAGATGTGCTTACGTGTGTCTAGTGCACAGACCAATTTTTGTCTTTCCTTCAGAAGTGGGCAGAGTCACTCACGTGCTCTACCTATGAGTATCATCACGACTGACTTAACAGTGCTCTGGTCAGCAATCACCAACATCAAACAGATTTTTTTTATTTTTTATTTCTGGGCTGAGACAGATCCTGCTGGTCAGATATGAGGCAGAGCATCTGAAATGAAGATTTAAGTGGTAACCATACACAAACACATATGCATGTAGTTTCTGGTGCAGGAGGAAGAAAACAGGTCAGAAATTCTACATAGAATAGAACTGGGGAAAATTCAGTTTCACTCACATGGTTGCTGCAAAGTAGATGGGATAGAACCATTCTCAAAGTATAGCACAGACTTTATCCTATAGCTCTGTCTGAGCAAATATGTCAATATTCAATGGACAGGCAAGCAAGGATTTAAGGGGATGTGAATAGCAGGTTGGGGATTTGGGGTAAACCGCAGATAAGAATGTGGATTTCACCTACTGTGGAGGCATATCCGTAGGAACCACTGAGATATCTTCCCTCTTGTACATTTGTTTGGCTCCATTCCTTTTCAAACACAATTAAATCTAACTACTCAAAGTGGACCAAGACTGAGGAAGTCTCACTGAAATTAGTCAGCACTCTCTCGAGTAATTCCACTCGTCTCAATGAGTCTGTCTGCAGAAGCAAATGTTTGTTAGCAAGTGAACGGATTTCATAATCTGAACTCTACTTATTGAAAATCAATCTGTTGCCAGGATTATTAGAATCCCTGAGCTGAGGATACAGCACAACATTAGACCCTAGAAAATCTGTTTGAGTGCAGAAACAACAAATACACAAGTTCACTGGAGAGATGTGAACCAAAACAAGAAGTTAATTTCACCTCTTTCAGACCAAACCATTGTATCTTAGATAATGGCTCAAAACTTTCAAACTTGTGTATCTACAATTTTGGGGCATATTTCCTAATTTCTCCTCCGTAAGCTAATCAATGAAATCTATTCTCACACCTCTCAAACCTTCTGCCTGTACTATCCAGAAATCCCAGTAGTAAATATAGAGAAATCCTCCGGAATTCAGCTCCATGTCCAGAGGAGTCCATCACTTCTGTGAATCCCATGGTTCTACTGGAGTATTAAATGTCTGGGTAGGAGTACACATTCAGCAACATTGCTTGCTTTCATTCTCTACTTACAACTGCAGTTTGCCATGTCCAGTCTATTTTCTAAAGTTCACTACTGGAGATATTCTGGATTAGGAATCCCTGACATATACCCTTGTTTTACTGTGCACCATAATAATATGCTACTAAATCTGTTCCGTCCATCAGTTCTATCACCCCCACTCAGTCTCTCGGGCTTTAACACTGCTTATTGAAGGCCACCTTGCTCAGTCTCCTCTGGAGAGACTTCACTTAACGGATTGCTTCTCAGTTTAATCAGAATGAGTATAAATGCAGACTATCTCAACCCAGCAGCCTAGCTGTTCCTTAAAGTACTGAATTATCTCGTTGTTCACTGTGTCAGCAGACTGAGAGATAGCAGCCCCGAGAAAATGAGTCCATCTTGGTATAACTCTAGTTTCCATGAACTCTTGGTTCTTTGTATTTTGAATTAAATTAAAATACACTGATTGATACTGGCATACTGGAAAAAATCAATATTTGACCCAAATCCCTTCAACAGTAACATGTTCAAGTGTTACAGTGATTTCCTCTGGAGAGAACAGATTAGATTTCATATTCATTCAGTCCAGAAAGTACAATATTAATGGAATATAAATGTTAAAAGTTGAACCCACAAATGACAGGTAGATCAGAAATAAAGTTGCTCCAGTCCATGTCCTCACTTTCTGTCAGATGTTAGGGTCTGAGAGTAGGTAACCACAAACCAACAAGTGTGGGGTTCAGTACAACTGAACAAACACTAATTAGTTTATCAAGTTAACCAGGAGAAGATACAGGAGTAATTCTTGTGCTAAACATGCAAAACAAGTAAAATAGTATAGAAAGATCCCTCTTTAGTTGCCACATCATGATGAAAACACAAGAGGAAGTAAACACATCACGAGAGGGAGGAGGGAGGCACAGGGGACCACAGTGTGAAGAAAAGACAGAAAAAAATCCATCCTTCAATAAAGCTCTACAAAATTCCTCTGCCCCGTTTGCCTTGCTGTTTGTGCTGTTTTGCTTTGTCTTTGTTAGCAGTTGTCTTCCTTTTCCTGGTGCCGTTCTTATTTCTTTTCTCCCTGCCCTTTTTTTCTCACTGCCACATTGCACACCCTAACAAATTCTGCTCCCTGAGGCTTGGAGCACGTATTTTTCTTCATTCATTTCTGGGTATTCGAAAAAAAAGGTTTTGAGTTTGGGGCTTGGGGTTTTGAGTATTCAGCCCAAGTGGAAGGAATTCACATAGCATGTGACATGTCTACAACTTACATCCTTTCGCTGCCTGATTTAGTTTCACTCTCTCTTAAGCCTAATATAGGTTTATTTACACAGAACAGAACAGCTTTGTTAGAAGGCAGTGGGAGAAGGATAGTGTGCAATAGCAGCAGGGGCATGATTAGGGCGACTGTTTTACCTGATGGGCATCACTAACTCGACCCAGAGACCAAGTCAGTCCCACTCATCTCTTCTTTTCTCACTCACAGTTGAAATATTTTTAATTTTGATTTATATAAAATACAGCATTTCAGTTTTTTTAAAGAAATTTAAAAATGAATGACCAGATCTATTGTCAGGAGGAACACAAAGGGAAATTAACTGCTGCTTTTTAGATTCTTGTCCGTTACAGAAATGATTACTATAGATATTGCAACCCCAACATTTTTTTTGCCCTAAAAATCCTCTGGGATTGGCTGGTGTGCTGGAGAACTGAGAACATCTGCCAATTATAAAATATTAAAGCCGTCTTCAAGCAATATTCTATCACACTGTTTCTGATATCAGAATTACTTAGCTAAATTTAAGTGAATGCTTTACAAGTGGTTAGCAAACTTTTCTAACATAATTAACTAAAATCAAGGTCCTCAAATAAATCTAAGTTCTTCAAATCAGAGGTAGGCACAGACATCTAGTGAACTCCTACCCAGGCTGCCTTATTGAGGATTTGCACAGAATCTAAACACTATATATATGAGATTGCATATAAATAGTAACATATTTGTTACTGTATATAGTATATGTTATTATATATATAATATGGTACTATATAAGTATGTATATTTATAACCTATATGTCTCCTAAAATATTAAATTTTCCTAGGTATCTATGCTCTGCTCAGCAACCATTCTATCTGTGGTGGTATTCAACAAACGCTCATCAGTTTGGGTCCCCTATAAAATGCGTCACTGAACACTCCTTTCTTTCATAGGGTGTTTGTCACACAAGAACTGTTATTCACTTGCCTTTCTTCAGGATTCAAAGCCTGGCTATGTGTGATCTGTTAAGTGAGCTTGGTCAAGTCATCTCAGCTCTCTGTGCCAATGTAAAATGAGGAGAATGACACTTAGCTTCCTATGGAAACCACTTGATCTAACTCAGTAAAGCAATCTACAATAACAGAAAATTGAAAGCCATTAACATTGAAAAATGAATAAGCAAATTACACTTAAATATTTATTTCCTTTCATGAGAGTTGTTCCTCATCCTTTCAGATTTCGGACTGTATTGTAACTGCAACCTTTGAAACCACTCTCAGACTGTTTTCAAGAACACCCCTGAAGGTTTCTCTTCCCTACTGCTGGGGTGATCCTGGAATCTAACTGCTTCTTCACATTGCTCTGTCACCCTGTCAACTACAGCTCATAATGATAGAAAGCTTAGCATGTTGGCATATAAACACTATTGGTAAACAGATCCCACCAACATGCGTAAGTAACTGCATCGGTAGATGAAGGTCAAAGTAGCAGCCCCCTGTAGGATCATATTCGGTAGGCTTTAATAATGCAGGAATCCTGGAAGTCCAGTATATGATTGATAACAGGAATGCCTTTGTGGACTTTCCAAAAGACACTTCTGCACTTGCATAGTAGCTTATATATGTTCCCACCTGGAAACAGAAAGCAAAGGGAAAGTTCAGCTAATGCATATATAAAAGGTGAAGCAATTGTTTCTTCTAGCTTTTTTGGTTTATATTTTTCTCTACACAAAACAGTAAACGCTTTTGTGCAAAAGACTTTAAGAATCAAAAAAATAAGTCCTTTGCTTCAGCTGTTGTAAAACAGCATGATTTGGGAAGGAGAAATTCCCACCACAGTCTCAGAAGGGCATTCAAATATCATTTGGATGGGCATAAGGTTAGGCCTTGTGTAAGCAAGCATCCGTACACGTTAACGGAATCAGGAATTTAGCCAGTGTGAGAGCTCAATCCTGAGAGTATGGAGAGTGAACCTCAAATCCAAAAGGAAATTAAACTGAATAGAACTGAAACTTGCAGATAGCTGTACAGGGGTTTTTTGCTTTAACGTAGATGTATGGATTTTTCATCTGTTTGTGGTTTTATTTTTAATGAGATATATCCAAACCAGTTCATGATCACTGCCTTTTTATGCCAATAATTACTTGAAACCTTACATACTTCTCCTATTTGATGAGGGAATGGTCCCTTCTACTCTGGGTTCCTGCTCCTGTCAGTAACAGATGTATCACAGAAAGGGGGACAATCCCAAATTATTATTTTATAGAATAAAATCTCATGTGAGTTTATGCCTTTCACACCCATTATATTCAAGTCTCTCTGATTAATTAGGATTTAGTGGTGGTGGTTTTTTCTTCTTTTTTTTAATGTGGAAGCAAATAGCAATAAAATTCCAGCTCCAGTTTTGTTGTGCCTAAAACTCCCCTCTGAGAAGTGCATTGCCCAGCTTACCTGCTTTTCCGAAAGCCTTCATTCTTTAGGTCACTGTTGCTTCTGATGCATGACAAGCAATGAGTCATCAGGAACCCACCACTACTATACCTGGGTGAGAAATGACATCCTCTTTCCCTTGGCAACCTCAGGTTTTCAAGAAATGTTCCACATTTTGGGGGTGAAATTGAGATCCATATTTTTCCCTTATCTTTCCATAGCTAATAGGCCAGTGATTTAAGGGGATCACAAACAGATAAAGGAGGGACCCCCATACCTTGCGTCTTCCAGGAGACCTGGAACACCTGCTGTGAGCATAGCTCAGCATTCACACATGTGCTGCTATTTTGAATGAAAGAAAGCACAAAAAACCTTCTTGCATGCTTGAAACCTTATGGTATCAATAAAATGTAAAAATCTCTGCAGTTTTGATGCAATGATATTGCAAGCACCACTTGGGTTATTTTTGTGCAATGTCTGCCTTTCGATATTCTTATAGTGCTGTTGTACTTGCAGTGACAGACAATATAACTGCCTTTTTAGGAGTTTCTCAGCAAAATCACATCCTAATAACACCAGTCTGGCTCAAAAGTACAAGGTCATTCAGATCCTTTGCAAATATATTCTTCACCAAGGGCAACCACTACTAGAAACAACCCCCTAGGCTGTTAAGACAGCAGTTCATCCTTATGGTATATTGTAGGCACAGATATTTGGGGGAGGGAAAAAAAAAAAAGACATCCTTATTACATTTACTTGCATGAAAAACGCAAGTGTTTCCTTTGTGTTTCTAACAGAAAAGTTTTAATTCCACTAAAGCAGTTGCATTTAATATCTGCATATTTATCAGCTGTTATCCATTCTCCTAGCATATAAAGGCAGAAGATGCAGTATATTTTTATATCCATATCAAATAACATGAGGGATCTGAAACACCTGTTATGAGTGTAGCTCACCATTAACTTCTCAAAAGGAGTTAAACTATGCACTTTTAACACCCTGAATGAACACTTGCCAAAATGGAAATGGTGCAGTATTTTCACTGACAAGAAGGGGTTTTTACAAAGCACGGTTCAATTTTATAACCTACATAATTACTGTAAACAAAGAAAAAGACAAGATGTTGGAATTCTTTTCAGTTCGTGGACTTTTTTATTTAGGGATTTGTATGGCAAGTACTTAAATGCAACAATCCAGGCGAGATCTTTTTAGTCTATTGTATTTCATGTCGTGAAAATATGAGCACATGAAAGAAAGGTAGTTTCAAGGCTGATATCTGGTATTTCAGGCAGAGCTGCTGTGCGATGACACCTGGGTTTTCATTTTAATGTCAGGGACAGAGTGGCTAAAGAAAGACAAGGGCAGCCTGAAGTAACCAAGTTAGAAGAGTTACAAGCATTGTCCTACTATCAACAATTATCTGTGAAGCCCACTGAAGATCATGTCCTCCAGCCCCAGTCACGTGGCAAGAGTCTGTCACTTCCATCTGCGTGCTGTTTTCTTGCTGTGATGCTGCTCATATTGCCTGCTTTGGATAAAACTATTCCACACAAACTACGCTTTTTTACAGACATTTTTTAAAACCACATGATATTATATTGTTATATTACAGAGAATTATAAAGAATTTCATACAAAGAAAAATTTAACACTTTTTTGCCACCACTTCATTCAATGCTAGCCCTCTACCAGTTCAGAGGGCTGCGGGGTGAATCAGATTCCCACTCACATCACTCACTGCAGAAGCCAAAATCTGTGTAATGAGTGTGACAAGGGAGTGCAAAGAAAGAAACATAATTCTGCATGTGTTACCTTGAAGAGTTAAGTTTTACCCTTACTTCTGCTATGAAGTTGCTGTGTTACACTGTCAGTGTACAATTACAGAGGTCCCTTAAATCAGACTTCTCCTAGGTGATTGCGTGCTCCTCATTTTATGGCCCTCACATGGACCATGGAATCTGTTTTACAGATAAGGTAAGTACTCAGGGTTGCTCCTTATAGTCTATGGGATCTTTGCTATCAGCTCAGACAAATTATGAAAACAAAGTATGAAACTATTATGAACACAAATTATGAAAAACCCACTTCTTACCTTGTTTTAAGCATCTTTGGGAATCTTAACAATAGTCTTCCTTTACTTTAGTTCTTCTATCTGTAAAACAGGGTTATTGACATCCTTTAACACAGGAACACACTGAAGTTAAATTCATAAATGGCTAAGAAGCACTAGGACACTAGGCAAGAATTCCATAGAAAGTATTTATACACTGACAAGGTTGGTATTTCTACATTCAGGATTAGGTTTGAATCTTGCAAAGGAAACAAAAGGGAGGGTCATGTCTCAAACAAAGAAAATGAAAGTAAATATCAAATAACCACTCACTTTGTGGGTACCAACCACTCAGGGTCTTAAATTAGGCAGGTACTGTGACAAAAGTTATATGAGATCTTGTAATTAAGGACACTTCCACGTTACATATGTTGAAAGGGGTCATAGTAAGACTGCAAAGATTTCTAGCATTTTTCAACATTTGTGTTCTTGATTTTGCATCCTTCAAGTTCTCTAAATGAAATCTTTCATAATAGATTGTTTTATGCCAGCTTTATAATTTATTTCAGAGTCAAACACATTCAACTTTCTTCCACTGATGGGAATTTCAACTCTTCACAGGAAGTCTCTATGCTCTTACATCTCAAAATCAGTTGAGACTGCTTTGATATACATTGTCCTGTGCTCATCATGTTTTGGTCATGGAACTGAAATAGCTTTGAATCAATAGGTATAAATATGTTACACCATAACATGAATAATGCCAGCCTAGAGAAAAACTAATAAATTCGGCTTTTGTACTCCATTAAATAGGTAAAATAGACTAATGCCACTAGAAGTACAATAGTGTAATTTAGTGGAAAATGAAACTCTACTGCCTAGATCCTCAAAAGCACTTTAGCTCCTACTTCTCATTGAAATAATTTTGCAGGGATTTTGCACCTGAATAACTTAAAAGAGTTCTGCCCTTAAATTTTTGTTGCTATTTTGCATTTTATTTTTGAATGAGTAACTCAGACTGTTAGGCAGTAAGACCACATTTGAGAGGGAACATATTATTTTCCATATGCCATGAGATCAACACGTGGCCAAATATTTTTCCGGATCAGTCACCAATTTCCTTTTTGTTTACCATAACCTTTTGGAAAGGGCAGAGGGGAGAGGAAAGCAAATGGAAGATCTAGGAAAATGACCACCTAGAACACACAACAGTCTGGTAAATAAATGCAAAATATCTTAAGACGACAGAGGGAATGAATCCTCTCCCCACCCTGTGGCAATCAGATTATTTCCTGAATGTCCTAGTTTGATGTAAAACAGAACTAATTTTCTTTTTGGTAATTTTACTTTTCAATAAAATCTCGTCTAACTAACTGCACTCTCTGAAATTAGCAACACACTTTTCAGACTGTGTCTGCTTCTAGTAGGGATAAGGCCTGATGTTTATAATTAACACCAAGGAAAGTCGTGCAGAGAGGCTCTTGCTTACACTTACTGCTATAACACCCAAGGCCAGCCAACTTTGTTACTTGCCCCATTGGAGGGTCGGAAGCAGAAAAGCGTAGAGGGGTCACACCTGCAGGGAGGAGCGGACAGGACAGGTGACCCAAAACTGACCAACAGGGTATTCCATCCGATCTGCCTCATGCTCAGTATAAAAGCTGAGGGATCAAAGGGTCAGCCTCTTTCTACAATGGCCGGCATCTGAGGAGGACTCTGTTCATCTGCCTTTGATCCCAATCCGTGCATTCTTGAATCGAGATCTGGAATTCAGTTCTGGTTCGTCGTTGAGTCCAGTCTGGGACTTTCCCAGTGCCCGATGGTGACATAATCATCATCCTGGGAGCTCGATATGGTTTTGTATCTACTGTATATATTTCATTATTTTCTTATTAATACTTTTATCTTTTCTTTTTATTATTAATATATTTCATTAAAGTAGTTTTGTTTCTTTTCAACTCATAAGTCTTTCTTTCTCTCTTATTCTTTCTCTCTTCTTTGAAGGAAGAGAGGTTAAAGAGAGCATCTGTCATTTGTTTAGTTGCCAGTTCAGCCCAAACCCCCAGCGCCGAAGGATGGTGTTTCATAGATTACCAAAAAATAAAAATAGTATCTGTTGTAAAATTATCCATCCCTGTTATTTTTACTGGTTCTTTTCCTGGCTAGCCATTTCAACAAAATGGGTATGATACACCCATGAATATTTTAAAATTCAGGTTTCTTCTTCAACTTTTTGTTCTCTGTCAGTGTTTGGTTAATTTAACTGTGGCTCATGTCAATAGTTGCGTCTTGCAATCTTCTATTCTCAATGTCCCAAGAGATAAAACTATTTCCATTTTATAGACTGGGCAACAAAATACATCAAGAAGACTAGAGAGGCAAAGGTGTTAGGTGCCCTACCACTCATGGAAAGTCATAGACCTGTCCTGGTTTCAGCTGGGATAAAGTTAATTTTCTTTCTAGAAGCTGCTGTGTTTTAGATTTAGTATGAAAAGAATGCTGATAACACATATTGTTTTAGTTGTTGCTAAGTGATGTTTACATTAGTCAAGGACTTTTTCAGCTTCCCATAGAAGCTGAGAGGGAGCATAAACAGGACAAGCTGACCAATGGAATATTCCATACCACAGATATCATGCTCAGTATATAAACGAGGGCTAGCCGGGGGCAGGAATCCGCAATTGCTGCTCGGGACAGGCTGGTCATCTGATCATCAGGTGGTGAGAGCGACTTGTGTTGTGTCAGTTTATTTTGTATATTCTTTTACCGTTATTATTATTGCTATTATTGCTATTTTCCCTTTTCCATTTCTCTTCTATTAAACTGTCTTTATCTCAACCCACAAGGTTTTTTTCCCTTTTCCCTCATTTTCTCCTTCTTCTCCCTACCCTACTGGGAGGGGCAAGAAGTGAACAAGCGGCTGTGTGTTCCTAGTTGCTGGCTGGGTTTAAACCATGACAAGACCAAAGTTTGACATTAGGCTTCTAAACAATGCATGGAAAGACCCTGCGATCCCAAGCTGGGATTTGTTGGGTGAATGTCCCAGTCAAGAGTCACTTCAAGCTAGCTGATGCTGCAGAGATGTGCCAAGCCCCACCACTCTCTAGGGATGAAGGAATGCTATTCTTTCTCTCTCTGACAGCATGTCATGGTCCCTTTACCTTCTCTGGGAGTAAAATCAGCCTTTTCTCCAAAATACTGTTGGAAGACAGTTGTACTGCAGTTTCTGCCTCCCTTTATCTACTGCAAGTAGTTAAAGCACTCAGCTAGCCTGTGGGAACATACTTTCAGTTCCTTTCTCTAATTGTGAGGAACTTGCAGTTCCCAGGTGAATTCTTCTACTAGGGGATTGCATAATGTCATGATATATGATGTTTGTAGCACTGTCTGTTGAAGCTGCACCATTTTGATTGGCAAAATATAGAAGGAAATAGAAAGTGTGAGCATGGCTGGTTAAGTGCACTCATAGGAGGAAAAGCTATGAATCAGTTTTGGCTCTTCTGAATACTTAATACATGAGACTTAAACATTCATTGAATTCAGATAATATTTACTTGAGCCATTAGTCAACATTTTCCTCATTAAGGATGGCAGAATTTGACCCATTCTACAATCAATCCAGTGACACCATGTAAATAACAGTTTTTAAAATCACGTCTTTCACTCAGAAGGATTCCTTAGGCAAATGGAATGAAATTTACAGATGCAGCACACATAATATTTAGATGTAATATTAGCTCCATCAGGAAGAAAAAGTCCTGAAAGTTAACAAATATTGATTGATGCTCCCTGACTGGAAGTGTCTGTAATTTTTTGCATGATAGCAATATGGAATGTGTTAACTCCGTGAACACCAGTGTCTCCTTTACAACTGCTGTTGCTATTCTAACCACATTATCACCCTCACACATGTTTACCTCAGGGATATTTAGCCAGCTATAATTGACTTTTGCACAAAAACAAAGCTGCAGGCAAGGTTTAATCCTTTTGGGCTTGCCTTCTCACTGAAATAAATAAGTATCTAAGAGAATTGTAACTAGATCAAATATAAAATCAGAGAATGAGGTGAACCTCTTCAGTCTTTTTCAATTTTACATTTCTTAAAATTTTGATAATTAGAACGTCTAGAAACGAACAACCTCTTCGCGTATAAGATGTCACAAACAAACAGAGAATTCAGCATTTCCACTTCCAATAACAGTATTTCTCTAATTGTTATTTAACCATGTCAGATTCCTTCATGGAGGTGGAGTTTGAAAAAGCCTCATTGTTTTACTGATATCACATTAAATTTCAGCTGAGAAGGTTAATGCCAGGTAGCACTGATTGCACATAAACTCTAGGTGAGATTAATCTTGCTTAATATGGTAGGTTGTGTCATGGTTTAACCCCAGCCAGTAACTAAGCCCCACACAGCCGCTCACTCACTCCCCCCTAGTGGGATGGCGGAGAGAATCGGAAGAGTAAAAGTGAAAAAAATCATGGGTTGAGATAAAGACAGTTTAATAGGTAAAGCAAAAGCTGTGCAGGCAAGCAAAGCAAAACAAGGAATTCATTCACTACTTCCCATTGACAGGCAGGTGTTCAGCCATCTCCAGGAAAGCAGGGCTCCATCACATGTAACAGTGACTTGGGAAGACAAATGCCATCACTCCAAATGTCTCTCCCTTCTTTCTTCCTCCTCCAGCTTTATATTGCTAAGCACGATGTCATATGGTCTTGGATATCACTTGGGTCAGTTGGGGTCAGCTGTCCCGGCTGCGTCCCATCCCAACTCCTTGTGTAACCCCAGCCTACTCGCTGGTGGGGCGGTGTGAGAAGCAGAAAAGGCCTTGACTCTGTGTAATCACTGCTCAGCAATAATGAAAACATCCCTGTATTATCAACACTGTTTTCATCACAAATACAAAACATAGTCCATACAAGCTACTACGAAGAAAATTAACCCTATCCCAGCCAAAGCCAGCACAGATGGCTAAGACTAGAGTTTGACAGATCCCTTAACCTGATGCTACAAGGGAAAGAAAGCAGTCCTGCACTACTTTTACTCACATCTCCTTATTCCCAGTCCTGCACAGATTTGTCTCTTGTGCTGGTACCAACATTTGTACAGCTGTGTGGTAAATTGTTTCAGGGAGCTGATCTGGCTGAAAACTAGCCGTTTTTCCCCCAGGTTAGTTTTAACTCAGGTCCACTCACCACACAGTGGATCTCACACCTTGTGATGAATGCATGAAGAGGGGGGAAGACTGCAGGACTGCTTCTTCTGACAGCAGGGCCGGCTTAAACTCGTAATTGATCTTTGCCTTCAGATAGCTGGAATGAGGCACATTCTGGAGTTGCATCTCTTTTCTTCACTGACAACAAAGAAAGCTCAGAGAACCATCTTAAGCTTAAATTTCTAATTGCAGATGGTTGAAGTGAGAAGTATCTCATCCGTGAGCACAGCAGTCCATAGTAGGATAAAAGTTTAAATCAAAGTATTGTATTAAGAGTTAACACCTTTCTCAGGTCAATTATCTCACATGCATGTAAATGCAATGGATACAAGGCTATGGTCTCCAATAGATAAGAATGTAGAAGATGTGGGATAAAATCGTTGCTCCACGAAAATGAACAGCAAACTTCTTGTTGACATAAAGCACATAAGAATTTCATCTTAGTGCTCTATGTTTGATCCTGCTTTTATCCATTACTTGGCTTTTAACAAATCAATTAATATTTCTCTTCTTTCTCTAGCTGTAAAGTGGTCATTACTGGGACTGTATTTGTAAAATGGTTTCTAATAGCACATATGAAAGAATTATTTAAGTGTTAAGTATATTATTATCTACCGACAACTCATCTCCTGTGCTAGGAGAGCAATTACAGAAAATGGTCTGTATATTTATATGCAGATAAATCTATATTTAAGTGAGAAGATCGGAGGGGGAAAATATATGAGTGCTTTCCTTCATTCACTTGCTCATATATGAAACTTTGTATAAAAGCTTTTGTAAACTGTTCTCTGACCTATGTTGAGAATTCTCTTCCCTGCAGGAAAAAGGAAAAAGAAACATTTAATTCAGGCCATAAACTTACTCAAGTATATGGATAACTTTAATTGCTAGTCAAGCAGTAACAGTAACTGTGGTCCAACTGAATAGATATGTGGAAATAAGCAGCGGGTTAACCAAAGAATGATGTTCTACACTTCAAGAGATAGGAAGAAGATTTATTTTCTAAATACAGCAATTTCAGCTGTTCCTAGCAGGTATAATATTTTTAAGCAAATGTATGGGGTGGGGAGGTTGTTGTAATGAGTCATAACATTACTGTTTTAATCAAAAAGCAAAAATCATGGTATGGAAGCCTGCAAAGAGTTCATAGATACTGTGGGCTTTTCCCATTTTGTTTTTACCCATTTATCCCTGAAAATCTATGGAGATGTCAATGAGTAAAAGATCTTTGAACTGGATGCCTTAAAGTATTACTGTTGCTTTGCAGAACGAAGAACAATTTTGTTAGGATATTGCACTCACAGACAGTGTTAGAGCAAGCGAGTAGTATTGGGAGAGGGAGCAAAATGCCAGTCCCACAGGAAGTCCATGACAAAATTCTGTCTCCCTTCAAGGAATTCAAATACTGATCAAAACATGACAGGAAGGAGTCACAGTTGAATATTCAAGGCTGGAGATGGCTGAAACTAAGGCTGAAGCTCTAAGAAGGGCAATAACAACTGAACTGTGGTTCAGAAATAGAAATCTTTTGTAAAAGATGGAGTGATGCATGAGAAATCCAAGAAGTCAAGCTGTAGAAAAAGAGGTCAAAAAAAAGTGTCCTGTGAGTACAGAAATCCATAAGAATGTCAGCTCCAATAAACTATACACTTTCAATATGTAGTTAGATCTGAAAGCTCAAAAAAGTACAAAGCTTGGTCTGGTATGCATGTTAGAAGAAAATCTATGTTTCTCTGACTGATTATATCCCATAGTGATGAGAATCTCAAATAACCATATTTGATGAATGACAATAAGACAGTGTTCTCGTGAAATATGTATCTCCACACACATCTTAATTTCTTTCATCAGAGTAATTATAGGATCATAGAATGGTTGAGGTTGGGAGGGACTGCTGGAGGTCATGTGGTCCAACACCCTGCTCATGAAGGCTGACCTAGAGCTGGTTGCCCAGGACCATGTCTAGATACCTTTTGAGTAACTTCAGGGATGGAATATAGTATTTAATACCAGAGCTACAGACCTTGTGTCTTCTCTACAGATACATTTGATTGTCATTCAATAGGATGAGGCGGACTTTTGAAATTTCCTCAAAATCTTCTTATAGTCCTCAGAAAAAACTAGTGTATATTAAACTATGTCAAATAGTGTTGGGAAAGATTAGTAAGATTTCAGGTTCTTTCGCTCATTATGGGTGCAGCAGAACCCCCTGCAGACTATGAATCTGGCAAATGAATGCTGTAGGATGTATGTAAGGAATTTGAATATATCTCAGTCCAAACCCTTGTACAAAGATTAGACTGGACGTATTGAAACTAGAGGGATTGAAAATACAAGAAGCTGAGCCTGCTCTGAACCAAATGCTTCATATAAAATACGAAGAGCTGATACTACTGTGTTACACATAAAGACAGATTAATATTCATCACCAGCATTCAATGGAAATAATTCTTGCTCAGATTCTCCTATTTGGGAGTATTATAGGTCATCACCAGTCTAAAATCATTAAGAGGTGGTCACCTCTTTTATTATAGTGCTTCTATAACAGACCCAGACTCCTTCCAAAGCTGAAAATTGTTTTCTTGTATATGAAAAGATAACAATCTTTTCACTGTATTTTAAATCATATGTGAAGTGGTATTACATTTTAAGAATATTAAATCAAGTCATTTAGGCATTGGTTGTATGAGTTGTCATTCACTGGACTGCTGTTATTTAGGAATGATAAGGCAGAAACAACAATTTAACTACGTAACATGTAAGATGTTCCTAGTTTGTGAACAACACTGCAGGTTAGTAGGTTAGCAAATTAGGGCCATTTTCAACATAAATTTCTAAAGAACATCAGAAATGCATGGTGGTTGTAGCATGCAGTGGTAAGTAGTGTAATGGAGTGGAATACATTTTCTACTTGGCATTCTCCAGCAGAGTAAGCCAACACAAAACAGCATCTAGAACATCCTCTAGAGCAATCCACAAGGCTGCTCCAATACTCTTTGCTAAGTCAGTCTGCTGCCATGCCTATCAGATTATTACAAACACTGAAATTGAGGACAGCATGGCATTGTCGGTTTTTCATTTGTTATGAAAATGTACTTTTTAATGAACAAATGTATGAGAAAGTTACACATTCTTCCCTTTCTAAACCTTCCCACACGAGTTATAACGTTTATATTTTGATCTCACTGAGCCTGTTTTTCGTGTAGGTTATAAAACATCTTGTCCATTGGGAACTATTCTATGTATGAAAGAATAATCAATTCTCTGTATGCTATAATATATGTCTGTTAATGGCACCACAAGTCTATTGATTTCAGCCATCTACTTATCAACATGGTTTTCTATGTCAACATGTGTGTAAAAAATTGCAGTGGACAATTGCTGGCTAGCCACTTAAGACAGAGCGAGGAGAAACTTGTAATGAAAGGCTGTCTCTGAATTTGCATTACTTCAAGCTTCACAAACTGGTAAGTCTCCTGTCTCTGCTTCTTTTTTAAATTTCTGCCACACAGCATGATCAGGAGGTTACGCGTCTGGATCCCAGGTCTCCCATATGCTAGCCAGAGCCCATCTATTTGTTTGTGGGGTGGCTGCTGGCCTTCCCCTCTCTATATCCTTTATTCCACTTCCAGCTGCCCTGAACAGTGATCAATAAGTTACCAGTCTATTCTGCAATCAGTATCCTAGCTCATTGCTACTCCAACAAAAAAAGACCTTTTTCTTATTCTGTTTAAATTTTTTATTACCCAGATCAATACAATCAGAGTTCTGCGTCTGTCTAGCCTCCATTCACCAGAGCCAGCCAGTGTGGGGACCTGCCAGTCTCTTAGTAATGTTCATGTCAAGAGGGTGATTTTTCCCCCCACACTAAGTTCATCTTAATTACTTCCTCTGAGATGCTGGGAGTGGCCTTGCTTCCCTTCACCACAACTCGCTGTCTCTGTCCTGCCATGTCTGCTTTATAAAACGACGTCTTCCAATTTTAGGCCCATTTTTTTTTCCCACAAGTAGTGAATGCTCTGTTAATCTTTAGGAATGATCCTCCCAAGAAGGCTGTAACTTCTATTTTAAGGAAGATTTCAGTCTGGGTGGATGATTTTTATGACTGCAGTTAGTACTATTTCTAATCTCCCTTTGTTATCTAAGGTTTGGGAGAAGGTCACGGCAGTTTAAATTCTGAACCACCTTGTCAGAAATCATCTGCCTGAAGAGTTTTAAGCTGCCCATCCTGTTACAGAGCTGACTCTGCGTTACCTGGGTGTGTTCTGGATTTACAGAAGCCCTCATATTGATAGCAGAACTGTCTGTTGATGCTCTGTGTACTCATCAGACTCAATATACTTCCCTCCTCTCCGTGCATTTGGAAAAGCTACATTTTTCATAATTCCAGTACAAGATTCTGCCTAATAGACGACAACAACTGAGAAATATACTTCTAGGCATTTAACCTGGTATGTACATTGCTTTTATTAGAGAAAATGTGTAACTATAAAACCAGCTGAAAAGAATCCATTATGTTACTACTTGAAATATTCTGGAACAAAATCTCTAAATCTCTTCCTCTCTTCCAAAGGATCCTAACATCAATCTGTCGTGGTTTGGGCTGGACTGGCCACTGAAATGAATGACAGATGTTCTCTGACCTCTTTGCCTTCAGAGAAGGGAGAAGGGAGAAGGGAGAAGGGAGAAGGGAGAAGGGAGAAGGGAGAAGGGAGAAGGGAGAAGGGAGAAGGGAGAAGGGAGAGCATTTCCCTTCAGGGAGAGGAGGAAGAGAGAGAAAGAGACTCATGAGTTTAGAAAAAACCCAACTAATGAAATATTAATAATAAAATAAAAATAAAATGAAATATATACAATATATACAAAACCATATCAAGCTCCTAGGATGATGATCAGTCACTGGTGGGCACCGGAAAAGTCCCAGACTGGACTCAGTGGCAGATGGGAACTGGATTCCAGATCTGGATTCAGGAACGTATGGACTGGGATCAAAGGCAGACAAACATAGAGAGTCCTCCTCAGACACCAGCCACTGAAGAAAGAGGCTGACTCTTTGACCCCTTAGCTTTTATGCTGAGCATGAGGCAGATGGGATGGAATACCCTGTTGGTCAGTTTTGGGTCACTTGTCCTGTCCGCTCCTCCCCACAGGTGTGACCCCTCTACAGTTTTCCGCTTCCGACCCTCCAACGGGGCAAATGACAAAGTTGGCTGGCCTTGGTTGTTCTAGCAATAAGTATAAGCAAGAGCCTCTCTGCATACCATTCCTTGGCATAAATTATAAATAATCAGGTCTTACCTCTCTGGGAGTGAACAATGTCTGGACAATATGCTGTTAATTTCAGAGAGTTCAGTTAGAAACGTAGAATTATAGAATCATAGAATGGTTTAGGTTGGAAAAGACCTTAAAGACCATCTAGTTCCAGCCCCACTACCATGCACAGGGACACCTTCCAGTAGACCTGATTGGTCAAAGCCCCATCCAACCTGGCCAGTTAGTTAGAAGAAGCTTAACTGTAAAGTAAAATTACTGAACAGAAAATTAGTTCTGTTTTACTTCAAACCAGGACAAAAGCATGCAAAAAAAGGTAAGTTCTTCAAGTGTTAAAGCATGTCCTTTATTTACAAGCATTTAAGGAAAAAAAACCCCAAAAAAAAAGCCCAGAGAGAGCACACTAGAACATTTCAGTAGGAAGAAAAAAATGCTTTCATTGTTGTCCCAACAAACAGTAAACAAATCATCACACATAAAATGAATTTCAGTTATGTTAAAACACTGTCAAAATTACTTCCAGTAACATGAAAACCAAATTCTGAAATTAGAGTTGAAATTGAATCCGGAATGAAGTACCATTTTCCCTGAAAAAAGTGTACATTTTCAGTCCACACTAAGGAAGGCAGGAAGTAAAGTTAAAATATCTACAGCTTAAAACGAGATCTATTTGAAACACTGATTCTGGATTTGTATAAACACCAAAGTTTTTTAAAAGTTGGGTCTGATTTTTCCCTGCATCAGCTAATTCAATGAATTATAACTCCCTTCTTGTATAGTACATTTAAAAGACATCCAGTTAATCTTACAAATTCATAAATATACTATTTTTTGAAATTTTGGTGTTAATATGCCAATAACATACCAAATATATTCTATAATTTTTTGCCTGCTGTATTCCCAGATTACATATAAGGCTATAAAAAGTAAATAGCTCATTTAATGCTCAGCTTTTCTTGTTTAAACTTGATGAGATTTGAATTATGCTTTAAGGAAACTCATTGGAAACCCTATAACTTTCCTAAAAAAGTTCAGTTCAATTCAGTGTCAAATAAAAAACAGAGCACTATTTCAAATTTAGGAGGTTAAATCTACTGGACATCTGAATCTAATCCAGTATTTACATGATTAAAATGGATACTCAGAAAAAAACAAGTAATAATTTATGTAGAAAACTTTAGGAACCAAAGTTTGAAAAATTACCTAAAAGAGCTATGTAAAAGGATGAACACCTCTCCACACCCCACCCCCCACCCCAATCAGCATGCTACCTCTGATAGATGACTGTGATAAAATAAAGGCACTAGGTCAGGCGACTACTTTTGCCCTGAGCTGTCTGCTACCAAACTGAGAGCCCAGGTGGTAGTTTGAGGACAAGGAAGACAATTTTTTTCCATGTCAAGTGCTATTATGCAGTACAGGTATTCTCATATGTGTTGATCTCAGATTAACAAGTAATTGATTCTGAGATGCAAAGGGGGAAGTAACCTCCAGTGCAGCACAAGATCATTGTTTACTGCACGTCAGGGTGAGCACAGGTAAACAAAATTCAAAAACATACTCTTCCAAAATCAACTAGAATCAATCTTTAAAATGATATTGCAGGAAAAAAATTTCTCATGACCAACTAGACAGGATTTCCTCTGAGTTTTATGTAATGAAAAGCAGCAACTGTACCTAGCTTCATAGAAGTGTATGTCACCATACAGCAGAAACCCACATCTAATTATTCACCAGAAAATGGTCTCTCTGACATAAACAGGGAAAATTGTTTCATAAATCAATTTTGCACTAACCTTCTAAACAAAAATGCACCACACATTTGAGATGCAATTACTTTGCCTTGTACATCACAGGATAAGGTGACTTGATATTCAAGGAAAGGAGAGGTGAGAGTTGCTCTTTGTTCTCTGCACTGAACATGACAATCTATTATCAGAGAAATTATAAACATTCACAATAAATACATCGTCCTCGACCCTCATGCACAGGCTCGTCTGCAACCCCTCCGTGTAGTATTTCTTCACACCAGGACCAGTGACAAGTTCGGCACCATCCTACAGCAGCAACTGTTGTCTGTGCTTCGCTTATCTCCCTCCCACTGATCACACCACATTAATAATTTAGGCCCAGCCTATTCTGTTGTGTATACGGTTAATGGACGCTTACATCTGCTTTCCAGAAGCTTCTGCAACGAGGACTGCTTAAGTCAGAAGCCTTGATTTTTTACCATTTTATTTTTTTATCTTTATATTTATTATTATTTTTATTATCTTTTCTTCTTCATAGAAGAAAATAAGCATAAGGGTAAATCAGTGCTTGCTTCTAAAGAAAGACAAATGATACAAGTGCTACTATTTATACTGTCTTAATACTATGGTGTTATTTTTCACACTTTCTAAAATTGCATTAGGGAGTTTGCAAAGAGGTACATAAATGTAAAGCTCTTGCCTGGATTTCACAGAGCGGTATGAGAAGACAGACAGGGATGGGAGGTGGGAAGTCAAGCTAATGGCTTACAGCAATCATGCCCTGCAGTTTTGAAGGGTCTTTGAACGCTGTTGCCTCTTCACATTCAGTTTATATGTATTTGTTTTCTGGGAGTGTGCTCTAGTCATGACTAGCGCTTTTGCCCCTTTATCACACTTGTTCCTTCACATCATATGGAAATTTGCTTGGCTTGGTCACTCCACATGACAGGGACGCTTTGGCTCAGATTCTCATGCAAGTGAGGTTATTTAAAACCTGATTTTCTCTCAAAGCACAAAGTGTGCGCAAGAGCAAGTCCTTTGCTCATGCCAAGAGCCAGCTGTGAACCCAAGCGCAGCAAGTCCAAAGCTGCCTCAGGAAGAGGTTGCCTTTTACCAACATCTTGTATCCAATGGAAACGAAATAAGCTCTGACAGAGTGTTTTCTTGATGAGATGGCTATAAATCAATAAATAAAGGACTGAAGGGATATTCAAAATGAAGGTGTCGACGTGGGAACGCACAGAGAAGTCAGTGTGGATGAAGGAAGCTGGTGGCCTTACAAAGACAATGCCATTTGCATAATACATCAGTTTACGCTTTCCAGAGGATAAACATAAACAAGTAAGTAAATGTCTGTGGGAAGCCTTGCATTTGCTTAAATATGAGCTCATTAAATAGCAAATATCAAATTACTAATAGTTAGCTTAGGTAATGTTTGTGGGGGACGGGTTAAATTTACAAAATTGCTCAGCTTCCTCCTGACAAATCTGACACCAGCACACTAACTAACAATTTCTTTACTTCACTACTAATTTTGCTTTTAAATCTTGAGGCCATGATTTCTTTAGTGCAATGTTGTGATAAACCCACCACTGATTTTGAATATATAATTCTGCATCCAGCTATATTATTTACAAGTTATGATATTAATCTTTTTAATACTGAAGATAAATTAATAAATACCATTGCTGGCATGAAATAGGTGAATGGCAAGGCTTGAAATATATGGACTGTGACCACTTCATCATCCTGTGTCAAGGCAAAAAGCATTGTGCCTTTCTCCATAACGTCATCCTATTCCACTGTTGTCCATATATATATTATGTCTGCCTTTTTGGCACGTGATATGCATTCAATTAAGTATAGCACTCCAGATGTGGTAAGTGCTCTGCTCTAGTTTTACATCGCAGTACAATGTGCCATGTCTAAGCAAACTAGACAATGATCTGATTTACTATGTGTATTACTCTAAATGTGAAAACACTGATCATAAATTGTATTTTTTGTATCTATCACTTCGGCTTCCACTGCTATCACCTGACTTTAAAAACTGTAGCAATTACACAGTGAAAACAACTCGAAAGTTCACGGCATCCTGCAGGAGACAACGCATTGTAATGCATATCCTCAATTCTCTGCAGGATTCAGCAGACTGCAAATCTGTCAGGGCTGGGTCTGCAGGGAAACTGTACTTTTCAGCTGTCTCTGCTGTATATAATCTACATTATACGGTGCACTAAGAAATAAAATTGTCAGAAGAACCCAGTGTTTTTCTCTCTTTACTTAAAACTATATGTGCAAAGACAGGGAGACTAAAGTAGAGTTTGTATGCTTTTGGAACTGAAATCATATTGACAACATGATGCATCATAAATTTTAAACCATCAGCTGTCATGGCTGATCTTATGCAGGTGCTGAACAGTAAGCATTTGTGCTAAAATAACACCATGTTATATATCAGCCCTGGTAAGTGTTGGTTCATGCTTTTATCTAGTTATAGTAAACACAAATAAATAAATAAATAAGCGTAGAGCATTGTGAACACTCACAAGTAGACACATCTTTAAATAAATATAAATACTTGAAAAGAAAACCTTACCAATACTGACTTTAGTAAATCAATAAAGAACGTTACAGATCCTGGACAGATGGTATTGTCCTACAATGTTTCTTCGGAAAATACACTGACAGAGCAACATCTCCAAATTTTGGCAAACGCTCATTGTGACAAAATCATCAGCTCCAGCTATAACTCAGATTTTGCTTCTTTCCTGACTTCTGTCCACAATCCCTAGCTTAAGGGTTTTTTAAGTAAGATCATCTCTCACCCTGCTTGGAAACCTCTGAGACAAAGAGTAAAGCCCACAGAACCATGACAGCTACCCTTTGGTACCAGGACAAGACATGAGCAGCAAAGGGTGGGCTGGGTAGGAACTGCTTGATCCAGCCCTGCCACAGCCAGAATAGCCATGTCTGGCCATGCCTTTACACAAAAATTTAAATGCAAACTAGTCGGACCAGGTGGGGTGGGGTTGCTGAACCTGCAACAAGTATTACTTTCAGAGGACAACAGTTTTAATTAAAACAAACGCCAGCAAACCTGTCACTCCATGTTGTGTGCAAATTGCTCTGATTGCCCAATGAAACGCTGTGCGGAAATACCCTAGTCACTTTTTCAGACCTGTACGGGGTCTCTGACACAGTGAAGTTACATCACTGTTTGTAGGACTCAGTAGCTTAGCCAGCACCGCTATGGGTTTGACGCTCCCTCCGGAAGCACAGACAACACCCCGGTGCAACCCCAGGCAGCTACCCTCGCTCCTGCATCTCCCAAACGGGGCCAGCTGCAGCCCAACGCTGTCACAGAGAAGAGATGCCCAGTAGGAAACATTTCATGCTCGCATTGCCTGTTAGTGTCAGAAAAAGAAATTAAACCTTGAAGTAATGGGAACCAGGCGACTAAACAGGTCATTAGAGGTAACCGGCTTGTCAACAGGTGATCAGAATGGGGGAGGTATGTGTAAAACACACACACAGAGTATTGTAAGAGTGGGCTAGTTTTAGTGGAGTTAACATATGCTGCTCTTCAAATAATAAAAGAGGGGAAAAAATGAAGGTTGAACTGAGGATTTTATTAAAATAAGAGTATGCTTTTTAAAAATGTATTCTTATATAATGGCGACCATGCTTCAGTTCAGAGGCTTTTCAACTTCTTTTTAACATGGCTGAATAATAGACGTTCTTTTCTATGTATTTGTAGCTAGACAGATGTAAAACTTTTAATTTGAATGACTTCACATTTTTAGCCAGTATTTGAGGGTTAGAGGTGCACAGGCCAAAAGGTGACACCTCCCATTAGATGGTTATTATCTGTAGCTTATGCTGGGAAAGTGGCTCCAGAAATTAAAACCTAAAGGCCACACCTCATACCCATCCCTTGCTTAGCTGCAGCTCCCTCCCACAAAAATTTAAATAAACTATTTATAATACAACAACAGCGCAAAACTACAACCCAAGATATGTTGTTGACACCGAAAGAAAATCTCTACTTGTCTTTCTTTCCTTTTAAATATTCAACAATGAATTCAGCGCTTGTCAAAATTACTGGAATCACAGCCCTTTTACACCCAGGTCAGGGACCCTGGCTGCAGGACTGGCAGCAACCAGGAGCTCCCACACCCGATCCCACTCGCTTTGATCAGGTGTAACGAACAGCTGCAGGAGTACTTGTTTATCAGGCTGGTTCAGGACAAGTGTTCATATTCCCTTCACTGAGCACTTTTGCATTGTTGTAGGTCAAAGAATTAAAAACTCTCTCATAATTTAAGAACTAACCTCTGATTTCACAGAAAGCGATGACTATTTGGTTGTTCTTGTAATGGGTCCAACGTTTAGTCTTAATAGGTTAAGCCACAATCATTAACTGACCAGTACCCATAACAGGAAAATCAAAGGATGATGAGTAAGGCCAAGTGGATGATTTCTTACTCTGATTTAGTCTCTGGGAATGGGTTTGGAGCTGTCACAAGAGTGAACAAAGCAGCTTAGTATTTGTAGACCCCCCAGCTATGCTGGCTGTACAGGTTACTGATCCCAGCCCCGTCTGCCTGTCCCGCTGCTGCAGCTCACCAGCTCTTCCAGCTTGTACAGCCACCTCCCAGTCTTCCCAGGCAAAACCAGCCGGATTAACCGAGGCTAATTATTTCAGCTTCTTAAGCTTATTTGGCTCGTTTTGACTGAGATGGGTTTGGAAGAAATTACACCAGCAAATGGACAGCAGGACGGTGGGAGAGGTAGCCCTCACTTCAGCAAAGGGATGGTTAGGAGGAGCTGGGGGCTGGCTGGAGGCATCGACCTCTTCAGCTGGCCCTGGTGCACCTGGAAAGGGTGTATAAACTCCAGATGAGTCTCTCTGGGGGAGGCCAATTTGAACTAATTACTTCACAGGCAATCAAACAATCATCAGCTGATAACCACTTTTGGATGTTGTGGATCTGACTGATTCAGACAAGAGACCCAGGACAAAATTCTCTTTTGATAACCAAAGCTCTGCGCCAGCTAATTCCCTTCTGTTAAAACTGCCTACATGTCCATGCACATGCACACGCACACACGTTTTCTCTCTCTTTTTCCTTTGTCTCGCATCCTGAGCTGTAGTTGCAGATCTGAGACAGGGCAGGCTGAGCGCTATATTCTCTGCAATTACCCTGACATGTAGTGAAACCTACCTCCAGCTATTAGGGCCTGGAACATCAGTGACGGTAACAAAATAAAAAAGGTTGATGTGATATTTGTCCAACCCTGGCAAGGCAAAAGCACTTCTACAGTAAAAACCCTAAAATATATAGTATCAATGAACATAATATATCAGTAGGCTTATTCTTTTAAGATGCAAACACAGGGATTCTTGTGTGCATCTGCAAAGCAGAGTACTTAGCATAAAAAGATTATGTCCTGTTTGTGCAAGAGGAAATGGGCCATTCTTTACTTTCCTATGGCTTTGGAATTGCCAGCCCGAATTTTCTATCACTTTCTGGGTAGTAAATTACTCTTTCTTTAGCAAAGATTCAGATCTACCAGCCTTAGCAGCTCCCTTTTAAACTCTCAACAGCATAATTAGCCGAAATCATATAATAAAGGTTACATAGTGTAGTAGTGCACAAGTAACAATGGCATTATGTCTACATGGTCAGAAGCTCCAGAAATGTCATTTTTTTAAAAAAGATCCAAAATTCAGTCGCAAAAGTGAGCAGCAGCAAATGATTCCCTATAAGGAATAGAGGGGGTCTGGGTGATGAACTCTTGAAGGTCTCAGCTACAACACTTTAGGTAGCACATACGGAGCTTGAGCAGCTCAGAAAAACGCAGGCACCTCCCAAAAGAATTTAGCAAGGTAAGCCACTCCCTAGTGAAATTAAATTTAAACGTGCACATGTGAGGAATCCTGGTTCAATACCTCAATGGTAGCAAGATCTTTTTTGATTTTTTCCAGCTTCAGCTGAATTGAATCAGAAAGCACTCAGACTTGGATCTCAGGTCTCTGCAGACATGAGCTGGAATGCCAGAAAAAGTTTCAGCGATGAAAACAGGAAAATTCAGAGCATCTTTTCAGTGATGCTAACACGGCAAGCCCTATCACTGGTTTAAACCCAAGGAAAATCAACTCATAGGATGGCTGCGATTGTCTGTGCTGGAAGGGAACACAGTGATCCACGAGGTCACTCCCAGCCCAATGTCATTTTATTCATGCAAGCTTGAATTTGCTTACTTTGAGTCTGTGAGGGATTCATATAAGCATGTGCCTATAGATTTACAGGACGAAAGGCAACGGGTTTGATTCTGCTCCATTAAAAGCAACCAGCAGATTTACATAGGCTTGGGTAGGAATAAGATAGCCCTAAGCTACAAAATCAAACAGTCATTAAAATACTTGCAAAAGAGAAAAAAAATGCTCATTTTTCAAGGAAGCAACTAAAATAGCCATAAAAATAGACAAAATTTACCAGCAGCTTTGTTAAATAGAAAGCATTTCTTTTTTTAAATACAGATGCACCAATGTCTAGCAACATTTTCAAAAGCATTTAAGTGACTCAGGAACTTAAGATCATTACATGTTTTTGAAAAACTTTCTATTCTAAATCAGATTGCACAAAAAACTGTGAAAGTTTCTAGGGATGGGTGGACAGATGGCCGAATGGGTTTCTTTTCTGTATTACTTGCCTACAGCTTCTCCCTCTGTTAGCTGCCTTTTTCACTCTCACTTTTTTGGAAATTAAAAAAAAAAGAAGAAAAAAAAAAGAAGCGGTACTCAGACATGCAGCCCATTTCAAAGCTCCAGTGGGTAGCAGGGAAATACTTTAGAGAACAGGTGAAATGAATTCAAGACGAGTGAAAATGGTCTTTGGTTCTGCTCTGCTACCTTTTACTGAAGAATCACTGCAGAGACGTGAATCATCTCCATCCACACCGTGCTTTGCTTCTTGCATGCATTTTTCACAGATCCCTCCTGCTTCTTTTGTCTCCCAGTGTCAGACATGGTGATTTTCCATTGGTCACTGTGGCATTAAGGGTTTACTACCAGTTAGAACAAGTGTAAGGGAAAAGGAGCCTGTTGCAAAATAAATAAATAAAATAATAGCAGACACCTTGTAATAAGGAATAACAATTAGGTAATAAAGTCAGGAAAAAAATGGGAAAGCACAGCTTTTGTTCACCTGGCTTACAGCAAAACCCCAACATTTTTTACTTTAGATCAACTAAAATCTCTGCTTAAAGTAAACTGAGAATAAAATTACCTTCAGGCAACTGAGCTCTTTGTCTTTTTAGAGAAATATCTCTTTTCCAGACAGAATGAACAACAAAATAGAAAAAGGGCAAAAACTATATTTTTATGAAACTGTTAATAATCAGACATAATTGTACAAGACAATAATAGAAACCATTGTTCAGGGAAGAAGACGAACATCAACATGATAAAATACTGGTTTTATAAAGTATATGAAACTTCAGGTCACTTCTAGTTAGCCCCTTAAAAGTAAATAAAAATCATATCCTGAATTTAATAACTGTGGTTCCATTTAGAAAATCTCAATCACAGTTTTTCAGAGAATTTGAAAAAAATGAGTGGTATCTGCATTCTTAAATTTAATTCCTTCCTTTGGGGACTGTAGCTAGTTTCTGTGTTTATGATGAAATAAATGGCAGAAAAAACAAGGAATATATATAAGATGCATTTTTTTGAAGTTACGTATTTTACCTGAAGAAGAGTTTTGTCTTCTTCTTTTCAAAGGAGGTTGTAGTGAGGTGGGTGTCAGTCTCTTTTCCCAGGTAACAAGTGATAGGATGAGGAAATGGCCTCACGTTGCACCAGGGGAGATTTGGATTGCATATTAGGAAAAATTCTTCACTGAAAGGGTTATCAAGCATTGGAACAGGCTGTCCGGGGAAGTGGTTGAATCACCACCCCTGGGGGTATTTAAAAGATGTGTAGATGTGGTGCTTAGGGACATGGTTTAGTGGTGGTTTTGGCAGGGTTAGGTTTATGGTTGGACTCAATGGTCCTAAGGGTCTTTTCCAACCTAAATGATTCTATGATTCTATGATTCATTTATGTATAATAGCACAGATGAGCTCCTACATGATATTAAATTTTAACTCTAATAGTATGCCAAAAAAAGCATGTACCATTAACTGTTAAAGCCAGTTTCCAATCTCTAGACATTGTAGTACAGAAGAGAATCAAATTCAAATTTGAAGATGTCCCTTTTTTTTTTTCTACACTCTGTAGTTAGTGTAAATGCTTTTAGAAGTGTCTCTGAAGTCTTTTAGATTCTCCAAAAAGAGCTCAGCCAAACACAGGCTGTACAGACCTGAACGAAGCATTGGATAAAATCTAAAAAAGCCCCCCAAAAAGTAGGCAATTGTTTCTGAGACTTTTTTTTTTAATTCTGTTGGACAATAAAACTAAAATTACAGATGGTACTGGGTTCTGTTGCAACAAATATAATTTTGTGGGACCTTCTGATCATGTTTAAAACATTTTCTTATGTTTCAAGGAAGCATACGATAAAAAGGGCCAGTGCTGAAATGTCATTAGTAAAATGGCCATTACTCTCAGGGCAATTCACTGTGCTTGTAAGAGTTTTACAGTGTTATTTCCTGAAAGATATTCTCCGTACTGTCATCCAATAAACTATTCCAAGTGAAGAAATTTTACACGTATGAAAAAAGCATTGTTTTCCTAGAGCTTTTATCACACATGCTTTGGGCTCTTTGATAAGCATGAATGACTCAAGGATTTAGTTTATTCTGCCCCTAAATTAGGTGAAAACACCTTTCATTGTACAATTCCAAGGGATCTCTGAAAAGAGAAGTTGCACTGAAAGTCAGTAACTTTTGTTGTTGCCAGACTGATCCTTGACATTTTAGGCATACTCATGACTTAAGACTTGGCATCAGCCAAAAATAATTTCCAAAGACATTATTGAGGCAGCAGTCTGATTTGGACAGACTGGATCGATGGGCTGAAGCCAGCTGCATGAGATTCAACAAGGTCAAGTGGCGGGTCCTGCACTTGGGTCACAGCAACCCCAGGCAACGCTACAGGCTTGGGGATGAGTGGCTGGAAAGCTGCCTGGCAGAAAAAGATCTGGGGGTCCTGGTGGACAGGCAGCTAAACATGAGCCAGCAGTGCGCCCAGGTATCCAAGAAGGCCAACGGCGTCTTGGCCTGTAGCAAGAATAGTGTGGCCAACAGGAGTAGGGAAATGATCGTGCCCCTGTACTCAGCGCTGGTGAGGCCGCAGCTTGAGTCCTGTGTTCAGTTTTGGGCGCCACAGTATAGGAGGGACATTGAGGGGCTGGAGTGTGTCCAGAGAAGGGCAACAAAGCTGGTGAGGGGTCTGGAGAACATGTCTTATGAGGCATGGCTGAAGGAATTAGGATTGTTTAGTCTGGAGAAGAGAAGGCTGAGGGGAGACCTTCTTGCTCTCTACAACTACCTGCAAGGAGGTTGTAGTGAGATGGGAGCTGGTCTCTTCTCCCAAGGAACTGGCAATAGGACAAGAAGAAATGGGTTCAAGTTGCGCCAGGGGAGGTTTAGGCTGGACATTAGGAAAAAATTTGTCACTGAAAGAGTTATCAAACATTGGAACAGGCTGTCTAGGGAGGTGGTTGAGTCACCATCTCTAGATGCGTTTAAAAGTTGTGTAGATATGGTGCTTGGTAACATGGTTTAGTGTTGGACCAGGTAGAGTAGGGTCAATGGTTGGACTAGATGATCTTAAAGGTCTTTTCCAACCTAAATGATTCTATGATTCTATGATCTCTGTTTCAGCGCACGAGAGCCCTTTTTTTAAAAAAAAAAAATATATCAGCATGGACATGAGCTGTTATTTGCCAGATGATCTCATGACCAAAGAACGGTCCTAGGCACATCCCTTTCACTGGTACAGTCTTGGGCAGAGGCTCCTGCACACCACAGCTAAGCCCTCCCTCAGGTCTGTGACATCCCTCCTGGGAGGAAGCTGTGCAGTTCCTCCCAATAAACACTCATTATTTTTTTTCTGTGGACTATGGGAACTATTGCTGAAGGCTACCACTGTGGGTTCTGTTGTGGAGACACATCTGAGCCTTTTGTTCAGCCATTGAGTATATTGTTCCTATTTTAGGTAATTTTCAAATTATTTCCTAACAGCAGGAAAAGCAAAAGATGGAGACTGCAACACATGGCACGTGTATATTCACTTTCAGTCCCCAGGACCCCCTTTGCAAATGAGATCTTGTACTTTATAGAGCTTTGTTTTCCCAGTAGTAAACTATTTAAATGAATAAGCACATTTAAGCTACTCCTGGGGAAGAGCCAATTTAAGAAAAACCATCCAGGAATTCACTGCAAATGAGATGCTACCTCTCCAAAGACTCTGTTCCTTACCATCATGATGACAGTCTTGGGATTGGCTTCTAACAGAGAATACCAGAAAGTTGGGAATTTGCCCATTATAACTTAAAATTAAGATGGTTTGAATGACATAGATAAAAAGGGGGCTTCCCCCCCAAAAAATAACTACATAAGTATCTTTCACAGCAAATAAAAAACAGTGACTATGTTATAAATACTGACTACAGCAAAACAGTTAAAGTTATGTTTTACAGCGCCTTTCCTTAGAAAGTGGAACCATGTGATTGAGGTGCAATTCTTTGGTACAGTTAGCTGTAAGAGATTCTTATGGATTTTGTACTGCATATTGACCTCAGACAGGTGGTCGGTGCCTCAAGCCTGTCAGTGTTTAAGAGGCATTTGGACAACGTCCTTAATGACATGCTTTAACTTTTGGTAAGCCCTGAAGTGGTCAGGCAGAGTTGGAGTAGATGATTCTTGTAGGTCCCTTCCAACTGAAATATTCTATTCTATATCTAGTTTTCTTTCAGATTTTTATAATTTTCATTAGAACAGTTATTTTAATGCTGTTATTATGTATTTATACTGCTGTTGATGTCAGCAGCAAAACTGCTATTGATGCCATATCTGGAGTTCCGGGATTTAAGATGCAGTTTGCACCCACAGTGGCATCTATTCACGGGTGTTCTACAGGCATTGAAACTTATCAGTCTACTGCATAACAAAAGCTCAGCCTAGTGTTCACACAAAAATTTTAAAGGGCACCAACTAGTCCTGTCAGGATCTGTCCATTCAGCTATTTGAATTGCTACAATGCAGAGGCAACTGCTGTTTAACAGAATCCAAAAAGCTGTTCCAAGGAGTAACTTGGCTTTTTATCTTGGGGGAACAAATGTAATGCTCATGGTGCAGTACCTAGAATCACTCAATCTCTATTGACGCACAGAAAAGTTTCTCTCAGTGGTCACAAACACCCACAGCTGCAAAATGTGTTTAGCCTGGAAAATGAACTGATGCATAAATATCTCACAGGAACTTAAGGAAAACTCTCTGTCAACTGGTGGTTTTCATTGCCTCTGTAGGTCTTCTTCATTCACTTCAACTTCCTCTTGTTATGCGCATACAGGCATACCTTATGCAAAAAATGAGAATACTATATCTACTGTGGTGGTGAGGTGCCTCAAATTAGCCCAAAGGTTTAACTTTCTGTTCTAGTTGTTCTAAATTCAAAAGTCAGCCACAATGAATATGTTTATTTTTGATGGATTCAGCAGTCATTACCATTGCATTCATCAATTGGAGGCATATCAAGGGCACTGAAGCGTATTAATTGCAACAGGTTAAATCATCAGTCTTCTCTGGAATTATTCCTTTTCATTTTCTTTCTTGAACGAGCTGGCCTTGATGCCTTCGATTAAATCACTTGAATAGTATTCTATTGGTATTTTTAATTTATGCCACTATTCTGCTAACATCCATCCATAAATGATCAGGGCTAATTTCCATCTGTGGACATTTGAGAAAGACTCATTTATTCTTTACTGTTTGCTCTTCAAAGAGTGAAGGTGCTTCTACAATGGTTTGCTAACTCTGGAAGCTTGCCAGCCTTACTACAATTTTCAACACTGTTCATGTGAAGAAGAGTTGGGTAGAGTGAATAAATGCATGCCAAACTGGCTACAAGTCTATGCAGGAGGTCCACTGAGGTTAAAAAAACTTGTAGGTCAAATGTAATTCAAGCAGTCCTTCATTTCTGCACTTTCAAGGTTTTGATTACAGCACTCTTATCTACCAAACTGAAATGCCACTTGGTACAAGCAGAACTTCATAAAGCAAAGCTCCTACTTGGCATAGGTATAATATTTTTCCTTTCCTGAGCAACTACTGACCTGCTGGCCTTAGTGCCAGGAAGAAATATTAATTATATTCCCACTTGTATTAGCATCAAGGTGGAGATCAAATCTTAAATAGTACCATAAACAGCTTTACACAGATCAAATCCTCCAACTTTTAGAATCTGCTAAAAGTGTTAAGTAACAAATTTGCAAAATCTATTTTCTGTTTGATTGTGGTGGGAATTTGGGAATGCTGCTATACCACCGCACATTATTTGAAAATCAAAAGAATATAGTTTTGCATCTAGAGTAGAGCACTTGTCCACTATGTATACCATGATAATTAGGCTAAGGATTCACCAGCCTGGCCAAAATCAGGAGCCATCCTTGAAATTTAAGAACCTTTTTGATGTTGCCATTTGACTGACCTTTCTTGTCTTCTTAATGTCATGCAAGCCAGTGAACTGAAGAGTAAAGTTCATCTAAATCCAAAACTGTGCTAAGAGCACTATACTCCCATTTCCTTCAATTTGGTTTTCTTCTTGTCAGGCGTGACGAATTAGTAGAGCAGTCTGATGTTTGCTGATGCAAAGCCGTCACTTGGATTCTCTTCCAAATTCAAATGAACAACATTCTTCTCCAGATCTTGATAACAATTTTATGAAATTATGAAATTATTTCCCTCCTGGTTTCTCTGAAATAAAGGTGAAACCAGTTCAGAAACACACTTCAGTACTCTATGCTAAAGCCACTCAGCCTCTCCTGCCAATCACCGAGAAGAAAGCTTATTTCAAGACCTCCCATGTCACATATAATCATAGCTTATTCTTTGTCAGATATGGTAATTGCAGGCACAGCTCTGCAGATAGATACAGGCTGCTAGAAGCAACCCTTGTACATGGACTTACCTAGCTGGACACAAACCAGCATGAGTACAGAAACTGTCAGGCTAATTGCCTGCACCACATTATGCCCAAGCCAGTAAACCTGGCACAGTAAACCTTGCTTTATTTCAGTGGTCATATCTTCTGAACTATCCTTTCAAAGAATAAAGCATATAGGGCTGAGTGAGGCTAGAGAAATTACTCAGCTGCTATTTTATCAGGACATGACAGCCAGATACTGGATTAAACTACACAAAACCCTAGAACAGAATTATCATTCTGAAATATTTTTACTGATATTCTTCTGATCCAGACACTTTAAGAGTTCTGCAGTCTGAAAACTGGTTTTTTGGTTTTCTTTTTTTTAACAGACAGGCTCACAGATGTGATACATGGACAAACGTGATCAAACTTGCTGGCTATCCCACAGGAATCTGTTTTTTTGACCATTCAAGTCATGGAACAGCCTGTCAGCCCAGGCTAAATTTTACAATCACCAAAGCTGCAGAAGGCTTTACTCAAAGCTCATGGGCCATGTTTTCAAATAATGGTTATCAACTAGGACTTTCTTTGCATGTTTCTTTCACTATAGAACTCCTAAGTCCTAAATGCTGCCAGATACACAAGTGTGCTAAACGTTCACTGGTACAGCAATACCAAGGGAATCAATCCTCCAAGTATGCTTTCACTCAAGCTTAGTTCAGCTTGTGGACCACCAAGACTCTCAGATCTCTTCACCAGAGCCAGGCAGTCCCCAATCTGTGCTATTACAAGAAGTTCTTCCTTTCCAGGTATGGGGCTTTGCATTTGTCCTGATTAAACTTCAAAAGGTTCCTGTCAATAAGGTCAATGAAAGTTCCACAAAAGCTATAACTGGTGAATTATATTGTCTCTTTTCCTTCCTTCCTTCTGGTTAAATCCTTTCTAATGCTATCTGCTCTTACTGTTTTCATAATAAATTTCTTAATTTTTCAAAATACAAAAAAATATTTTAAAATGAGAATCAAACCGCTATTGTTCCAAAATTACATTTAAAATAAAATAAATTCCTTATCTGCAAACTCGTTCACAGCCATTGTGAACTTATGCTAAGATTCCTGTTGTTTAAGAGGGAAAGAATGAGAGGGATGCAACTCACCGTACACAAAGAAAACTAATACTAAAAATGTCATGGTTCTTATAATGAAATAATTTAAATAGTTCCAATAAGGAAAATAAAAATTCAGAAACTTTCCCTTCACTTCTCAGTTAGGTGATACCATTCTAAATAATGTCAATTTGAAACAGGAGACAACCAAACCATCACCAAAAGGTTCCATCATAAAATTATATTTTCAGGTGTTTGTGGTTTTAGTAAAACCACCTGAAATTTCATTGCTTTATTTCTGCTTCATGCTGCTTTTATCTGTCCATATTTGGGTTTCTGGGCTTGAAGCTTTCTTCTGGGGGGTTGTGGAAGACAAGATATAGGAGTGGTTCAAGTCAACAGTACTGGTCAGATACTTTGTTCCAGTTGAGGACCTTTGGACCTACAGGAGCTATGATACAGTGAAATACTACTGTCAGTATATGAATGTTCTGATCTTTAACTGAAAGAATCACATTTCCTCTTCTCTTCCACCTTCTAATCCAGTTTTAAAAAAAAAAAAAAAAAACAAAACCACAAACCAAAAATACTTATCCATTAAAATACTGGAACAGGTTGCCCCGGGAAGTTGTGGAGGCCGCATCCCTGGAGGTGTTCAAGGTCAGGTTGGACGGGGCCTTGAGCAACTTGGTCTAGTGGGAGGTGTCCTTGCCCATGGCAGGGGGGTTGAACTAGATGATCTTTAAGGTCCCTTCCAACCTAAGCCATTCTATGATTCTATGAAAATATAACCATTTTAATAGGAGTCAGTAAGATATTCCATCTCCAACATAATCTGTTGACGGGGTAGAGAGAATCCCTGAGATATCAGATAGATTTGCAAACCCTCAGGAAGAAGAAGTTTTCCTGTCTCAGTCTAGGTGGGAATTGTAACCAACAGCACACTGGATAGAAAAGGAGATGTAACTCTTCCTCCCCTGTTTGAAAGATGATACCTGTCACCTTCAGAAATTGTATATGTTACCTACATTTTCAGGGGAAAATTCAAGGATCAGAATATCAAAAGTCCATTTTGGATCTAGGTTTCTCCAGTAACCACAGTTCTGGGCCAGTATGGGACATCTCAAGTCGAGGTCAGAGAGCAGAGACCTTGTCTCTCTGCGTCCTTATTGCTGACCCAGACAACAAGGGGAAGCTGTCCGAAAGAAGAGCTGCACAGAAGTCAGTAGTACTGTAGTTGACTCAAATACGAAGTTGTAGATACCTCAAATTGGATGCTCAAAATTAGCAAACTTCAATGACAACAATTTATCTCTATTCCCCTTTCTAGAAAGATAACAGTACTAACTTCTCATGTGAAAATACACTCGTTCTTATTTGAAAGACATATGAAATACAACAGTGATAAACACGAGACCCAGTGCAATTAACAATTCTCTCTCCATAACAAAATTTGGCTAGCCAGCGATGAGTGAGGCCTGGGAACGTGTAACAGGGAGAAAAAGAGTTTTGAATAGCTACTTTACACACAAAGAGGTGCTCATCGACTGTGCAAGTGCCTTGTAAGAAAAATGGCCACAACTGTGTAATTAAACACTCTTATCAGGATGGACATACACACAGGAACTGAGTTAAAACTGCACAGGCAACCTTAATTATGATTTTTTCCTGACTTTGCAATCTTAATCATGTTCTTTTAATCTAGTTCTCTATTTGTAATTTGTCATGGTTTAGGCCAGGCTGGCCACTAAACAAATGACAGATGCTCTCCATTAGCCTCTCTTTCTTCCCATAAGGGAAGGAAGAGAGAATAAGGGGAGAGACATATGGATTGAAAAAAACTAAAACAGCTTTAATGAAACATTAACAATTTTAAAAATATTAATAAGAAAATAATGAAATATATAAAAATATATACAAAACCAATATCGAGCTCCCAGGATGACAATCACATCACCAGCCAGCACTGGGACTGGACTCAGCAGCAGATGGGAGCTGGATTCAAGAACTGGATTGAGGAACACACAGATCAGAATCAAAGGCAGAAGAACGGACAGAGTCCTCCTCAGCGGCTGGCCACTGAAGAAAGAAAGGCTGACCCCTTTGATCAGTTTTGGGTCACCTGTCCTGTCCGCTCCTCCCTGCTGGTGAGACCCCTCTATGCTCTTCCACTTCTGACCTTCTAACTTGGTACATAACAAAGGTAGCTGACCTTGGTTGTTATAGGCGAGAGCCTCTCTGCATGGCATTCCTTGGTATTAACTATAAACATCAGACATTATCACTGCTCGAAGTCGACACTGTCTGAAAAACACACCTTTGATTTCAGAGGGTGCAGTTAGTTAGAAGAGACTTAACTGAAAAGTAAAATCGCTGAAAAGAAAATTGGTTCTGTTCTATCTCAATCCAGGACATAACTTTAATGTCATTTGGCAGTGGCACTATGAAAAACCAGGCACCATGCCACAAAATGAACTTGACATCAACAGAAAAGAGAAACAAACCAACACATTTAGGTCATTACTTTTTATTTTTCATAACTACACATCTAGATGAAGCAACAATAAATACAAATCTTCAATACAAATTGTTAATTTATAATAAAGAAACCATCTTCAAAAAAACCCCAGCACCTATATATCTGCTTTTTCAGTTAGTTGTTTCTTTTCAAAATATGTTTTCATTGCTTATCTATTTCACTTAGATATAATGTTTTCTGGTGTTTTAATTCATCCATTCTTGGTTTCTGCATTATGTACCTAGATTTTTTGTGAAGAGCACAGCCAACATACAGAGTTTTTAAAAACCCTAGTGAAAAAAATTTTCCTGTTTGTTTCATTAAAGGATTTATTTCCCAAACCTGACTTAAATTATTTGCCAAGTATATCTGCTTTTTCAGTACAACATAGTTTTAATAATGATTGAAAGCCCTATATACATGTTAGAGAACGCAGATCCACCCACCCCACCCCCCTTCTTGTCCCGAAATAGCTAATAACGTATGGACATTTCTGAAACACCCCTAATCACCCTGAATTCAGTCACCAAGAATACCAGCAAAGGATCACAGCTACACTCCCCTGTATTTAATGACACCTGAAACGATGGAAAGAACAAATCTTCCCATTTAGTTTTGCAAGAAAGGAACGTGAACCTGAACTGATGGCTTCAGGTACAAACAGGCACGGCAAGGGCTGAGCAGAAGCTATGCTATGTGACCATGAAAACAGTGTGCAAATGGATAGCCTGAGATGTTCCTTACATTACAGAAATTTGAGAACAGAAGAAGAAGAAAACATGGAGATTAATAAAGGAGCATTTGAAAAGAAGAAAGCACATGAGCACAGGACTGGCAGCAAAGCACACTCAGATAGGAAACTGCAGCCTGTATTTTCCTGCTCCGCTCAGGAAACTGCTACGTATTCATTGCAAAGCGGACTGAAAAGACATGGATAACTTTGTACATGAGATAACTTTTAATGGGAACAGGCCAAAGCAATAGTATCATGGCATGATTTCAGACCTATGTAAGAAAACACCTGAATTTACAAATTGCAATTATTTCCTTGTTTCAGTCTGAATTATATACATATCTGAATTTTATGAAGGATTGGGAAATCTGTGATCAGGTTCTAGGTAGACAAGAGCTTCTCTAAGAACAGGTATAAAAGTGAAAGGCATTTTTCTTATCTATTACAGTTATCTGCTACTGCTAGGCCTATAAGCAGCTCTAGAGACTAACTTATCTTAGGCCAAAAGCTGGATTTCTTTTTAAAAAAATAAATTATCTTGCAGGGAGAATCCATTCTGAGACATCATCTCAAACATACTGATATCATAAGAAAGATTTCCAAAGCCTTCACCAACAACAGACGAGTTCCTCAGTTTTTGCTACTAGCAGTGTCCAGAGAGAAAGTGCAGGATGTGCTCAGTGTAGTCCTCAGGTGGGAATCCAGTCAAACTAGAATTTGTCCCAGGTCTATTTTCTAGAGATGTGGTCATGGATGGAGTGATGCACTTCACTCATAATAAAGAAGGACCAATATATTTATTGATATCAAACAGGTATTTAACAAAGGTTAATGGTAAATGTGACAGTGGTTTAACGAGATTTGATGGGAAGGCACTCTTGGTTATTTACTGCATAGAGGACAGGGTCAGACAAAATCGTCATGGAGACCCTCCCATTGAGTCATGAGGTTCAGAGAGAACCCCCTTGCTTTCTAAACTCCTTCTCAGAGCGGAGTCTAGGTGCAGCTGGATCGAATTCTAGTCCCAGACTTGGTCAATGGTTTACGTCTAAAGGATTATATGTGCACAATCAATCTAAGAAATAATCTTAGTGAAGCTTCAAAGTTTAGCCATTAGTCACTTAGCAAGGATCTGCTGTGGCAAGGAATCTCTCAGCCTCGAGGAGTAGTAACCTTGAGCAGCATCCCTACTCAAGGGGAGATCCTGGCATGCAGCCCGCTGCTGTTCAGAAGAGCTCAAAGGGCTCTTGGGCTGTTCACTGTTTATGGAGGTAAGATGATTGACGTATAGGCATATTTGCATATTGACCACAGTACCAGTACTGTGGTTAGGTGGGCACATTGATCAAGGTAGCCCTTGGCTATTGTGGTGTTATCTGTCTCCCTGGAATCCACTTTGAGCCGGATGCAGCCATCACTACCAGACACATCCATTATGACTGCCACTGGTGGTTATCGCTTGAGCAGGGTTAGGGGAGATAAAGGTTGGGAGGGGGGGAAACACTGTCACAGATGTTGTGCTCATGTGCAAAATGTGCATGTCCCCTCTGGCGACTCCTTAATTTGGGCATATAGCCTCTGGTGAGTGGAATGGAAATGTATTTCAAGTTGAATGGCTGACTTTATATAAAGGAATAAATTATTCAAATTAATTAATCTTTGTATTTTGTTGTTTTCCCCTCTCTGTGAAATAACCAGGAGCAGCTTACAATTTTTATGTTTGCATATAAATCACAAATGTATTCATTATTCATTGAGTAATTTCTGTAAATCATACCTAGGCCCATGTAGTCTGATCCTGAGCAAGCTGAAAAAAATTGTTTACATTCAAACTGTGCACTTTTATTAATTTTCATTGGCTGCAAATATCAGGTTCCTTTCTTTTTTTTTCTGTTGCCTGAATGGTTAAACATAATACAACAATTTTATATTTGAAAGAGATAAAAAAATTATTTCCACAATTAGTTACTTACATATATTTAATATTTGCTGTTTCTGCCAGTAAAGCCTTTCACAAAAGCATTTTCCAGAAGGTTGTCCAAAATAGGTAGAGGAGGGGAAGACATACAAACTTTGAATGCAAGTAAATATCTGAAAGCATTTTTATGCTGTTCACCCACTTTCCCTTATTTGTAAGGGAAGAAGCCACTGTGTAAGTCACTGATAGCAATCAAGCACAACTTCTCACAGATCATAGAATAGAATCCTAGAATAATTTAGGTTGGAAGGGACCTTTAAAGGTCATCTAGTCCTGGTGACAACATAAACATAGACACTATTGCAATTGTAGTCTGCAAAAGACTGAATATGCATCTTAAAGTTATGTATTTCATCACTGTACCTGGTTGCAATGCCCTGCAATAAGCAGGGGCATCTTCAACAAGATCAGGTTGCTCAGAGCCCTGTCCAATCTGACCTTGAATGTTTCCAGGAATGGCGCATCTATCACCTCTCTGGGCAACCTGTTCCAGTGTTTCGCCACCCTCAGAGTGAAAAATTTCTTCCTTATATCTAGTCTAAATCTACCCTCTTTTAGTTTAAAACCACTATGCCTTGTCCTATCGCAATAGGCCCTGCTAAAAAGGTTTGTCCCCATCTGTCCTATAGGCCCCCTTTAAGTACTGGAAGGCCACAATGAGGTCTCCCCGGAGCCTTCTCTTCTCCAGGCTGAACACCCCCAACTCTCTCAGCCTGTGCTCATAGCAGAGGTGCTCCAGACCTCTGCTTATTTTTGTGGGCCTCCTCTGGACTTGCTCCAACAGGTCCATGTCCTTCATATATTGGAGGCTCCAGAGCTGGGTGCAGTACTCCAGGCAGGGTCTCACCAGAGCAGAGTAGAGGGGCAGAACCACCTCCCTTGACCTGCTGGCCATGCTTCTTTTGATGCAGCCCAGGATACAGTTGGCCTTCTGGGCTGTGAGTGCACATTGTCAGCTCATGTCCAGCTTTTCATCCACCAGTATCCACAAGTCCTTCTTGGCAGGGCTGCTCTCAAACACTTCATCCCCCAGCCTGTATTGATACCAGGGATGGCCCTGACCCAGGTGCATGACCCTGCACCTGGCCTTGATGAACCTCATGAGGTTCACATGGGCCCACTTCTTGAGCCTGCCCAGGTCCGTCTGGATGGCATCCTATTCCTCAGGTGAGTCAACGGCACCACTCAGCTTGGTGTCATCCACAAACTTGCTGAGGGTGCACTTGATCACACTGTCTATGTCACTGATGAAGACATTAAACAGTACTGGTCCCAGTACAGACCCCTGAGGGACACCACTTGTCACCCATCTCCATCTGGACATTGAGCCATTGACCACTACCCTCTGGATGCAATCATCCAACCAATTCTTCATCCACTGAACAGTCCACCCTTCAAATCCATATCTCTCCAATTTAGAGGGAAGGATGTCGTGGGGGACCATGACAAAGGTCTTACAGAAGTCCAGCTAGACAACATCCATAGCTCTTCCCTTGTCCACTGACGTAGTCACGGCATCATAGAAGGCCACTAGGTTGGTCAGACAGGACTTGCCCTTGGGGAAGCCATGCTGGCTGTCTCAAATCACCTCCCTGACCTCCCTGTGCCTTAGCAGAGCTTCTAGGAGGACTGGTTCCATGATCTTCCCAGGCACAGAGGGGAGGCTGACAGGTTGGTGGCTCCCAGGGCCCTCCTTTCTACCCTTTTTAAAAATGGGTGTAATGGTTCCCTTTATCCAGTCCCCAGGGTCTTCACCTGACTGCCATGACTTTTTAAATATCATGGAGAGTGGCTTGGCAACTACCTCAGCCAACTCCCTCAGGACTCTGGGATGCACCTCATCAGGTCTCATGAGCTTTTGTATGTTCCAGATCCTCAGGTGGTCACAAACCTGATCTTCTCTTACAGTGGGAGGGACTTTTCTCCCCTAGTCCCTGCCTTGGGGCCCATCCACTCAAGGCATGTGGGGAGAGAGGCTGCCAGTGAAGACTGAGACAAAAAAGTTATTGAGCTGGAGGCTCAAAACAGTTGAGCCTTCTCCTCATCCATTGTTACCAGTTTGCCAGTCTTGCTCATCAAGGGGGGTACCCTTTCTTTGACCTTCCTTTTCTGGCTGACGTACCTGTAGAAGCCCTTCTTATTGTTCTTTGTGTCCCTTGCCAAGTTCAACTCCAGCTGCACCTTGGCCTTCCTGACCCCATCCCTACACAATCAGGCAGCATCCCTATACTCTTCCCAGGATACCTGGCCCAGCTTCCACTGCCTGTGCATTTCCTTCTTGCCCTTTAGTTTGACCTGCAGGTGTCAACTCAGCCATGCTGGTCTCTTGTCTTCCTTTCCTGATTTCTTACACCTGGAGATTGAGAGCTCTTGCACTCTATGGAAAGCACCCTTAAAGATCTGCCAGCTCTGTTCTGTTCCCTTGCCCCTGAAGGCAGTTTCCCAGGGGGTCCGACTGACGAACTCCCTGAAGAGCTGGAATTTTTCTTCCCTAAAATTCAGGGTCCTGACTTTACTCTTCACCTGACCCATAGCCCTCAGGGCTGTGAACTCTATCAGTGCATGATCACTGCAGCCCAGGCTGCCTCCAATCTTGATGTCACTGATTAGCTCACTAGCCTTGGTGACCAACATGTCCAGTACTGCATCCCGTCTGGTGGGGTTGTCTATTACCTGGCTTAAGAAGTTATGCTCAATGCACTCCAGGAGTCTCCTGGATTGCCTACAGCTCTCCGTGCTACTTTTCCAGCAGATGTCGGGGTAGTTAATTTCCCTGGCAGGACAAAAGCCTGTGAGCGCGATGCCCCCTGCAGCTGGAGTAAGAAGCCTTCGTCAATAGGCTCCCCCTGATCAGGCAGCCTGTAGTAGACACCAACCACAAGGTTCCCTTTGTTGCTTTGGTCTCTTATTCTTACCTGTAGGCTTTCAACCTGCTCGCAGCTATTCTTCAGAGACAGCTCTTCACACTCTAGCTATTTCTTGATGTAGAGGGCAACTCCTCTGCCTTTACTTCCTTGCCTGTCCCTTCTGAACAGCCAGTAGCCATCACGGAATTTGTCTCACCATGTTTCCGTAATGGTAACTAGGTCACAGCTTTCTAGCAGCATGGTGGCTTCCAGCTCCTCCTGTTTGTTGCCCATGCTGCATACATTGGTGTAGAGGCACTTCAGCTGGGCTGCCAGCCATGTCACCTTCTTAGAGGAACATCCCTTAATTCCTTTGAGGTATGTCACTGGTATTTCCCTGTTGGCTCCTATTACTTCAGGAGCCCCTGTCTCATCTCCTTAGACTTCAGGTGTGCTGCAGTGTAGCCAGTACGTCCCAGAGCAACTGGCTGAGGGCCCTTCCTAGCACCCCTTCCCTCTAACCTTGGCACGACATCCCACAGCTTGTCACAGGCAAGCCTGGTATCATCCCCCTCCCTCTTCAAGCTTAGTTTAAAGCTCTGTCAATGAGCCCTGCTAGCTTGTGAGCAAAGACCCTCTTGCTCCTTTCAGAAAGGTGAATCCCATCTGATGCCAGCAAGCCTGGTGCCATATAGGCCACTACTGAAAAACCAAAATCGTGTTGGTGACACCAGCCACAGAGTGATGTATTAATAGACTGGGCCCAACTGCTTCTTTCAATGTTGCTGCCCGCCACTGGAAGGAGAGAAGAAAAAATAACCTTACCAGCTGTCCCAAGGCCCTGATGTATCTTTTGATTGCCCTTGGACTATATGTTGTGCTTCATCGCCACCCACATGGAAGAGCAGTAATGGGTAATAGTGACCAACAGATGTCCTGGTAAGTTTTGATACAATATGAAATCAGCACTAGTTAAATAATTAACGTAGTGACTTAGCAAGGCCATATTTCTTAAAATGCAGATTCACATTTTTGAATGTTTCATTTTAATCAAAGTAAAGTTTGAAAGAAATAAAGAAAGAACAAACAAAGAGAAGTCCGGCACACCTGAAACAACAACCAGCTTGCAGGCTGCTTCCATTCAAAAAAGACGTAGAAAAGATGTTTGGGAGAATGACAGGATGCTGCTGTTAAGAAATGTCTCCTCCTGTGCATACAACCAAAGCCTATACACTTACCAGCTCGAAGCACTGATACCAAGGGGAGCTGGGGGAGTGGAGTTAGAGGCACAAGTCTTCTGGATCTGCCTGGAGTCCAGCAGAGAGCAGTCAGCATGGCTTTTAAGGAGTCCCTAAAGCTAGCAAAACTGGGAAAACTGTACATATTCTCCACTGTGGAGAATACATACAAAACTAAAGCATGGTGTGAGCTTTACGATGTGTTTTGTTGGAGTTCAACAAGACAGCCCTTCTGCCACGCTTTTATAACCACATATTAGCAATGTGGATCATGCTTTCCAGATCAAATTCTTTCAATCCATACATTTAGATACTTATTTCAGAATTTCCCTAGTTAAGGCAACCAGTAGATATTAGTCATGAAATTGTTTCTACAAAGAATCTGCTATTTTGATATTTCTTTAGCTGTGGTAGCTGTCCTGGCACCTCCTAGAATACAGTACTGCATTCCTCCTGGTAACACAGATCCTCCTTCTTGTCTCTCCAAAGTCCTGATGCTGTTAGAAACGTTGCTTTTAGACAGTTTAGTTTATTATATGGCATTGTGAACCATGCCATTCTTTCCCACGGTGAACTTGATTCTGTATCAGCAAGACTAAACAGCTGCATCAACATCTCATTTTTTTAAAGCTGTTTATTATCTTTATTTATTCTTATTTGATTTATGAACTGGAATACTGAGTACTTTGGAGCAGGGTGTCTACTTACTTCTAGTCAAGCTTCAAACAGATCTTGGTCACCAGTCTGTTCTTGTGGCACACTACACTAAGGTAGACTTTAAAGACCTGCACTTTTTATTGGCTTCCCATCTCACAAATTAAGCATTTCACCCAATCTTACATCACCTAGCTATCCTTGCTCATTATCTAACTATGTGCATTAACCAGCATTTCTTACATGAAATAAAAACATGTTATTCTGACACTGTGGTTACTGTCTCCTAGCAACAGAACTTCTTCTTAATAAGGCACTTGTTATTTTCAGGGGTCTGTGTCATGAATACTTTAAATAGCCTTAATTTTCTGTATGGGTTCCATAACTTAATCAATCCTTTTCTTTATAAGTTTGATGACCTATGAAAATGTTTTATTATTACCATAATACCACTATAACTTGATCTCTAAAATACAATACCTTCAAATCTCTTTGTACTAATGTTTCATTTCAACATTGCACTTAAGTGGAAGAAAGTTCTTTTCTCACCTAACCAGGAATTTCTGTTTAGCCAGTTCTATGCCCATGAGTATATGTTCTCATAAGCATCTTTGTAAATTATTACAGTAGATCACAAATAAGCATATTGTAAAAAGAGATTCATGTTGTACTAGTTCTTTTCAAATGAAAACAATGATTTTTCTGGCTTTGATCAAAACATAAAAAGTGGATGTTTAAAGGTAAGTGACAGTAAAAAAGAAAGGAAAGCACAAATTCGAGAAAATAATGGGAAAACCGCTACTGAAATTACGTAGCGGTTTGTTTTAAATTTACCGGACATCTAGATAGCAAGTCTAAGGTAATAGAATACAATATAATTGACATCTGATGGACTATTTCTTTCTTGTAAAGTTTTTCTCTTCTTGTCTATATTATAAAATTATACGTTTTCAGGGTAATTCTGGAAATCATGCAGAAATAAGTGAATTTTACTTCTAAAGACAAATCATTCATTTGTGAGAAATGAGTTCGGAAAACCCAATGAAGGTATTTTTAAAATTGGTCGAGGTATTCTAATGTTCATATTGTTGGTGACAACGTAAACTTGTAGACAGTATTGCAATTGTAGTCTGCAAAAGACTGAATATGCATCTTAAAGTTATATATTTCTTTAATATACCCAGTTGCAATGTCAATTTGCAAGCTGACTGAAAGTGTATCTTCACAGATGTGTACGTCAATATGCTGAAGGAGGCATCTAAAGAGAAGGAAAAAGCAGCTGGAGGAAAGAACTGAACTGCTGTCCAGCTTAAAGTGCACAGACTTACCACAAGGTTATGAAAGCCTTCTTGTGGACATCACGTTCACAGACCATCTGAACGATCAGGACGTTTTACAAGCAGGACAGTTTTCTTCCTTCCAGAAGTGAAAGAGTAAAGATGATAAAGAGTGATTCCTCTGGCACTAATCTCCTTTGATACCCCTGAGGCCTTACTAACCTGTGTTCCACTGATCCTGGAAAACCTTAGGTTGTTGAAGGAGGGGAATATCTGGAAAGTTGTGTCATAAATGTCCCTTTTTCCTCAAGAACAAGGAATTTGCTAAATCTGTAAGGCTAGCTGTGGGTGAGCTAAAATATTGGTGGGGACCCGAGAGGTAGGTTTTGGTTTGTGAAGTACTGAAAGGTCTATCAAGATAGAGGGAATTTTATGCTTCAGTTGGCCCCATCTTTGTAAAATCTCACTCTCTGAAGTAGTAAACATAATTGGGTAGCCAGGAAGGTTTTTCATTCAATGGAATAATTATGGCACAAACACTGTTATGTATGCTAGTCTCGCAACAACATAAATCGAATCGCACTGAACCTTTCAAAGAACATACATTAAAAAAATTAAAAAATGCCTGTCAATGAATACTATCTGCCTAAGTGACTGGTAATAGGAATTGAAGATATCTATATAGAGAGGAAAAAACAAAATACTGGAAATATTACTGAAACCAGTGGCATGGATCACAATACTAAGATACCGAAATTGAAGTTTACCAGCAACATAGTATGTCACTGTGTCTACATCGTCTTTCCAGCAGATAATTTAGACTTTGAGGACTCTGACTCACAACACCAAAGATACGATACTGGAGGTCATCCACTCCACTCTTTCCAAATAGCAAGTATCACCAGAAAACAGGCAAAATTTTTCCTTTAATAGCTGTCCATCAAGTGCAAGAGGTGGAAAAAGTATTCTTATATTGAACGTCAATATAAGAACGTTTGGCAATTGGAAAACAACTGACATTTATATATTTTTAAAACAGTAGACAATAATTTGTTTGTGAGCATGCTCAGCACCCAACAGAGGTAACGCAATACTAAGCTTCACTGACAGAGTTAAAAACTGACTTTAAAAGTTAGTGGATGAATTAAAAAAACCAATTATTATGTTGTAATATCCTGATTTGAGGTAAAACAGAATCAATTTTCAGTGGCCAGTCTGGCCTAAACCACAACACGCAGTTACCTCCTTCAAGCAATCACTAAAGAATACAGTAAGAACTTTTAAAAGAGGCAGCTTCCCAAAACTTTAAGCAGCTATTACCATAACTGTATTTTGGAAGCACAGAAGTATTAGAGAAGTACTAGTAAAAACTGGGAACAAATTATACGTACATTACTATAGGCCCCAAAAGGAGTGATGAAACAAAAAAGCCACATATATACAAATAACGAGAGAAAAGAAAAATTATGACAGTACAATTTATTATTTTTTAAAAGTTTCAGAGAACTTTCCCAAATCTTGTGAATTATTGATAAATCTTTTGAAAAAAACCAGATTATTTCTACATGATTACAGAAGTGTAAATTTGGTTCACAGTTAGGAGTTTTTTAAAAAGTAAAAAAAAAAGAGTGGTGGTGTTGATAAGGATTTAGAGTCTAAGTAACCTGATATGGCTTCTAAGATATCTAAATAGATCATTTAAAAATAAAGACTATCAACAAAGAAATAGATGCTAAAAACAATTTCAGTCAACAAGTTCCATTGTAACTAGATCTTGTCAAATGAATCGCTAACCTTTTTGACAGGATATGAGTTTGGATGTTAAAAAATTTCTGTTGATAAAGTGCTTGGATTTAAAAAAAAAATCTGACTTAGTACTACGTGACATCTTGATTTTAAAATCTAAGCATTTTAAAAATGTCAGAATACGGAAGCTGCAACACCCACTAGAGGTATTCAAAACTACCAGCACATCTGAAAATAAAGTGACTAGGAAAATATTAATGAATTGGGCAACTAAACAGTGAGGTTCCTCAAAGATCATTTTCGGTCTAATTCTCATCAATATATTTAATTGATGATCTGAGGATATTTTTGATGACTGAGAATAGAATATCTTTGGCGGTTAAGTGTTTTAGTTGACGAAGATTCATGGAGCAGTGAGTAATGAGGGAGCTGGTTACTGCTACAAACAATCTGAATCACTTGGCTAAATGGTCACAATGCACGAAAATGCTTTAAATAGATCCTAACACAAAAAAATAAACCTCTGTGAAGAAACAACGCAGGTTACACCTACCAGACAGGATTTTCTCCGTTTGTTGCTTTTACTGAGCAGAAGACAGAGAAGATCTGGTTTTACAGGTGTTTTTTTTTTCTCTTCTTAAAAAACAAGCTGCCTGTAAGGAGTTTACATTTAGACAGACAAGGACAAAACAACCTACAGTGACTTAAATCTGAAGGGAGAGGAAGATAACTTAATAGTCCCCGTTTAACAATGCAGTTGCGTGAGCTTCCCATTTTCCTGAGTCTGGTGATGTTCTGGGTACTACGCCTTTTTTTGCAAGGGGGGTGAAGGGGGATTCCTCCACTCGGACCCTTCCACTAAAACACAGTTACCTATTCCCCTATTTTTGGCAGCTGCAGAAGAACCAGGAGCTCTTCAGCTGACAACGAATATCTGCACAGATTTCCCATTCAACAACACATGCTCTCACTGGCCAGTCTCCAGCCTGAGACGGGAGTTCATAGCGGTTCAAGCATGACTGCAAAAGAGCCGAGCACCTCTAAAAGCACGGCACAGCGAGGACAGGATGGAGAACGGACAGAGGCCAAACACAAAAGCTCAATGTCAAAGGCGTAAGAACCCTCAGTGCACTAGGCCCAGATGCCTGAAGGACTAAGTGGTTGGGAAACGGAATGCTTAAAATATTAACTTTGCTGTATTATCTAGTTAATTGCAAAGACACAAAATAATCATCTTGTGTACGCTGGCACCAGTACTGTTCTTACAATTACATTTGAAAACCAGGGAAGAAATTTAACCATGTTGAGAGAATTGAGAAACTGTCTGCCTACACATTTTAGTGAGAAATTCACATTCTAAGTCACTTTGCATGGTCTAGCCATCTCCCCAAACTTTTCCAGAAAAACATAAAAGTAGTTTCAACTGCAATAATATTTACCAACTTCTGTAAGCTGTCAACAGCTTTGAGACCTTCAAATGAGAAAGAAATAGATAGAAACCATATGGCGTAACTGAGAAGTTCACTAATAAAATTACTGGAAGGCATGTCTACAATGTGGGTGGATAGCACTTAAACAACCAAGCAGGTGCCTGACCACACTCACTTACTTGCTCTGTTCAGCACAGCATCACACAGGTGAACTAAACCTGGTCCAAAAGCGTTAGGGCAGCACTCCACTGGAGCTATTAAACCTGCTCCGGCAGAGCTCAGTAGCTCAGGCGCAGAGCCACACTGACATGCCTATTCCACTTCCATTTCTGGTACTAACTCAGACATTGTTACCCTGGGCGTCTCTGCACTGCAAGAGATTTATTGACTTGACCAAGAGGTGCTGTGACTTACAGTATTACGCACTGGCTGTGAGGCAGAAGGATGTGCTTCTAGTTCTCAACCTGAAACCTCAACCTGTTTTCCTGTCCTTTTGTGAGCATTGCGAGAAAGAGCAGAGCTGCATTACACCTATGTAACTACCCTAACCCACTGAGAAACAGGACGTATGCACTGATGGAAACAGGCGTCGTTAGCTGAGCCTGAAACATTCTCCTTTTGATTTAATGACAGTATCCAACTTAATTCCTATATTTAAGTATTTCTTCATCTGCCTCAAAAAACCCCCAAACCAAACCAAAAAAACACTGCAGATATGAGAAGGTGGAGGAAATGTGGAAAATTCTAGTAACTACTTCATTAAAAAGAACACAATTTGCCAAATAGGTATGTTATATTACAAATTTCTCTACTCCAGATGAGACTCAGCAGAGAAATACTCATGTCATTGAGCCAGTGGAAACTTTCTCCACTGACAACAGTGGGACCAAGGTTTAAATCAAAATGTCTGTTAATCACATGGATAGAGTGAGATTTATCACATCTTTAATTTCTCACTTTTTAAGACTTCAGGATTAGTTGTTGAGGAAGACACTCAATTTAGGGAAGACTGTTACTTAGCAACCATAATCGGTTTTAAAACAAAGCTTTATCCTGTACTTTTTTTCAACAAGGAAATAATACATCCCTGTTCTTAGGTGTTTCTAACCAAATTAATAACTAGAGCAAACGTCTAGACTGAATATCAATGGAAAGCCGTAAGCAAGCTGCTTGCCAAAGGAGAATCCTTACATAGTTTGACCCTTTCCTTGTTTTTGCATTCATGGCACATGAAGACTCAATTCCTAAAGAAAAAAAAATAATTTTTAAAAAAGCTTTCTCTGGACACTAGCTGTGGGCTGGTTATTGTGGTGTGGGCCGGACTGGCCGCTGAGGTGAATGATCGATGCTCTCCCCTACCTCTCTGTCTCCAAGGAGAGGAGGAAGAGACAGAAAGAGACTTAGTTTAGAAGTTTAGAAGGAGTTTAGAAGGAACTAAACTACTTTAATGAAATATTAGTAATAAAATAATAAAAAGAAAATAATGAAATATATACAAAATCATATCAAGCTCCCAGGATGACAATCACGTCACCAGCGGGCACTGGGAAACTCCCAGACTGGACTCAGTGGCAGATGGGAACTGGATTCCAGATCTGGATTCAGGAATGTATGGACCAGGATCAAAGCCAGATGAACAGACAGAGTCCTCCTCGGACGCCAGCCACTGAAGAAAGAGGCTGACCCTTTGACCCCTCAGCTTTTATACTCAGCATGATGCAGATGGGATGGAATACCCTGTTGGTCAGTTTTGGGTCACTTGTCCTGTCCGCTCCTCCCCACATGTGCGACCCCTCTACACTTTTCCACTTCCGACCCTTCAATGGGGCAAGTGACAAAGTTGGCTGCCCTTGGGTGTTACAGCAATAAGTATAAGCAAGAGCCTCTCTGCACACCATTCCTTGGCATCAACTATGAACATCGGTCTTGTCACTCTGAGAGCAAACAGGACACCGATATAGAGCAGTCGCATCCATGGATATGGGAAAAGTGATGCTTTTGTAAACAAATGAGAAAAATAAATACCTGGTGGGTTCCATTCTCTGCAATAAAAGTGCACAAGATAGCAAGAAAAATCAGGGAACATGGAGTAGTTCACCCTCAAAATCAAATATCAGATCAGAATAGCTTTCTTGCTATGCCCATCTAAGATTCCAGTACAGACTCCACAAAGCTGCCAATTCCACTGAAGCTAAGCTGGCCCCAGTCGCGTACTCTGAAAGATTTTGGTGCTCCTAATCATTGTACGTAACATGCTGAGCTACCCAAAGGTTTCAAGAAAAGGACAAGGCAACAACATATGGCCTAAACAGACTGTTCATGTCTTTCCCTAAACAAGGCACAGCTTCACCTCAGAGTGACCTTGCAATTACAGGCTACTGGGAGCAGTTATGCACTTGAAAACAGTCAGCACAACAAATGGCAGGGACAGGAAAAGACTCAGAAATACTGAACGCAGAGAGCCCTCAATAGGCAGGCGAGGTATCCCGGCCACACTGTCTGAGACAATCCTGCTCTGCTCAGGCCAGTTGTTATCTGAATCTTAAAATGCAACGTGGAAGCAAAAGAATCCTTTAGACTATCACTTCCTATACAGACGAAACAATGATAAAAGCTCCTCTGGAGCTGTGCTTTTAGCAGTTTGAGGCCAAGGTTCTGAAAAAATCCTCCCCAAAATAATAAATTTAAATAACTGCAAAGTCAGCAAAGTGGATTAACATGACAGCTTTCTCCAGCAGCGAGAGCAGAATCTGAATAGTTTTTCCTAAGCAGGTAGGGAAAAATTGCAATGCCACCTCAAATAACTCATGCCTGTATGACTCAGTTCAGGAACATTAATGAAATCCACATATCAAGAGCCTGTACTCATTAAGAGTTTAGGACATACTGGATTCTGAGCAATAATCTACCAAATTTACTGTAACTATTCTGTACCTGGTGTCATTTGTGTGCAGCAAAAAAACCTTGTCAATTCTTGACAAACCCCTAAATCTTAGAAATTTGCTAATTTTAACTGTGAAGTTGTTTCGTCTTTCTTAACTACTCTTGAATACAAAACCTAAAGGATAAGAATGTCCTTGTATCACTCTTACACCAAAAATTGAAGCTGATGTAAGATTTCTTTTAAAAACACATACATTAACATACATGTATTTGATGTATGTGAAAGAAACATAATAAATATTTGCAAATATGTCAAAATCCAGATTGATCTTGTAATTTACTAGAGGAATTTTATATATACCGACCAATCTACAAGACTACAACTAGCAACAAGTATTACAGGTAATTTGCATTTCTTGTCAGACAAACTCTTAATTTCTCTCTAATAACCTTTTTCCCCCCGCTCTAAGTCAAAAGTGGCTTTATATCAAGTGTGCAATCTCAGATCTCAGCGATTTCCTTCTGAGAGGGCTGCAGTAGATGACAACATGAGAACAGATTTCAGGTTTATTTTTTAAAAAAAAAGAAAAAGAAAAAGAAAAAAGGAACTCTAGAGCTTAGGAGAGCTAAAATATGTTTTTCTCTGTCTTATCCTTGTGTTTCATTGTGAAAGGGTTTTTCTCCTAGTAATACAGTAATAGCTGCTGGCTCTTTTTCCTCCATGATTTCACATGACATGTTTCTCACTGGAGCTCTCAGCAATTTATTCTTAATGCCTTGCTGCTTTGAGTAAGTCTTTTTTGGACAAGTTCAGTGTTGTATACATAAAAATTAGAAATGAGGAGGGAGAAAAAAAATCCCTTTAGTTCAACAGGTTGCATGAAATGCCTCTATGCCAAAAGATGCTAAAGCCATGGCTGGGTTCTGGGTGCAGGGAGGGTATTTATTTATTTCATTTTTAAAGGCATAATATGTGCTAGACACAGCGTTCATGTGGAGACTACTGATTTTAAAACTGCCGTTCAGTTTCTGCCTCCATCAGATCAGGTCAAGAATCTTGGAGAATTTATCTCAATGAGCCAGGAAAGAGGTGACTCCATGGGAGAAAGAAAGCCCTTAAGAAAGATTGCTACACAACCGCACCGCTGTGTCAGAGCACTCTGCTGCTAACAACAGAGGCCATTAGCCAGGGTTTGCCTACATTTGTATGGCTAAAAACAAGGGGATAAAATTCCATCACTGACACAGCACCCTGATTTAACTTTCATGAGTTGCTAACTTTAAAAACATCAAGTGTTTGGGTTTTTACATCCTAAAATTAAAATTACATCAATGAATTACAGTTTCAACTTTGAGGACTTGGAGCTGTCGCAGACAAAAATGAGAAAGAAGCTCCCAGGAGGCCACCTAACCCTTACTTATTCATTCAGAATGCGAACACTAAATCTCATTGATCTTCTGATCACTACAAATTATTGGTAAGCTCTGCGTTAAACCAGACTGCTGTAAATTGGAGTTGACAGTATTATCACTGAAAGAAATGCATGAGCTCTGTGTTTGCCAAAGTGTGACCTCCTGGACTAGTGGTGTGGCACGGTAGCACTGCAAGGACTGAGATTTCTAATCCAACTGCCATTCTCCAGCAAATTATTTCAATCACACAGAATTAACTTTGCTTAAGATCTTTTCTTCACAGGAGACATGCACCGTCACTTAACAAACAAAAACCCTGAAAGGATATTGGTGCAACATTCCCATCTCCAGGTGCAAGCTTATGAGACTCAGCTGCATCAGGTCATTAATACCCTTCCAGACAGCCTCCTTCAGTGAAACCATCCTCAGCAGACATTCTGACACTAGCTTGCCTGCAAGCAGGACAAAAATTCAAAACAACAATCCCAGAAATTACATGTGGGTCTTAAGACCACAGGAGGAACCCTACTAACAAGGTTAGCAACAAGCATTTTTATATTATAGGAAGCAAAGACATTACAGAATGTAACTGGCAACTGATTTAGGAAGCTGGCATGATTGCTAGGTTTGCTAATCGACTGGAACAAAGACCTTCCTCTGGTTTTGTCTTTTTTTTTTTTTTTTTTTTTACCTTGTATACTTGAGGATGGCACATGTATATTGTTTCTCAATCACAGCTCTTTGGCATCACCTCAACGGTAAAATACTACTGAAGGAAAGCAAACAACAAAGGAGACAGAAGGAAAGAGTTACTTACTCCTTTGCAGGTTATTTGTTGACATGGGTCAATGCTGACATTCAATGTGAGGCAAATTATATGATTAAAATAAGAAACAAGGAAAATTGCTTTGACGACCAAAGCTTTTATGGAAATGTGGGAGCTGCCGTACCATGTCTGGAAGGGAGGCAGATACCTGGGAAGAAACTGAGGACACCTAGAGGAGTTCCAACTGCAGAAGTCTGCAATTTTTGTACATTATTTTCCACATCCAATATCTAATGGAAATGATGTGGCGTACTTACACGCAAACATGTTCACGATTAATGACATGCTCACGTTTTATTGTCTTATGACCAAAATAGTTCACTTGAGTTTGAAAAGCCACAAGACATTCTCTTGACAAGAAGCCTCAAGAGATATTTACAGATGAACTGAAGAATATTGTCTTTGGTTCATAATTAAGGGACAGAGCCAATAAATGCCAAGAATCCTGTTCTGGGCACACCTCTGTCCCTTCCTAAAGGATACCCCGAGCAAAGCCTACCAGTCATCCCAAATGACACCCAGTGGCATCTGTGCAAAAATTATTCAGCTCTTTGGGCCACAAACAGAGCAGACAGAAAATAGGACATGACTCTACAGACACAAGGTAAGAGGTGAGGTCCTATCTTCCGGCTCCTGCTGCTTTGGGTTAGATTATTAAACCAGGTGGGTTTTTAGTCTATTTCCTTCTAGGTCCAGTAGGCTGTAATTAGAGGAAAATATAAGAAATGGGATGAGAATAAAGTAATCCTTCCTGGACATGCAGTGTTGATTGCCCCAAGTTAGAAGGGAAAGGGCTTTCCAAGTCAAAGGTTGCAACTGCAGCAACTTTTAACAGCCAAAGTACTCTTCATGAATTCTTCATGGATCCCATTATTTTGGCTCTCAGATCATACTATGGCACCAGGTCCCACAGTTTCATCTGTGCACAGTAACATTTTTTCAAATTTGGTTGCCACTCAATTCTCCTAGTGTGAGTAGTGGAGAATAACCATTTCCTCCCTTCTGTGTTTTTTGTAGGACCCTCTTGAGCACAGTAGCAGCTCGTTAACTCCTCATCATCTTTGTTACTCATCTCTAGCTTGTGTAACATTTCTTTTGAAGCAGGGAGACCAAACCTGTATATGCAGCATTCCAGATACGATGCACTACAGATTTATACAGTGGAATAATGAGGTTCTTTGTTTTGCTTTTCACTCCTAGCCTAATATTTCCTAACATTTGATTTGTCTTTTTAACCTTTTCTGAGCAGTAAGCTGGTGTTTTCAGAGGTGGGGGGGACGTCTAAAATTTCCTTTGTCTTTACTGTGCTCTCTTTACCCTTTATGTTTAAAAAATAGTGCTAGAAAGAAAGAAAAAAAAAAAAAGGTCAATTATTCTCTTCATCCTCAAATTCAGAAACTTACTATTCAAATAATTAGCCCCCACAAGCAGGAAAGCAAATAATTCTGATAATTTCTCTTTGTCAAAGTAAGGAACAATTTATAGTAATAATCAGATATTTTCTGATAGAGTGCTTTTCTGTGGGAAAATGAGAATTCAACATTCAATTTCCTGAGGAAAAAAAACAAGAGGGAGGTGACCCAGCTTCCCACTTCTGCAGCTCCTCCACAGCCCACACAGCAAAAGACCTAAGGACAAGGCACAGGTTACACCAGGTTTCCAGTGACATCCGGCCAAAAAAGCTTCAGAAAATAAACAGTTTAGATTCTTCCCAACATGATTTAAAATAGTAATTAAAAAAAAACCTCCTTCCCATTGAAATGTTGCACATCAATCTTGGGCTTTTGGTTATATGGACAAGTTTTTAGAAATACCAAGATTACATCAGGCAGCTTGACTGATCCCTTTACAGCGCTATGGAGGAAAGACAAGCCCAGCCTAGACTCATGCTTGCATCTACAGTCAGGAAGCCATTTGGAGCATAGCAACTTTATTGAGTCGGCACATTTCTGGACAATACCACATATATATTCTCCCCTTACACGTCAGTAGATGGCACTCTCTATATTTACTATCTATGTATTTTGCACACTTGCCAAAAAAATGCTTCTCATGGAACTGTAGTAGTAGATCACAGGTCCTTAAACAGCTTCCCTTAATGGGGAGCTCTGTGCTTTACCTACTCTTTGGTGCAGATTTCAGTCTTCCCTGGGCACACAAGCAGGTCAAGTATGTTGATCACGGCCCGTAAACCCACGGAAACATGGTCTACATATGGTCTGTACTTTATGCAGTTAACAGGTAATCCACTCTCCCATTGACAGTGTAATAAGCCTCAAAATTGGCCCTGTCTACAAAGGTAGAAAAAAGGTTCAGCATTAACAAAACATCTGCATATGGTACCAAAAAGAGGTCTGTTAGAACAGAGCCCTCTTCATCTACCTGGTCAGCTCACTAGCCATTTAGAGTCATATCAAGGTTATTTAGTTGTTTGTCCTTCGTATTTGTACAGCCAGTAGAGTCATGGGAAGGCAGACTGAATGCCTCTTCTGTGCACATCAAAGTTCCTTTGAATTAAAATTATTAGTTAAAGTTTTATTTGCAAGAAGATCAATAACTACTTTGGGGTAAAATCTAACAGTTCCAGATGACACACTACAAACCAAAAATAGTTCAGAAGAGAAAGCATGTCTAGGGCTGACTGTTTGCTAGGGCATTTGGGGAAGGCAGGCTGGTATGAATTCCTCGCACACCACCACCCTGCTGTGCAGAGCCCTGTTTTTATGATGTGGTCAGGACTGCAAGTTTCACACCTTTGAAAGAGTCTCACACAGGGGTACTTGGTTTCTATCAAAGCGTGCTTCATACAGCAAGCTAAGAGTTACAAATACTGAGCAAGTCTAAACCCTTGTTTATCCTCACAGACCAGATGAGATTGGAAACAAAGATAAGAAGAAATTAAATGTTTCTTTTTTATTGTGCACTGTTACAGTAAGCGCCACCCCATCAGCCCAACGGTATGAAGACATAACACTAGTATAGTCCTTTAATACTTCCTTTTTTGAAAAAATTTCTAAACTATAACATTATATTAAATTTGATAAATACAATTACTACCAACATTTAATTGATTCTTGATTACAAGCAGTTATATTTCTGAAACAATCAAGCATCCTACCATTAAAAATAATTGATTCATTAGCACACCCCCACTAGACAATTACACAAATGCATTATTTATGTAATTAGATACATGTACAGTTCATTATTCCACTTTTTATTCTATTGTTGTAAAGCTACAGAAGTAGTGCCTTACTTTTTAATCTTCCTTTGCCTTCTATTGACAGAGATCACGTTTATTTTATTTACCCAATTTCAAATTAGAAATCAAAACCTGAAAGAGACTCAATCCCTACAAAAACAGTAATTAAAGCTCATTTATTTGTCATATGGGTGAAAAGTAAGGGCAGCAAAGTATTTTCCAGGGGAAATCTGCTTACTGAGTTGAAAAAAGCAGCTGTAAGCAACAGATTTTTGGAGGTTTCAAAAATATAAATTAAAATATCTACATGCCAGGCTCTTGCTTAAATGAGAATTTAAGGCTGAGCATGAAAGAGAAGCTAGTGAAAAATTATTGCAATTGGAGCTGCTTCCAAGCCCAAAAGTAACTAATGGCCATATACTTGTTATTCTATTGTGGCATCAAAACCAGTTCAGAAGTCTTGACAGTCAGGACAACAGATTAATGATCTGATTTTTAGATGTTCTAGTCCTCCACATATTTTGCCAACTTCACTTATGACTGTGAATGTCCAAACTTGCTAAGAAAATGTAATAAAATTCACAAACCAAACATCACCAAAAAACACCCTCCCCCTGCTCCCCCCCACCCTCACCCCCCCCAAAAAAAAACCCCAACCCAACCAAACCCCAAACCACCCTGTTATCTAGCTACTTAGTTGAAGTGTCCTATGTTGATCTGACTCTATTCTTAATACAACAGAAGAAGATAACACATACTCTGAATTCCTTTTAGGAAGCATAATGATGTCCCTGAGTGCAAGATTACTAAACTTCATGCTCATACACCTTTACTATGTAACTCCAGTTGGTATTTCGACTGCTTGCAGATGACTAAGGCTGACCAGGCTGCCTTAACACTCTTCTAAAATGAGCAGCCCACCAGAGAACCAAGAATATCCTACAGAGAACGTGTACAGACAGTTTTCTAGCCCTATTGATGCTGCACTCTTCTCAAAGCTACATATTTGACTTAACTGCAATCAGGGTGTCCACCCTGGGTTTTGATCAGCTTCTTTTCCACCTTCTCCATACTATTCAAAAGTGCATTTTATTATTTAAGAACAGCCACACTTGGTCAGACCAAAGAAGGAAGGACAGACATGTGAGAACTGGAAGGGGCACCTCTGGTGTCAAAAACAGGAGAGGAGAGAGGTGTGTTGAAAGCTCACTGAGCAAGGCATCATGGCCTGCCTGCTAACTGATGAGAGTGCAGCAATAATTCAGGAGAGAAAAGAAGTGAATATAGAGAAATGCAACAACATTTTCCCTTCATTGGCATACTACCACCCTCCAATGGCCTCAGCAGACTTCAGAAAACAAGTCTGCCAGATTTGTTCCCAAGGGGCTCTGGAACAATGGCTATTAAGAGCTCCCCTCTGATCCCTCCGGACTGAACGTGGGGTGGCTGCCACACAACTTTGACCCCAAGATTCCTGAAAAAGTGACCAAATCAAAAACCCGAGCAACAAAAGTCTGCAAGCTCCTATGCTTAAGTTGCAGCAACCCTCATTTTCCAACAGCATTACACTTCCACTTACTTCATACAAATGTTTGTAATATTTATATCATGGCTTGTCATCCATGCATTTGCATTTCTTTAAAAAAAAGATTAAAAGAGTGAGTTTATCTATCTGCTGCTGGTTTTACCTTTCCTAAGGAAAGCTATGTAATAAAGCTCCCAGGGTTAATGTAGAAAAGTTACAAAAATTACTTTTTTGGTAGAGTTCCCAGGCAAAACCCTTCTCCAGTCTTCTGTGGTCCTGGTGCATTCCTCAAAGGAGCTCATGAAGCTTCCACTCTCTTTGCTGAACAAATGAGGACAGAGCAGGAGGATAAGACATTCAGTAATTGCTCATGCTTGCACTCTTTAGAAATCAGATACCAGGAATGGCAGGGAGTGTCAGGAAATAAATGGTCGTTGCTCCATCCACAGACACAGTTAAAGATGCAGCTCCTTTGCGGTGCCTCAGATGCCATCACAAATGCTTCTTTCCAACTTCTAAGATGGTCTGATGACAGTAAATCTTCACTCATTCCTGCAAGCCTGGGTGAATGGTCTAGACCCTGGGCGTCCCGTGTGTTTCTCTTTTTGTGACACAAGCAAGCCAGCCACAGTCAGAAGCAGACAGTCAGAGAAAAAAAGCAGCAGGAACTCAAGGTGGAGAGGAGAAAACTATGATGATAATTTATCTCATTGTTCTCCAGCAGCCTTGGTGCTGAAAGATATGCCTCTACTCAATTTGACAGCCAAGCATGAAAAGTATCATGCCAAAGAGAATGCCACCATAGCAATAACAGATGCCTTCTCAGATCCTATGAAATGGATAAGCTACTTGAAAAAGACCAAGGACTGGCCAGCTACACACAGCAGAATCTGTCCATATACTACACCCACATCAGGCACTGCAACTCCAAAACAGTTGAGGTCAGGAAGACAATCAAGAATACCTTCAGGCAAAACAGGTGGTTTCTTGGAGAATCAGCTGACAACGTTACAAAGCAATCACGGACCAACAAAAAACCAAACCAGAAATACTTTAAAATGATCATACAGTCAGCTCTGAGTCTTCTGAATTGAATTTAACAGAAATGGACAGAAGTTATACTGGGTTTATATTTATATGTGTCCAGCTGTTTTGACTGATTTGTCTCCTCATTTTTCACAAATTAAAAGCTTCTCTTTTCTTATGCTTATTTCTCTATGCTTATCAAACACTGTAAAAGAAACGAAGAAGAGTATCTAACTCACTGCAACCCTTCTTTAAATCTGCTGTTTAGACTGAGTAAGAATTTCGAAGCCCCGCTGAGGTTCAGAGTTATACAGCTCCAAACTAAAACATCCTGGTTTACCTTACAGACCAATGTTATTCCTCGTTTTGTTTGGGCATCACTTACAAAACACTTCAAACTTCATCTGCAAAGAAGCACGATTGCCTTCAAAGTCATTATGTCTTAAAAACCAGAGGAAAGTTCTTCCCAGTGTGTTTATTTAATCCAAAACATTAACATGCTGACAGCTGTTGAGCTGCTTCATTTAGCTGTCACAACAGACCATAAAGCACCATAGCGAAATGGACACTTCTGTGTATGACATCTGCCACTCCTCTATTAACTGCTGCTTCACTACAAACATTTTACCAAATAATTAATTTGGCTAGGTGTATGCAACAGAGTATTTTTTTATGCATTAAAACATCTGGATTTTCGCACGGCAAGGTTCTGCCTAATGTAATAAAGTCCAAGTAGAAGATTTTAAACTGCCATTTTTGGCTGTGACACGAGAAGGATTCCCACAGAGAGATAACATGCCTCATCTACTCAGGAAAGCATACCTTCTGTAACATAAGTTGAAATGCCTTACTAAAAATATTAACATTGTAAGCTTTAATAGAAATAAAAACTCTTAGGAAAGCTTCATCTCTACAGGGCTGTTCTTGAATCCAAAGCATCTGCACCTCAGTGGGAAACACAGGTTATATGAAAGCAATTTATAATGTGCTGCAGCAGAGGCAGAATAGGACAGCCTTAATATCAAGGGGGGGGGGGAAAAATCACAGTAGATGCCTTTGCAAAATTTAGTCCTGAGAAACGTACTCAGGACTCAGAGAAGAGTCTGCAAGAATGCCTCAGAATCAGCAGCTCTCAAAAACAGGCTGAAAGTCAGGAATTCTCCTGCTATCAAAAAAGTCTAAAGTCTGGGTTTGGAACTGACTAAAGCTCAAATGACAAAGTCTCCTTGAATCAAACTTGCTGAAATTGCAAGCTAAATCATAGAACGCCACCAAGATACTCACAGTAGTACCTGCAAACCATAAGATTGCACAGCAAGAAACAACCTTTCTCTTTCACCTGGAGATGACAAACAACTGATTCCAGAATGTGTATTTTCTCAGCTTTGTAGGAATTATATTTGTCTCCCCAGATTTAGTTGAGTATCTCAAACTACAGTGTTGTCTTTTAAAGACTAAAATAAAATAGGTTGAAGGAATATGTTGAAAATCTAAGTTCTCTGTTATTGCCATCTGTCTTATCCAATGGACACACTTGAAGTATTGCTTTTGGCTTTTTCCAAATGTCTGTCACTGGTCTCCAGGACAACCACTTGGAAACAGAAACTAAACAGAGAAAAACCTACAGCTCTGCTCTGTACCTTTATACATTTTACAGAGATGTTTAAATCCAAAATGAAATTAAAAGTGCAACGGGAAGCATTCTTTCCCAAGAAAGCAAAACATGCTTGGCTGGCAATGCCTTTGGAGGACATCCCTCAAACACTGGTACATGATACTCCAAAGGTCCACCTGATCTGACCACTGGAATTGTATCCTTTGGGAGTCTGCAAGCAGCTCAGAGGGTAATTCCAAAATGTAAACTCAACAGAAGCTGATTTACTGTCATAGGATGGAAAGAAAAAAAGATAAGAAAAAATGAAGACTGGGAATGCTGGCTTCTATATCCTACACATGACAACTTTTCTGGCTCATTTTGGAGACGTTGAACACTCCATTGGACCTCAGCAATCTCATCTAACTTTGAAGTCAGTCCTGCTCTGGGCAGGAGGTTTGGCTAGATGACCTCTAGAGCTCCCTTCTGGGAAGCATATCACAACAGGTACCAAAGATGGAGGTCTCCAAACAGGGAAGTCATTCTAGTTACAATAGTATCTAAGCCTTATCAAAGTGCTGCTTTTAGATCTAGAGTCACACATCCTTTTGAATCATTTAAGAGAAATATGCAAAGCAATACTGGGATCAGTGCACTCCTGCATATAGGCAGGTGGGACTCATTGCTTAATTACCAAGTTTCCCATTACAGTAAGATTCTTTTCACTCATTTTTAATAGGCTGAGATTATTGCCTAACTTTCCTCTAGTATCACTGCAGAGGAACAAGTACTTTCACAGGGAAATTCATCAGATCCTAAGATAGATGGGATGACTTGCTTTTTCCAGCTGTCTCTTACTCTCCGATAACTACAGAAGGTAGAAATGACTACTTCCATCTCGAAACCTGGCTTTTAGACAGACCAAATTCAATGACAGAAATCCTATCGTAGTTACTGGCCAGGGAGGAACCAGTAACTCCACACTGGAATAAGGTTCTCCATCCCTCCTGTTTAGAGAGCTCTGAAGGTGGCAGAGAAACATAAACCCCATCTAAGAGACATATGTAGCCTCTTCATTATTCAGAGGCAGAAGGAAGAAACATAGCTGTTGTGGGTTTCATTCCTGAAGTGTTAACAACGAGTACATTGTACGGCCAAACTATTCATAACTACAATATGCACATCTTCCTTGTATGCCCTGAAAATAATTCTCAGAGTTAAAGTCACCAATGATACAAGCAGAAGCAACCCGAAGTGCACCCTTAAAATTTTTCTAAGACTATTAGTCCTTTTTTTTTACTTAATTTCACTTTTCCTCAGCAGAATTACAGCAGGGATATGTTTGGTGCATTATGCTTACCCACTATATTACCGCTGAAATGCTTTATCTTAACTATTTAATGGAAAACTGAATTACAGTGACTTAGAATTGACTTTGAAAATATTCCTACGCAATTTACAGGGTGAAGCTCCACAAAAGAAAAAAAAAAAAATTTAAAAAATCTTTTAGTTAGGCTTGGTTCTTAATTTACTTTGCTGCTTTTGAGAATCAGTGAAGGCAGTGTGGGTGCTGCACAAATGTCTGCATCTACCAACATAAGTGAAGACCTTATTTTGGTGTAATTACACCCTCTGCTTTACTATAGCCTTGCTACACTGGTTACTGCCATTCAGGGACAGATACAGCCCCAATTTAAAGGGAGTATGCCAGGCTGTCTGATGCTAATTGGACAGCTTAGCCTTCTTAGTTCTTCCCTTCCCCATAAATCCATGCCTGTTTAAATGAACAAAACCACTACTACACTTGCATTGATGAAAACCGTTCCACAGTCATCACAGAAGTAATTCTAGGTTTATACTGGCATGCATTAGAGTAGAATCTGCTCCAATGTTTTTCAAAGAAGATCGACAGAGCTGAAGATCTGCATTCATACATTTTCAAGGCTCTTGCTAGAGCGGGGGTTTTCAGCAGCTGCACAGCACTGCAAGTTGGCATAAGTTCTTGTTATACTGCCACAGGCCAAATTCAAAATCCTAGTTTAACACTGGTGGCAAACTACAATTAGTACTGTTCCTACACTAAAGAAAATAATCCATGAAATCCATCATTTTCATAGCCACATAAAAATTTATCATGACAATGTTCAGCTTTACTGACTTCTGTTCACTTCTGCTAATTTCTTTCTTTGGATTTCATATGAACAGCTATCTTTTATGAAAGAAAAGAAAAAACAGCCAGAAAACAAAATTTGTGTAAAATTTTAGACTGGGACAAAACTTGTGTAATTTACAATTCCTCTACACAATTGTGGAAATATCAGCCAAAATATACAGATTGTCATTCCAGATGACAACTAAGGTTCATCTACTTAAATATTCTGTCTTGGACATCAGCTGGTATCAGACATTCAGAGGACACAAGAAACCCACCCATTGTAAGTATATTTTGTCTTAAGCCCAATCAATAGTTGTTTGTGTTCTGACACAAGGAATTTATCCAATGAGAATGTTCCCATTATTCCTACAGCAATGTAATACGCTTTTGATCTCTGCTTCAATATCTTCCTGCAATAAGTTACCCTACTAATACAAACTATAAATACACTTTTTAAAAACATCACAGCACTAGAATATTTTATCTCATTTTTTCCAAATTTGCAACAGATTATCTTGAGTACTTTCTAAATCCATGGTAATCTACCAAATAATCTTGCACTTCACAACAGTGAAACTAAACTGTTGTCAACAGGTAAAGAGTTTGCCCAGTAAAAGCCTTTTAAGTGTCGCTTGAGTGTCCTGTAATAGATAATTGAGGTAAAGTTCCTTATCACATAACCCAGTTCTAGATTGAAATATGTTCTTCTGTGCCTGGCAGGTCTCTTCCAAGATTATACATGAACATTCAGAACATAGTAGTCTAATTATGCATCATTTTAAATAGGAGTCTTGTCTTCTGTGTCCTTCTTCACTGATACAGTCAGATCTTGTCTTTTATTCCAGATTCTTTCTTCTTGAAAATACAAACCGGTAGGGTTCAGTACAAAAGGACTAGGTGTTTGGAGGTGGAGAAGATGGGAAATTCACTAGCTGGCAACTAACGCTAACTTATTACTCCTTTTCGTAGCCTGATATGTTTGTGCAATATATAGAAGAAATTCCTGAGGGGATATAAAGAACAGTTGATAAAGGTTATAATACACAGACAATGAGGACAAACAGTACCACCATAGCCATCTGTATGTTCTGTGTCTACCTGCAGCTGTGAGCCATGCAGTCCTGGTTTGAGGTAAAACAGGACCAATTTTGTTCAGTAACTACTTTTTAGCTATGCCTCTTCTAACTGCTGAAATTAACAGCATGTTGTGCAGAAAACTGTTCGCTCTCAGAGTGGTAAGACTGATCTTTATAGTTAATACCAAGGAATGGTACGCATAGTGGTTCTTGCTTATACTTATTGCTGTAACAGCCAAGGGCAGCCAACTTTGTTACTTGCCCCGTTGGAGGGTCAGAAGCGGAAAAACGTAGAGGGGTCACACCTGAGGGGAGGAGTGGACAGGACAGGTGACCCAAAACTGACCAACAGGTTATTCCATCCCATCTGCCTCATGCTCAGTATAAAAGCTGAGGGATCAAAGGGTCAGCCCTCTTTCTTCAATGGCCAGCGTCCAAGGACGACTCTGTCTCTGCATCTGCCTTTGAACCTGATCCTGAATCCAGATCCGGAATCCAGTTCCCGTCTGTCACTGAGTGCAGTGTGGGACTTCTCCAGTGCCTGCTGGTGACGTGATTGTCATCCTGGGAGCTTAATACAGTTTTGTATATATTTAATTATTTTCTTTTTATTATTTTATTATTAATATTTCATTAAACTAGTTTAGTTCCTTCTAAACTCTTAAGTCTCTCTTTTTCTCTCACTCTCCTGCCTCCCTTCAGAAGCGGAGCAGAAGAGAGAGAGAGAGCATCTGTTGTTCCACCTGATTGGGCCAATCTGGCCCAAACCACGACACATGCCCAGATAGGAACCTGAATACCTTGGCCATAGTCGTGAACTGTACCTGACAGAAGAGACACAGCTGTGCTCCAGTGAAGGCTGGGAAGGAGACGTCTGATTCAATGATGCCTGCTGCTATAAACTTTTAGGAAGCAAGAAGAAGAGCTAAAGGATATGGTTAGAGATACATCTGTGATCACAAGGATGCCAAAGGATACAAAGGCCATTATAACAAACAACATGGACAGTTATACAGAATACGAGCCAGTAGTAAAGAATAACCTGGCAATTGCATGGGGAAGAAGATGGTTGCTAGTATCATCTGAAGGCCAGACTGTTACAATCAGAAACCATGAGATTCAGAGCAAGTGCTCTATCCTGGAGAAAGTTGGGACTGAACCCTATGGAAGTGTCTGACCTTTCGTCTTTGAAATCAGGCATTAATGCCATTTTCAGTGTACAAAAAAATAGTAAAATAAAGTTGGCAGCATGGGAGAGAACTAATACCGAGGACACAAATTCTGCTCTTCTCCATGTAAAAGGACAGAAGTGTTGTGAGGTACTAGCCTTGCTAAATCATGACTTCCTCACTGACCTCAAACATGGGAAAGAAGCTTACCAACTAGGCCAGATCACTTCAGAAGAGCATAAAAGAATGGCACAAGCAGCTGGAGCACAAGCAAAAAGGTCAAGACACAAAACATGACCATAAGAAACAAAAGAACCCTGTGATCACAGCTGAGCGGAGACCAGGTCAGGCACACTTCTGAACTGGATCTGACCATAACCTGCCCTTAAAGTGGATGCTCCAAAACACCAAAGTGCTCGCGATCTCTAAACATGAAGTAGAACAATGTAATTTTTTAAATAGGAAAAGGTGTCAGACTGGTCAAATAACAAAGATGCAAAAAGCTTTGAAAATGAAGCATCTTTCTTCTTACCATGTCCTTACAGACTAAGTTTTTCCTCTTGTCTTGTTCTAATCCAGCGGCTACTATGCCCCTTCTAGGTGTATAAATACTCCAGCCTCCTCCTGGCCCCAGTCTGTTACCTGCCTGTCTCATAAGTCTCACTCTCCAAATCTGCCACAGTCTACCTTCCAGAAACGTGTCCCTCCTGAGCATGCTCTTGGGAAAGGAGCAATCTCCCTCCCCAGAGATTTCCATAAATTCCAAATACAAGCAGCCACAAGAAGGGAACCATACGAGCTATTAAAGACAAAATAAAGTATCTATGTTGTAAGCTGTAAACAAATAAATAAAGCAGATATCAGCCTTTACAACTAGAAAGATGACACTAGTCAGCTATTCAGAGAGAATGTAGAGATGACGCAGAGAAAGCCAGAGGGTTTCAGGACTTTTTGCATTAGCCTTCATGAAGGAGATCTATTTGGTGTCAAGCAGAATTAATAGCAACAACAGTCAGAGCTCAACTGAGAACAGAGATTATTAGATTAATTACATTTTTCAAATGTAGTTGGCCTGACAAACATCAGCTAAGATATATAAAAAAAAATAGTTGAACAGACATGAGAACTGATGGCAGCTCTGTGATGTCTCATGGAAGACGGGTGAAAGGGCAAGCGTATCGCTCACACTTAGAACAGGAGGAAAGAGGAGCTGGGAAGCCACAGACAACTCAAGCTGAACTTCAGATTCGAGAACATTTCTGGATAAAGCAAACCATTGTGTGCAGCTATATGATGACACAGACATAAGTAGCAATCAATATAGATTTGTTAAGAACAAACTGACAGAACAGTCCAATTTCTTCCCGTGTGTGGCTAATAGACCTTTTTAGTGGAAGAGGAGTAATTGTCATACATCTTGACTTCAGTAAGTCATGATGAAATTTGAAAACAGAAATTAAATAACTGTATCCATGGAGGACCAATGTTTGACTGTAAAATACAAAGATGTATTGCATGGTGCTTCAAAGGGTCTGTCCAAGGTCCAGTCCTTTTCAGCGTTTCTCTTAACAACCTAGATGACAGATAGAAGAAAACATCCCTGAGAGTAAGAGACACTGCAAGTGTGTTGGGAGGACTGTAGAAAGATTCAAATAGATTTTGACAAGCTAGAGAAACAGTCATTACCTCTATCACAAATATAAGATAAGGAAGATCTAGTTCGTAACAGTTCTGTTAAAACAAACAAGGAAAAAAAAACCAAAACAAAAAACCCAACCCCCCCCAAAAAAATGAAAAAAACCAAAAAACCAAGATGGCAGCATGTCACCTGGGGGGTATTTCCAGTCTATGAATCACAAGCATGACACTGCACAATGGTTTTGGGTATTCAAGGAATACGTGAACAAACAGAAGACATTAGGAAAAAAAGAAGCAACAAGAACTAGCAAAGCTAGAAAACTTGAGCCACAAAATAGGAAAAAAAAGGAAGAAAATCATCTGTTCTCCATACCAGTGGTGGACAAACCAAGTAGTAACGGTTTCAAATGCCAACCAGAAAGATCCAGCATAGACTTTAGGAAAACCAGTCCACTGAGAATAATAACGCAGCGCTAGAATAGAGTGTCAAGGGAAGCTATGGGTTTTCCATCTTTGATGATCTACAAAACAGAAATGCCAATCTCATCCTACTTGGGGCACAATGATGGCTTCTCCAAGTCTCTTCCAAGGCAGTTTTCCAAGACAATAAACTACTGTCTTCTCTCTTAAGCAAATACTGTCACACATGTACATTTCCTCTGTATAAACACAACCTCTTGTACCATGGACATTGATTCAACATTTTTTGTTCTAAAAGAGTGGGTTTATGGATGTGGAAGTCCCAAATACCAGCAAACACTGTTTGCATCTTTGAAAGCAAAAGTAGGAAAAAAAACCCACCCCAAAACACAAATACAGAAAAGAGAGACACATTTCAGTTTTGCTCTTTTAGCAGAATGCAACTTATGCCCCATACGTTTTTCCCTTTCTATTAACGTGTTTTCTTGTAAGGGTTTAGTTCTAACTGCTAAGTGTGAATCTCCAATATGATTCAGAGTTTCCAGCCATAAGATGGGAATCATTAATAGACTTTACCCCAGAATTTTCCCTGATGATGACCTGTTGCTATGGAAGTCAACCTCCAGAGCAAAACTGGAAGGAAGAAGTACTATACCATTAATCACATCATTAATACAGCCCTAATAAGCTGAGGTTCATAACCTCTGGATGCTGATGAATTGGAGTCAGACAAACCTGCTCTGTCCCAATGTTTTAATCAACTACAGTATTTGCTGAAGGCCATGGCAGCGTAGCTTATAAATATATAGATGCTTTATTCACTTTACAAGTAAAAACACAAACTAAGAACTGAACAGACTCAACAGAGAAACTGTTAACTTCAATCCTTGGAATGTATCAAAGCCAAAGGATTTTGTAGACAAAGATAAGATGCTCCAGCAAAGCTTCCTTATTTCACTAAAATTGTTCTGAAATAATTTCCAAGTATCAGGCAGATACAATAACATTCCTCGTTAAGCTTCAAGAGTTTTTTCCAAAAAAATTCGTGGTGGATGTCCAATTAAATTAATTTGGTTGAGGTTTGGCACACTGTTCTGTATTGTGCCTTCCATACTGAATGCATCACAAAAAAGCAATACCATGGCAGCTCAAAATAACGTGAGATAAGAATAGAAAGGAAGGGAAAAATGAGTTACAGAAAAGACATGACAGGTGGAACCTAACCTCCAGACAGATATTCCCAAAATAATTACACTCAATTATTCACCCATCACCAAAAGTGCCTGCTGAAGAACATGAGAGTCCTAAGGTAAAAGAATTGCTACTCGACATTTTCTTTATGTATCAGACCAGAACATGCTCTGTCACAAACGCACAGATATTCTCATACTAGTTTTTCCTCCCACCACTGGTCTGAGTAGCAAGCTGCCTTCTGCAAACCATATCATTAGGCATCGAATTTTTCGCCTTACATTTTGCTGATGACAACTGAATTCTCTCTGGTTATTCTCCAATTTGGTTTAAAACAGAGGACAACTGGGCTTTTGTATGTAGCCAAAGTCATAATTTAAAAATCTCTTATTCAACTTATATTTAAATAGACAAGTGGTTATAACACACATTTGGTCCCAAAAAACCTTTTCATTCACAATAACTGTCAACTTCAGTGAATGTTATGTATCATTGACAGTCCTGAAAACTCTTAAGATAGTTTCGCTCCAGCAAATAACTACTAAAAAACCTTCAAAAAACCTCATACAGCAGGCTATGTTTTCATACTGCAAGGTTTCTTTCTCAATTATCCCTGGCCCCACAAAGTAATCTGGAAGTCAGCCTTTAATACCGATGTATTAGGAATAACAAAGATGATGTGATCATAGAGTCGCTTACAAACAGTTAATAAATGAACATGAAACTATTTCTCCTAGTCATTTTCCAGAGTAAAATTGTCTTTTCACTGCTATCAGAATTGTAACAAAACAAAAACATACACTAGAAAGGGTCCAGCTTTTTCCCATAGCTATATAAATCTGGCACAATTGAAAATGGCAAAAAACCCTATTGAGCTAAATAACTGTAAGCCTAAATACACAACAAACAAAAGGAACAAGTCTAGAAACGGTGCCGTATGAGGCCTTTTTGAACAAGAGCTGTACTGTAAAAAGTTGAGTAATTCCAAAATGTAGCTATACAGCTCTTCCATAATAATTTTTGTTTATTAAGCATGCCTGTTTACAGAACTGGGGCTTTTCTTTTAAATCCCTGTCTCCTATTTAAATCTATTTTTGGACTTAAATGTTGCTAATTGAAATCCCTAACACTGAAATCAATGGAGGTCTCTGAGCTTCCCTCTGAGACCAAGGAATGGATGCCTTTAAGTTCAGTTGATTTACTGGATTCTGATCACAGGACAGAGGTAACCACAGTTCCTCAACCATCCTATGTCTGGTGAAAAACAGGGCCAAGAGGGAAAGATGTTATATATTCTCACTGGGATAACAGGAAAGGAGCCAGCTTGCAAATCTGCCCACGTTTACTCCTTCTAATATCCCTGGCTGCATTTAGGGTCAGAAGGAGGAAGCCAACTAAAGATGTCAAGTGATACAGCTCTCACTCCCAAGCACCTGAGGAGAATTTTGCTGGGCCGAATATGCTCCCTCTAGGTCTCACAGCAATATTAAACTGATCAGACAGCACAAGCAGCCTAACTGTTCAACTTACTTTGTATTCAGTGTGTACTCTCCTAATTGTTTCCAATTACGGTGCTTTTTTTTCCTGGAAACAGATAGTGCTTCTCTGTGCTTGGAACCCATTAACATTGCTGCTTCAGTCACTGGAAAGATAGCAGCTACATTTCTGTGCATGTATCTGTGGATGCAAAACCTGATTGCATTGAAAATGTGCTTGACTTGCCTGAAACTTGCATTTTCACTCTCCTCGATGAATGGACCCAGCTCATTTTTCCAAACAATGAAGAATCACCCTCTCTCATTTTCTGATAGCATCATGGAGCTTTTCTCAAAAGAAGCTGGTGGATGTTTTGAGTTTGCTAATCAGGCCTTTTATAGCTGGCCAGTTATTTTTATGATAGTGGCATCTAAGTGCATTTTCCAGATGTCAGTTAGTTAGTTACAAATTCATCATTCTAATCTGTATGTTAAAACATATCTGTGGAATAAGGAAAGTAACTTCAACCAACCAAATATCAAAAGAATACTGGTTCAGTCTTCAAACTACTGTCTATAATCTCACTCAGCATCACTAAATAGCGTTTAGACATTTGACTAGTAGATATGATATTATGTTTATATCATTTATATCGTATTTATATGGTATTATAACTTCTCCCCCTTTCTTAGATGGATATATTTGAATGAAATTTCTGAGTATATTGTGCTACTCAGTAGTGCAAGTTCGTTTATTCAGCTTAGAAGATAATCTGACTGACGCCTTAAAATTGATATTAGAGAGACCTGGTTATAAAAAGTCTCCCTCTCATTTTGTTCATTTTCTCTTGGATAAAATCAGCCATATTCCACTCAAGTTCTGCTTGTGATTTCTTGAGAAACCTTTACTTCCATGTGTGGATTTGATTCACTTAAGTTTGTCCTTATAAACAACACAAATTTGCTAAGAAAAAAAGCCTGTACAATTTTGACAACGGATAATGGGTTTAATTTTTCTATACTTAAATTCTCACAATATATTATCTCCTTGAAAGAGCTGTATTCCAATTGACAATGAGAATTTCCACACTGGCAATTTTTTTATATATTTGCATAAACAGGAGACCACCAATTACAGACAACCCTTCAGGACGGGATGAAGTTACTTTACAGAGTACTTTAAGAACCTTTATAAGGAAAAGTATCACTTACATGAAGGTAAATAGTAACTTAAATACATAAATACATTTACCAAAACCTTTCCTCTACTGCAAAAAGAGGAATCTAGTGAATTCTTTTCTGACAGATTTCCAAAGGCTACTATAACACATCACAGTTAACTGATGTAGGAAAAAAGGATAATTTAAGACATTTAAAATTGGTGACCACCTTCAAAGCAGGAGACCGGTACTTCAAGAATACTCTTTTGTTAGTTGTGAATCCCACAGATTTCTGCAAGACATCAGTCTAGAACTACTTGTAAGTAACTAAAATCCCTTTTTTCCAAGAAAGGGAATCACATTCAGAGGACTGTCTTATAACTAGAGTCAGGCAACTGAATTTGACTTTTGATTAATACTACTTACTGTTAGTACAAAACACTGAGCTGTACTATTTTGTTCCACTTTCTCTGATTAGTACATATTAAGAAAGAAAAAGTCCTCTTTTTTAGCGTCTTCTGGTGAGCCACAAAAAATGCCACCTGTAAACCACAAGTCCTTTGGCTTGTCCTGCACTGTCAGGCATGCCAGGTAGCTTTCACATACATACACTGCAGCAAGGTTGAAAAATAGATTACGATGACAGAGTAGTACAAATCACCACAGAGCAGCACAGCAGTCAGGGCAGTAACAAACGTGCAATTGCTTTCACTGTAACTTTGATGGCCAAGAGAGCAGAGGTTGGGAAAGGAAAAGGGGAAAAGTCACTATTATCTAGCTGAAGACAGTCTCAGCTTGCTAAACACAGAAATGTTACTTCTTTGTCTTGCTTTGCCCAGTGTGGTACCTCAATATGCTATTACACCTTCACTAAAAAAACAAATGAAGCCAGAGTGCCTGCTTAGACTACTAGCATCAAGGGACATCATTCTGAATTCCCACACTTTCTAATGTAAATTCAGTGTCTGCTCGTTTACCACTGAGAATTACAGATTGACAAATAAGCAAGCACTGCTCTGAAGCCTGAGTGCTGTCTAACAGGCAGGGAGCTCTGTGCCTCTCCGTAACGCAGCACGTGCCAATATGCCATATGATCCACTCTTTAGTACCAATGTTATTTTTCACTGTCTCTGGCAAACAGTTGCCCTTTAGCAGGATCTACTGCCTCACACACAGACAAGACATAGCTGCTCAGCAGGTTTCCAAAACACCCAGCAGCTCCCACCTCACATCCCCGCACCGGAGGAGCAGCCACCTCATATAGGAGTGAGGTGGAACATTGCCTTTGCGTGACAAAGGCGCTCCTAGATGTGACAACACATCTCTGCCTTTTCCACCTCTTTGGCACTGGTTCCATCTTTATCATGTACTAGACCCCACATACTGACTTTTACGGGAGCAAAACCACGATACTGAACAGAACATGAAGTTCTTATTCTCATTCCAGCGAGTTTCTGTTTATAAGCTTTTATTATTTAAAATGCATGGCTTCCTGCTCATCTGACCCCAGTTCACAATGAAAACCTCTACAGTCATCCATGGGCTGCTACACCTTCTTTGGATGACAAGGTATTCTCCAGATTCTTCTCAGAATTTCTTCTTCTTTACTCCTTACCTCGTACTTTCACTGCTGGATTGTTCATACCCCAGGCTAGATCTTAGAAAGGCTCCTCACTTAAATATCTTAGTTCCATGGTATTACATATTAAATACTTCTTCCAACACAGCAGTCTTCATTTATTGGTGCTGGTAGCTTAAGTGAGGCAGTTTTATTTCCAACACACGGCCAACTGCTTCTGTATTCCAAAAGAGTGCTTATCATATTTAGGTAATATTCTGTCTCTCCTGTGCTGTTAGTTTTTTAATTGTTTAGTATATACAACAGAAAGAAAACAACAGGTACTCCTCATTGCAATAAAATTTACCTAGCTGCACGTAACACTGTTACTATACACCAACTGCTCACGTAACTTTCTATTCCTGAAGTAAAGTCAGCTGGGGAAAAAAATAAAGAATATGAAAATACAATGGTAACTTCATTTATCTAAGTAAAGTAAGAAAGTTTTTATGGGCACCCAAAGAATAACGGCTTCACGGATACATACATATTTTAGCACATAACCTGGATTCCACATCGAACCAACTGTTAAAAATACATCTTCTCTTGAAATACAAACCCACTACCTACAGCAAAAGAACCCTCTGCCAATTCTCCTTCAGTCCACAAAGACAGATGTTTTTGTATGTTCCAAAGAAACAGAAAAACCAATGATAGTCCCCAGAATCGGGAATCGTACAAGGAGAAATCCTAACAGAAATTCAACCCCTTGACATGAGGAATGCATATGTAAGACAATGTAAGCTCTTAAATAAAGGTTTTATTTTTTAGTGGAAAACAATATGCAGAAAGATATAAGCCAGATTGTTTTTACATACTGGCATGACAGAAATTGACCTGTGGTTTTTTTAACAAATTTAATTTTGAGGTCTGATTTAAACTCTTTTGTTCAATTTTTAAAGTTCTAAATTTTAGGTTTTACAGAAAACCCTAAAAATCAACACTCTTGCTTTCATTTACTAAATTTTTTTAGTTCAGTACAGTATTATGGAAAAAATATCAGAGTGAGGATATGGATCAGAATTGTCCCACACGCTCTTTTTGCAAAGTAGAGGCAAGATTGAAACCATCTTACAAAGAAATCAAATTTAAGCAGCCCTTTCTTAGCAGAAAACTTCCCTATACATTGTCTCATAAGCAAATTCACAACCGGTGAGCAAACCTCTCCTTTAAGACTGACAGCTATTGGCCTGGTATATATCCCAGTTTGACGCGGATGATTTGGGCTTCAGCCTGTTTGCCAGGTATTGGAACCAAAGTTTGCTCATGTCGTTAAAAGTTCAGGCATGCCTCTTTCTCAATAGCTATAGTTTAACTCCTGTGTAAGGCGGGACATGTCAGCTTGTTTTGTATTTCCATCCCTAGTTGGTGTCCTTTTGAACCAGTCAGGGTATTCCCTGCTGTAGACTTGGCTCTGCCTCCCACAGGAATGTTGTCCCAAATCCGGGTTCTTTACCTGGTGTGCAAGCCAATAACACACAGAACAGAGGTATTTCCAAGTTTATTCCATTAATGCGCAGAAATGAGGTGCTCGTCCCAAAATGGAAGCACACCTTAGTTTCAAAAATCTCCACTTTTATACATTGATTATTACATACTCAAACAATTAATACATATTCATTGTTATTCTCTTTAATGATTGGTCAAGATTTCTTCACTTCCCATGTAAATTAGTGTGCAGACTCTCTTCTTCTTCCATTGTTCTCTTTTGAGTAGGTGGTATCATTTGGGTAGGTGGTCAATGAGTCTGTGGTTGTGATCTCCGCCTGCTGAAATTACCTTTTACCTACTTCTCCTCTAATCTTGGCAGTTCCAGGTGGTTTTCTCAATTTGCTGACCAGGCCTACAGTTCATCACTCTCTTGACAGGAATATCCTACTTATCAACAAAACTGCATTGTCTAGTGGTTAGTTCCTTAACTGAATCATAGATAAATCATGTCTAGTTACTATTTCTCTATTTTAATATTAGATAAATAATTAAATAGGGTTGGGGCAGTATAGAGGACTTTAGCAGCAGCAGGTTTCCTTAGTTGCTTCGATTACATTTTACATTTCATTTTTCTAGCTGGTATCAATTTTACTACAACAGGAACACCTTCAGCCTAATCTACTCCAGTCCTGGAGTGGGACCAAACTCATACTGCAAATGCAGGGCAGCGAGTACTACCTGCCTGGTAAACCAGGAATCTGCAGAGCTCAGCAGCGTTTTGCCTCACAAGCCTGAGGTGCTGGTTACTGACAGCTCCTGCTGTGAGGAGAGAAGGAGAGGAGAATGAAGAGCTAACTGAAAAACAAAAAAAGGACCAAAAGCCCTGAAGAGTCAGGCTTGTTGCTCTGCTCCCCGATGGAAGCATGAGGGGTGCAGGGTAATGACTCTACTTTGGGTAACGTTGGCCTCCCTCCTCTTGGTGGTAACGGCCTCGCCTCAACTCAGCTTCTGATACCAAGAGGAGATGCAGCAAGCCTGGCTTTCTGGGGCCCTGGACTACTGAGCTGTCAGCCCCTCTAAGCTGTTTCGCCACCCTCAGCAAACATCTGCCCTAGACACTGCTTCAACACCTGATGTGTCGAGAGCCAAGCCTTGGGTCAGGGCCTCAGGGAAGCGCCAGACTTCAGATTTCAGCAGCCACATACTGGAAGAGCAACCAAAAGGACGACATCCAAAACGGGTTACGTCCTGGAACAGTCAGCTACAGCCTCCACAAACTTTTAAAGCTGGAACTGGAAGAGAGTCTAATGTGAGCTAGTGTGAATCCTTCATCCCACCTAGGGTATAATTATATCATTCTGCTTGACAATGTGACACAGAGGGGGCAATAAAATATCCATTTCACACTGAGGCTGGTATGACATGGCTACTATGGATGGTTAGGCTACTTAATTTATGTTTCAGAACTCATCTGAATTCATTAAGCATTTCCTACTATATTCAGCCTTGCTACAGATAGCTGCTTATAAAGGTTATAAGAAATAAACACTTTAGGCATGGGCAATTTATTTCTTCCTTCAACCTGACTATCTTTTGTGAAATTGCGTGCTATAGAGCAATAACCAAAATATCTATAGAAAGCACGAAAACCAAAGACTTCAAACGGTTGCAGAATGATAGAGTTACAAATATGCTAGAGGAAGACTGAAAACAAACAAACAAAAAGAAAATGCTTAAGGCACTGAAGATGTGCCAAACAGTGAAGATTAATGTTTTACATTGTTTATATATTTTTGAAGAACGCTTTCAAGAAAGCCACTTACTACTTTCTGTGCTTTTTGCATTTGAAAATAATTAACCATGGGGCGGGAGTTTTAAAGAAGACAACAAGGCAAACATTTCCTGAATTCTTACGAAGTGAGAAGGTAAACATGTGGAGACTTGACTGGAACAAAATAGAATCCCTCAACTCTGAGTGCACTGTTTGCTGTCCTTTAAAAACAGGCTAACCCAGTGTGCAGTTCATTAGTATTCTAATTGTCAAGTAGTGCTCAGTGGTTGTCTCAGGCTGTCTGATTAAAAATTAAACAAAATTAATTTTTTTCCATTGCCAGATGCACTGAAGTCTTTTTTTTTTTTTTTTAATTAAACTCCCTTCCCAACACTTAAGATCACATGCCATCATAATGGAGCAGTAACTGACCGTACTTTGCAAGAGTGGATCACGAAAGACTATTTAATTCTGAATTACAGTGCTAAGGTTTTATTCTTATAATGCATTGCCATTCTTCTGTTCATTTGAGTTGATCTTTGTGTTCTCCAAGGGTGAAAGAAAAACTCATGGGACTCTGATCACAGAGCATGGGAAACAGCTCCACGACCTACAACCAGCTATGGACTACACAAGACAACTTGTTTCCATCTCTAAACAGACATTTCGCTTTGGTAAGGATGTTCTTGCAGACATGACCTTGGCTGCTGAACTGATTCAGACATTTAAAAGTAACTAATCATCTAACTACTTTCTTCCAATTATACATTTATCTAACATAAAGCTGTACCAACATGTGTTTCCCTGAATCGTGATGCTATTAATAAGTATCAACAGAATGTAATGTTTCTATAATGTTAAAAAGGATGACCTAAAAACTGAGTTTCTGGACAGAATCTCAAGACCTTGGGGTATATTTTCAGGCACATCCACAGACACCTTCTGTTTGATTTACCTGAGTAAATCACTTAAACCACCTTGTCCCTTTGTTTTCTGTTATTACAATGGGGATCCTTCCTTCTCTCTTACAGTTCTATATTATGCAAATAAAATTGTGTTATGTGTACAGACACTGTAGTTGTAGAAGACAAAACAGATTCTATATTCAGAATACCAAGATTAACAGGACCCAGAGCATTCCCAAGATACAAGAAAAATATACAGTTATCATTGTAAGCTACAGCCAAATAGAATAACACGCCAATCAGTTTGATCAAGGACAAGAGAAGAGTCATGTTAGACTCGGGTTTACTGAAGATTAGACCATGCCTTCTTGTTTTATTTGTGTTAAGTCTGCTGTCAGTGACGCTAACTATAGCATTTGCAAAACCATCTTAAAACATAGCAGCAAAAGGAAAAGTAGTGAACATGCTAAAAAGTGGTAGTGAACGTGCTAAGGTTGCATTAACAAATGTATCAAAATCTTCAGAAAAAATACTGAATGACCCTATGCCAGTCTCTAGGAAGACAGAACTACCTTTTCTTTTGCAACTACATTCTCTTATGCCGGGAACAATATACAAAGGCAAATACAGACTATGCCAATAATGTGATCGAGTTAGTTTGTTTTACATTTTGGAATTGTCATGGTTAAAAATGATTGGTGGAAACAAATCAGAGCTGAAGAATCACAGAAGTTTTTTAATACAAATCAATTTATGCTCTCTTCCAGAAATTTTTGAGAGTTATCAAGTACTGCTATGATATTCAACTTTCTTGCAACATTTCCATGCAGCTTCTTCACCATGCAGCAGGTACACAGCCAGTGACACTAGAGTTGGGTTCACTATAATTTTTTGGGTAAGACTCAACTGAATTCTTCTTGCCCCATGGAAATGTTGGTCTCATTTGCAAGATTATGTGTAAAAAAGTAAAGACAAGGACTAGGAAATGAAATTAAACCCCAAATTTGTTCCTTCGCAACAGGGACCGTATTCTTATGAGAAGTAAATGTTATCTGCAGTAGTGGACTGCAGCAGATGGAGGGGAAAGCAAGAGAAAGAATTAAAAGAAACAGCACAACTCATTCAAAGTCCTTGAATCTATATAGATTTACATCAGATGGGGCCATGAGTCTCTGTTAACAAGTATTTTCTTAAAATCAATTTATTATCCTTTTAAAGTTGATCTGAAAACTGTCAGACCTTTCATATTTTATACTTAACTGTGAGAGTCCTTCCTGTTTGAACACAGAAAGTGCTCAACTCTCAAAAGCTTCAACGACAGCTCTCTCAATCTAGACAAGAGCAGGATCCATAATATGATGTGGCAATAAAAGTTTCTCCCACTTCAGACTATAAAAGAGTAACACTAATAATGCTGTTGCTGCTTAGTAAAAAAGACTTCTTCCCTCTTCCCCTGCTCCCACCCCAAGTGTGAACAACCTCGGTTGAGCTGGTTTTGAATTCAGAGTAATGGAATCTCACAGCTCTGCACCAAAAGGAGAATTTCTATCCCCCATGCTGTAGAAGTTTTTGCTTTATACTAAAAAAAATAAAAAATTAGTTAAAAAAAAAATCTTAAACCAAGTTCAGATTTTTTTTTTTTTTTTTTTAACCTGAAGTCAACAAAGAAATTGAATACTGAGAAAGATTGCCTTTTGGTGTAGCGGATATTTAAGAATCATTTTCTAAATTTTGGTGAGACACAACGTTAAGATTTTTGTTATGAAACATGCTAAAGTACAGGAAAAAAATTTAGTACTCTCTCTCAATATTTAGTTAGGTATTCTTTTTTATTTAAACAGACAATGTTAATGATGATTCTCCAAAGACTTAAACACAAATCTACCTAGTTTCATGGATTCATTGACTACAATTGCAAACCTCACCTTGTACACCTCAGTAGAAGGCACGTAACTATTTTACAAATATTGTAACTAACCTAACAACTACTGCAGCCACAGCAAAGGTTTCATCATCATCAATGAGCTTTGCGCCACATTCTGCTGCTTGTACTTACATAGTGATGGTAGTTTTCATACATGCCCAGACAAGGTTATATAGTTTCATGATCCAAATACACACATGCACACACATTTACTAAGTCTCTCAAAAATTATTAATTAAAATGTGGAAAAGAGCACAGCTCTAAGTAAGGAAATGATTACTTATGGAGGTCAGATTGCCTTCCTAGGGAAGACAGAGAATCGCTGCACTACATCATATCAAAGACATCTAACCTGTACCCTACCTCCACAACAGGCCAGCAGAAATACTGCAAGAGTATGAAAGAACATGGCCAGTTCAGCAGCATCACCTGTTCAGTTCCCAGCAATCCAGAGTAAAGACCTTGGAGGCAAAAGTTGTGTGGGGACTAGCTGCTAAGATAGCCACCCTTGAAACTATTGTCCATGAACATGCCTAAGCCTTTTTTAATTCCTTAATTTGGTTTTCACTCCATCAGTGGTGAGTTCCACCAATAAAATTATCTGCTATGAGAAAAAACATTTTCTGTTTTAAATGTGCTACCCTGTATTTTCACTGGAAGCATTGTGAAAAACAGAGCAAGGCTCCTCACTGTTCATTTTACTCCTCAGCATTTATTTCTCTTACAATAATTCTATTTTATGAGCTGCATCTTATAGCTGCAGAGATAGTTAATATACATCTGGGGATATTGCTAAGGTTGAAAAAGTTTTCTGCTGTGTGTAGAGAGGATTAAATTTTGTCTTAGCTGTTCTTCCATTTATTCTACCTTCTCCCAAACTTTTCAGATCAAGTTCTTCTCAAAAGCTACAATAATTTGGAAATAAGAATTTATACACACCACCAATCTGCAACCCAAATTACAAATTTCAGCAATTAAAAAAAGCTGACTTAAATGGTCTGCCTCTTGTTGAGGTGTGGATGCCTCACGTGAACAGTGATAGGAATATAAACCATGAAGAGTTTAAGAGAGCAGCTGTGGACTTCAGAAGTGATCCAGTGACCATGGATGCTTGTGGATCAGGTGTTTACAAAGCCTGAAGGGTAAGTGCCCACTCATTTTTAAAGACTGCCACCTGATATTCTTTATTACAGTTTAAATAGGTAATATATCAGGCTCAAAGCTGATTATAGTATTGAAAGGTAATTGAAAGGGATTTTATTACGGAACTAGTAACAGCAATTCACATAGGATATTTAGTGGCAGTTAATACTTGTACTCTTACTCTTTGACATCGTTTCCCACAGCATTCTCCTGTAGAAACTGTCTGCTCATGGCTTGGATGGGTGTACACTTCTCTGGGTCAAAAACTGGCTGGAAGTCCAGGCCCAAAGAGTGGTGGTGAATGGAGGCAAATCCAGTTAGCAGCCAGTCACAAGTGGTGTTCCCCAGGGCTTGGTATTGAGGCTGGTTCCGTTTAATATCTTTATCAATGACCTGGACAAGGGGATTGAATGCACCCTCAGTAAGTTTGCAGATGACGCTGACTTAGGTGAGAGTGCTGATCTGCTTGAGGGTAGGTGGGCTCTACAGAGGGATCTGGACAGGCTGGATCAATAGGCCAAGGCCAATGGTATGAGGTTCAACAAGGCCAAGTGCTGGGTCCTGCACTTGGGTCACGACAACCCCATGCAGCGCTACAGACCTGGGGAAGAGTGTCTGGAAAGCTGCCTGGCAGAAAAGGACCTGGGAGTGTTGGTCGACAGTCAGCTGAATACGAGCCAGCAGTGTGCCCAGGTAGCCAAGGCGGCCAACAGCATCCTGGCTTGTATCAGGAATAGCATAGCAAGCAGGACTAGGGAAGTGATTGTCCCCCTGCGTTCAGTTTTGGGCCCCTCACTACAAGAAAAAAATTGAGATTCTGGAGCGAGTCCAGAGAAGGGCAACGAAGCTGGTGAGGGGCCTAGAGCACAAGTCGTATGAGGAGCAGCTGAGGGAACTGGGGTTGTTCAGTCTGGAGAAAAGGAGGCTGAGGGGAGACCTTATTGCTCTCAACAACTACCTGAAAGGAGGTTGTAGAGAGGTGGGGGTCAGTCTCTTCTCCCAAGTAACAAGTGATAGGACAAGAGGAAATGGCCTCAAGTTGTGCCTGGGGAGGTTTAGACTGGATATTAGGAAAAATTTCTTCACTGAAGGGGTTATCAAGCATTGGAACAGGCTGCCCAGGGAAGTGGTGGAATCATCATCCCTGGAGGTATTTAAAAGACGGGTAGATGTGGTGCTGAGGGACATGGTTTAGTGGTGGTTTTGGCAGTGTTAGGTTGATGGTTGGACTTGATGATCTTAAAGGTCCTTTCCAACCTAGGTGATTCTATGATTCTATGAAAATGCCTTAAGTATCAATAGCTGTACTAAGGTAAATGTCTTAGTGTTTGGAGTTAAACTTAGCTCTGCAAGCTTTCATGTCTAAATGTAAAGTATCTGCTCCAACCAAAATATTGCAGGTTTTAAACTAAAAGCATTATTTTCTGCAATGAAATAGTCTTGGTGCTTTAAAAAAAAAAATAATTCAGCAGCTTTAAAATTCCCCAATGTCACCTACTGTGCTTAAACATTGTATAATCAACAGCTGAATAATCCCAAAAGGCAAAATCCAACCATGCCAAAACTTAAACTTCACCCAGCTGTGACTTCATTCCCCAGGCTGTGACTTTGCAAATTCTTTTTCAGGAGGTGAACTAAAGCAAACAGTGCTGGATTTGTAGTAAAGGGCACCTCTCTAGCATTACCATTTTTCACCAGAAACACCTACAGCTTCCCATTCCACCTATAAAGGAAACTGCCTACACTGCGGAGGAAGAACCAAGAAATATTGGCCTGCCCTGATGTTAAATCATGATGGCTATGACAGGCATTCCTACACATGATGCATGTGCAGCTGCAAATAAGGTCACCGTGTTGTTCTCCTTGGCAGTTAACACTATGTGCTGAACACCTTAGCTTCCATTTTAAATTTACACTAGCTTCACTCCCTTAAAAATTAGATGAAAAATTTGCAGAGTAATTATATTTCTATGTCTAATTAGCAAAGACTTAATTCACTACTGATATATTTCACCTTTCTGTGAGCTACTTTAGCAATGACTTTCACATATTCAGAGCTTTCCATACCACTGAGCTCCAAACTAATTTACAATCTTTGGATATTATTACGTACTGTAACAGTAAATAATAGAATCCCCAGATTTAGAGGTATGTTAGATCCAGGCTTCTCTTAAAACGCCCACATTTTCAGATAAAAATCAGAGTTGCTGGGCTCACCACAGTCACAGTGTATGCACAAACCAGGTCAACACCATGTGCGCAATCAGCCCTATGATTCTAACACCACACGGGCTTCATCAACAGCCTGGCACAGATAATGTCCAAGTGCTTCCTAACCATTATAATTACTGTGAAAGCACAGAACACCTGGCAGTGTATACACACACATCTCCATCATCGGTTAGAGTAAATGAGCATGGCACTGATAAAAGTCAATGGCAATAGGCTTGTTTAAAACAGACAGGGACCTGGTCTTGAAGAACCTACCTCTGCCAATTACCTGAATTCATTTTAGCAAAGCAGTGCCATACTTCCTAAAAGAATCTCATTAGTACTAGCTTAGCACTAGCTTGGCTACGTTTCGAAAACCAGGATTCAATTCACTTGCTTATTGCACTAGTATGGCCTAGCAAAGACAGGATTCACTAAGAACACTGCTGAAGACAGCTTAGTGAGAATGCGCTGATAAAAAAAAATATTATTTAAATAATCTCCTTACAAGACAGCATCTCTCATCATGGATGCTGGCCAAGTGCTTCCAATATTTTGTGAGTTAGTGCAGCCAGAGGCAAAAACAAACCCAACAGTCACCAGGAGGATTTGTGGGGCTTCCCCTGGTAGCTTCCCATCCAAGTACGATGCATGCTTTGTGAGATCTGATACTACATGTGGCAGGGCTGCTGCTAAGAGGGTCACCATGGGATTATTTTAATGTTCACTGAAATGGAAGCAATTTATTACATACTGCAGTAGCATCGCTTTCATTCAAATTATAAGAGGTTGCAAGTAGCCTTTTAAATCTGCTTTGCCTTTCCCTCTGGTACCAGCCTACCTTCAAGCTTCCTGGAAAGATGATGCTCTGCGAAGCAGGCTTCAGAGGTTATACTAAGAACAGAGCATTCAGTAAGTACCCTGTTGACCTCCCAGAGCATGCAGGGTTAGAAACATACATCTGCATGTGTAAATTGGGTTTCCCCAATGGTCTAAGAACGGGATGCATCTGCGGAACAAGTTTTGCACTTACTTGAATATTATCATAAAACATTTACATGATTTAATTAGATTATGTAAATGCTTTACTCCAGTTTGAAGCTTTGAAAATCATAATGTCATGCTCTAAATTATGCAAGTATTGAAAATGCTTTTCACAGCAGTAGAAGCAAAAACACAACTGAGACAGTCCTGCCACATGCCCTTCTGCTGTTCTCTAGTCACCAAAGACCACACAGAATGCATTACTGTAATCCTGACTTTTTCTATTAACATTTTCTGCACAGAGTGTAGTTATTTTGTGCTCTGATTTTATGCTAAGCCTCAAATCCAAATTTGATTTGGAAAACGTCCTGTGGTTTATATCTACATCCCGACTAAGCAGCAGATTTTTCACAATGTCTTCCCCACCATTCTCTGACACAGCGTATACTTCATGGCAAGGAGACCTTAGCAGGGAGATTCAGTAAGAGTTATTCATGGAAGTAGCTTCCTAACTGCTGAGCAGTGAAAAAGGGAAGTAGGTAAAACCTTAGCAAACAGTTTTCTCTTAAGTTAATTTACTTCTACTGAGCTCCTGGATAAGATAGTGCTCCCACAATACCGAGCACATGTAACTAAGAGATCCTGCACCCCACCGAACGTTCTTGAAACCATACAAAATGGCATTTATACAACCTATAGAAATAAGTTACAGCAGGTAGGGCTGGTACCAAATTATCTGGAGACAAAAGGAACCACCATTAGAGACAAAAGAACCATCGTGAATTAATTCCAGGAATTAACATGTACTCACAGAAAAGTCAAAGTTGGGTAGCTGAATTTTAGCAGGACTTTGTTATTCACAATATCGCTTATTTTCCAATACAAAATGAGTGCACCAGCTTCTTCTTCAATATATCTACTCAATGTGTCTGAAACACTTAAGTCTGATCTACCCCACTACACAGATCACCATAATGGGCTCTAAAGGATGTACTACTTTACATTAGGGTCACAAATCTTTCTATGCAGTCAGAATACCTCACCCCCAAATCCTACTTGTTCCCCCATATTCTGACCACCGTACCCCCACCGCAAACTGAAGATTACGGACAGAATTAAAAAGAAAGAAAAAAACTTTAAGTTTATGAAAAATCCTAAGATGTTTGAGTTCCAAGGCAAGGGAACTTTGAGAATAACAGCTCAGAGATTTATTTCTTCCTGTGCAAGAGCAGGGCTGTTCTTCACCACATGGCGAAAGGACCTACCCCCCAGCTCTTCAGCCGTAGGTGACTAGAGAATAGTTCCTGTGCAGGCCACGTTATGTCATATGATCATTGGTATATCCATGCTGATACAAACCATCTGGGGTAACACGTGTCTCTAACAGCCTACATTCCTGGCTCACCATAGAATAAACCTGCCTATTTTTATCTCACACAGATTAGGACTCTTGGGAAAGCTGCTCTCTCAGCAACCCTTTGCCATCTATGGCATGCTGCCCAGCTTTGGTAACGACTTCTGAGAAAGCTGACGAGTTGTGAGAAAAGGTTGTATGAAAGTCCATGGGGAAAAGCCACAGACAATAAACATAAAGTTGCAGACAGAGGGAATACTGTTGTTGTGGGAAACATTAGCAGCTAGAAGGATTCAATAGGCAAAAGACACCAAAATACAAAGGTATAAAATCCTAATGGGATAAATGGAGCTGGAAGATGGCAACTCTACAACTCTGTTCCAAGCAGCACGGAGGACAACCCTTCCCCAGTCTACTGACACCTTCCTGGTCAGCAAAATTCACTTCAGGTGTCTTAGTGCTAGACCCAGTAGCCTGTTAAATTTTTGCCTGTATCCTGCTTGCAGAGCAGGACACACACATGTTATCAGGTATCTTTGCACATTTCAAGAGAGACCTGAACTGACTAACACAGAGGCAGACACAAGCCACTGCCTTTTCTCAGATACCCTCCCCTGTTTGCAGCTCTCAGATTGTTATAAATATCTTGTTCATGACATCAGGAAGATATTTGTCTGCAACACACTTGCTCTGCTTGCTCCCTAGCTCTGCTCGCTAGGCTTTCCCATTCTCTACTGACTTCAGCCAGTCGTCACAACACTGTATGTAATCTGCTCACCTTCCTGTTTCACAGCACCCTTTACATTCAGCACTTTCTCGGACAAGCCACCCAAAAGGTAATCCTTTTTCAGCTGTGTGGGGAAGTTAGAGCAGACAAATGATAAACTCATAGGGACAAATTTATTTTTAAAAGTTTCATATAACACTCTCCAGGGATGCATGGGTGCTCCCTTCACTGTAAGGACAGAACTAATGCTGATCACCGCTCCAAAAAAATTCACAAAACCCAGAGGTGAAATATTCATAAAACTTGTCGTCTTAAAATAATTTGCTACAAACAAGTGTAAAAAACAATGCCCTCCCAACTGAACAGTAAAGTGGTTTTCAAACACTAAACAGTAAAACTCTCATTATCCTTCCCAGCAGACATGACCCCACAATGCATAAACCAGAACTGACTGAGTCTCTGTTATGGGCAATACTAGAAGAGCTCAAGGTACTTACTCTCCAGTTCTGATGGGTCTTAAGCCAGCTCACGAGGCTATCATACAGGCCTGGCAGCAAAATTAAGTTGCTCTGATTCCAGGTTCCACAATGTCTTTCCTGTGAAAGGAATCCTTGAGATGAGGCTCCCAATTCAAAACTGCACCCTCCTGTGGTTATGAGAGAAAATAAATTGAGCACAGCTGACTGAAATTACTCTGATTCAATTATTTTGTGAACACTTCAACTAACCACATTTATCAGCCTCCTAAACTCATAAATCATAGCAATCTCTGTTGGGAAATTCGAAATTGATGTGGCCCTGCCTGAACTAGAGAAAGCAGTAGGCATCTGACAGCCTTGAGGAGCAGCCTTGTGTGAGTTGATTGGAATTTCTAGCAGTATTAATCTTAATAACCTCAGGTAGCTTCCTCCCCGCAGCCTATGTCTTTCTGCGCAAGCAGTGAGGGAGGGAGCACTCCAACAATTACTCCCTCGTTCTCTCCAGCTGACACTGTTTTCTGATGAACATGAACACGTCAGTCATGCTCAGCCTTCGTCCACAGCTCTTCTCAGCCCTCAGCAACGACCAGTCCAAAACCTGTAGAATTTAAATTGTGATTTGAGCCTTGAGGTATAAGACACGAGAATAGAAACCAGCATACCTCCTGATAAAGAAGCATGAAGAGACTTATAAACAAAAGCAGCTTTTCCCTCTGTCTTACAAGAAGCACCCATGCACTGCAACAGAAAATTGTACAGCATTTATCCAAGTCATTCAAACAATAGAGTGAAGATATTCACACAGCATTAACACTGAAAATAGATGATTAAAACACAGATCAGAAATATGCCTCCATCTAGGAAACTGAATCCAAGTAACTGTCACTCACATCTGACAGGATGGTCAGAACAGTTGTTGAAGCCCTCTGGTATTTGCTTTGCGAAGGATTAAACAGCTCCCATTGTGATGAAGCTTTCATTTGTGCTTTTCCTAACAGACTTTCCAATAATAATATATCTATCAGATTTCTCCCATTTTACCCAGACTGACTTACAGAAAAAAAGCAACAGCATCAAAGTATCTATGGCTCCATCTACCTACCAGCTGCTATCAGCAGACATATATGCACCCTTTTGTAGTTGCAAATAAATGTGTTACACAGCTACTCTCTTAAGAATAAGGAAATATTCTTAATTTTAAGAAGATGCTTTCCTGTTTGTGCTGGTATATCACTATCCTGAGTAGCATACTTCTTTGTTGGAAGCAGTTTTAGATGGGTAACTTCTGCTTAAAATACTGATATGCGTATATTGAGACATGGCTGAAAGTACTCAAGTGAGTGTTTTACCCCACAGCCACATGCTGGAAACAGATCATTCTTGTTCACAAAGTCAAGTTCCAGGTATTCTCTCTCCCCCTACCCCGCCGCCCCCGCCCCATTTTCCAGGCACAGAGTCAAAGGATGGTTCATTACTGAAACAGAAACTCTTTCACATTATAAGAAACTACAAGAATATGTTTGGTTTGCTTTTTGGGTTTTTTTTCATGTGTGTTTGAAGACAAGTTAAATTTACTATTATATACTACGTTCCACCCATCCTATCTGAAAACAGAGGTGTAAGGAAAATCACAAACATTCAGATTATAATTCTGGCTATTCTATTTAACACAATGGATAATCCATACTTTGTTGCATGGATGCAATCACATAATTTCTGATATTTGCTAGTATTTTGACTGGTGTTTATATAAAAATCTAAGTAAAAAACCCCAAATAAAACATTCATAATTTGGCTAAAATTTCCTCACTCTCAAACACGTTTCCTTATCCAACTCTGTGCACTGCTGTTCCACATAACTCCAAATATCAATACCATTTCTGCTGTTTTCCAGTCTTTCTTGTCTTCTCAGTCCTCTGCAAATTTTTAGAAACTGGCAGCAGTTCAGAGAATTTGTCTGCCAAGTCTATTACCACCCCAGGATTCAGCTCATCTAGACTTGCCGATTAGTATGTGGTATCTTTGGGTTTTCCGAGGTTTCCCATACTCTTCTAAATTCATTCCATTTAAAAGCTTTTCCACAGTTTCTCCTGCCAAAATCCTGAACTCAGGGCAGCATCAGAATAAATGGACAATTTGCTGAGAAGGTACATTAGAGGTCCTCCCTGCTCAGCCCAGCTGCTTGGCAGCTGTTGCTATAGCTCCAGGGCAACAGCAACCCACATATTTGCCATGCATCTCCACACAGGGAGCTTGGCTCCTGGATTTAGTAAGACTCATTCATCTCTTTCTCCCGAAAGCGATCTTCTGTGCTGGAGCACTAAAAACCCTTTATAAAGCTGGGGCTGCTGTAGCACCAAAAACTGTATCATCAAAACAGGGAGGATTTTCTCAAGAACCGCTCAAAATTTTGCTATAAGGTAAGTCAGTGTGGAAGGGAGGATGTTCCTCAGACACTTTATTAATCACATCTAGTACCTTGACTTGTTCTCACTAGGACACTTCCCTGAAGTTATAAAGAGGGGGATAAACAGTGTCTCCCATAAGCAGATGCTTTTGCAGATCTAACTAGTGTGACTCAAGAAACAGCCCACTTGAAGTTTTCTTCCTGCCTCTCAGGGAACTGCTCCCTTGGGTTGACTACAACTGCTCACACATGCAGTTGCAACTTGATTTCTGAAAAGCATAATGACTAGCTGAAAATCCTAACCCCTTAAAACCTATGAGTTAGGACTAATAACTTATGGATCAACAAGAACACGTTTCTTTATGCCAAACTTAACAGCAACTATCCTGCATGAACCACCTCTAATATCAGAACTAAAATGCTGCAGTGTAAACCAGCAATTCTCTAGCACTTAAATCAGTTAACACAGGTAGAGTAACATGGAAGATTTTAAGGACCTTTAGTATCACAGCTAAAACAAGCAAAGATTATTCTTCTCCATTTTTTTCTATTCCTTACCCCTATATCTCTTTATTTCATTTACTGCCAATTTCTTCCGTCTTTCCTATTTCTGTTTTCCAAACTGATCTTTCCCTGATCTTGTCTTTTTCAATTCACTATTCACTTTGTATTTGTCAGTCTTCCTTTTACTTTTTCTCCTCCTTTGTCTTTTTCTCCAAATCTCTATGTGTCATTTTCTTCTCACTTCACTAGTTCCTCACTGACCAAAGTGGCAGGTGGAATGAGCAGGAGCAACGTGCAAATTGTTCTGGAAAGTATCCATGGCTTCACACCCAGCAGCTCCCTTTATGGGAAGGCCAGGTGTCTCTAAAAACTGATTTGCACTTTTCTCTCAGTCACTTCACTTGCTATTCCAGAAACCATAGGCTTCCTGCAGCCTCAGAACAGCATTCATACCACAGGCTCCACAACAGTCTTAAGCACTTTCTTCATATCCCCTAGAAAAAGGAAAAAAACCCAAAACCCTTGAGGCCCTCTGTGAAGCCAAATAGCAGCTCTATAGCATTATAAGCTTGTATCCAAATACTGATCTTAACAGTTATCATTACCTACTTTTCATTGCTTCAGTTACGTCAAAGGCATATCTACCTCATGGTGTCTTACCATGTCAGACAATACTGTTGAAGGCCATCTTAAACAAGCTGCAGAATTTCAGTCTCAAATACCGCAAGAGGTACCAGGTTGTAAGACTGGGGAATTAGAAATGAAGAGGCAAATACAGAACTAATGCTGTCTGTTGTCAGTTGGAAAATACAATGGTCAGGCAGCTTAATTCTTTACAAAGCACTGTTTTCAACTAATTTTAGTGTTGAGCATAATCCAGATCATATGGTGGCTTCTCTCCACCCACCTTTGTGAAATAAAAAGCTATGAGGTAAGGAGAATTGGTCTGGAGCAAACATCAAGTCTACCCATGCCACCCAATACACGTTCTTCATTAGTTCTAAAGTTGATAAGCAGTTCATTGACTTCAAGGGCTTCAGTACAGCTCAGGCTAATTTTACTGCTGACACCACAGGCAAAGTCCAGGGCAGTACTGAGGGCTTTTGCTTTTCCAGCGTTTTGTGGTGATTTTTTTTTTTTTAATTTGAAGTTAGCACCATTTTTAGTTCAAGTGAAACAGATTGTTATTTCAAGCTTCTCATTAAATGGCCAAGACTTGTATTGACTTTGGTCAGTTTCATTTAGATCATTCTCAAAACCTTTTTAAAAATATTATCAATTCCTTTCTCCTTCAACAATTCACTCTCTGTGGAATAAAAATACCACATCCCAAGCATTTATGTAATTCCGTACCAGACACATTTATTAGACTGGTGACAAATAAAAGATTTTCAGCACCAAATCTGGAATGAAAAAAAACTTTTTAGATGACAAAAATCTGGAATAAAAAAAACTTTTTAGATTGACAATCTGACATTTTTAAGGAATATCATAATCCACTTTTTCAAAACCAAAACCTATTTTAAGCTTCTTACCTGGACAGTCTGCAAAGGAAGAAAAATCATTTAAGAGGTGTTTGTTTGAAAACACAACAATCATGTGCTTACCAATGCTGGTATATGAATGTATAAACAGCATTCTCTATGAGACCCTGAAACAACCCAGTGCTGTGAGATCAGTTAGACCATGATTTGAATTTCCGAAGCAGTGATAGACTCCTTGCTGTATAGAAATCAGCTTGCCTCCACAGTCTTACTGCCAAAGAGTGTTTTGCAACAAGGTATTTTCCAGAAATAACACTGAGATTCTGTAAGAAATTCATCTGAGACACGAGTGTTTTCTGAACTCCCTTAAAACACAACTTACAACCAAAGTAAACAGTTGTGAGAGAGAAACATGCAGGAGCAACATGCTATCTCAGCAGTAGAGACAAACCTTTAGAGAATAAGTTATTATTTTTAACTTCTATTTTCTACCTTTACTGGCAAATAGCACATGCCCAGGGAGGTAAGTAAAGACTGGACAAGCACACAGGGATTCTCTGCCAGTACTCTTTGTAGTGTCCAGCAATTCATGGTTCAAAAGGATTTTCTAACCCAGAGATGCTGCCTTTATATTTAGCAGCCTTTAATGGATTCATCTTTCAATTACTGGTTTAGTTACTTTCAAGTCATGTATTCTTTAACATCAATGAGATTTTTTTGTTTCTTTGGGTGCTTTGTTTTGGTTTGGGTTTTTTGGGGTTTTTTTTGGGTGGGAAAAGGGGTTGTTAAAGAGGAGTGCCATAGCTCACCTGCACGCCTGTGGAGACCACCTCATTTTATATGCTTTGAGCCACCACCTGCAGATTCCACTTAATAACCTCTAGTCCTGGTATCAGGAGAGACAGTGAACAATCACTCCCTATTCATCCTCTCCCTCTGCCACTTGTGATTTTATGGAGTTTTATCATTCCCTCTCAACCATCTGCCTTTCAGTCTATTTAGTTATCTTCATACAGGTGTTGCATGCTATTCATCATTCCTGTCACCCTCCTCTAAAATCTTTCCCAGTTTTACTACATTGGGTTTGAGGTGGAAGAAACCAGAACTACACAGTATTCAAGATACACATACACTGGAGATTTACAAATATAAATTATTTAATGGATTAACAATGCTTTATTTTTTTCTCTATTTGTTTTATAGTAATTCCCAACATTTTAATTAAAATTTTAACCTCTATTAAGCTCACATTTTTAGAGATCTATGAAAAACCTAAGATCTTACTTCCAAGTAGTAACAGCCATACACTGGTGGTTCTCAGGGGTTATATAAAATGACTGTTTTCTCCCGTATCTGTTACTTCACATTTCCTGCACTGAATCTCATCTACCATTTTATCATCCAGTGAGGTAAGGCCCTTCCATAATTCTTCAGTCAGTCATCTTTACTACTCTGAACATCATCTGCAAACTTTGCCATATTTCTATGCAGCCCTTTTTCCAAAAAGATCACGAATATACTGTAAAGCACAGGCCTAGGCATAGATCCTTGCAAGACTTCATTGCTAATTTCTTTTTGCCATGAAATGTGATGATTTATTCCTGCTTCCTATTTCCTATCTCTTAATCAGTTATTTAACCATTTTTGAACCCTTCCTCTTATCCTACAGCAGCTTGCTTTCTCTAACAGCCTGGGATGAAACCTTGTCAAAAGTCTTCCCTTTCTGAAGGTCATTTCCATATTGCTGCCAGTGCTGTACATGTATCTTACATCCCACTTTACAGACAGCTGAAAAATGATTAAAACTTGACCCTTACTGCTCTTTTGATTCTACTGTAACACGTTTCATTCAAATTCGACCTGCTACTCCCTTCCTTCCCAGTGTTCATCCCTTCTCTTCTTCCTGAGTGATATTATACCATTCAACAAAACTAAAACAAAAGAAAATATTTCTTTATATTATTTGTTTACAGAGCTTTCCAGCTTGTATAAGCTTACAACATTAAAGGAAATACAGCCACATCAAAATTAGTCTGAAATCTGTCCTGCATTTATTACACGTTAAAACTGAAATCAACCCCCACATACTGTTACGTAATTTCCCGTCACCTTCACACTGGAAGCCATATACATTAACAGACAATAAAGCTTCATTAGACCTTTATTGCTAATGTGAAGAAAGTTTTAAAGAGTTCTGCTGCATACTAAAGATATACTGCAGGGTTGGTTGGGTTTTTGTTTTTTCATTTCTTTTTTTTTTTTT
>VFFE01007706.1:4071896-4182149 GCA_008921705.1 Burhinus oedicnemus
GGCGGGGAGGGAACGGAACACACCAACAAGGTTTTGTGTCGGAAAATTGAAAGCTTCACATATAAAGCTGCAGCCCCACCAAGGATTTTAATACTCAGACAACTGAAGCACTACTGATTTGGAAATGTAATTTTTCTTACAGTATATAGGTGAATAGCTCATGCCTAATTACAGATTGAGACAATTTGAAATAGCAAGTTTAAAATCTTAATGCAGAAAATCAGACCATCAGGATTCCCAATGAAGCATTCATTCTGGAGCACACAGGCAGCATTGTAACACAAATACAAACAATAGTACAGATGATTTAATTAGATTAATTCACTCCTATGAATTCTTCCAAACAAGCTATTTAAGAATGCCAGAAATAGAATTCGACTTTCATCTTTTCTGGATGTTTTGGCCTATAGCCGTCAGTCATGCTCTCAAAGCGTGTTCTCACAGAAGCAGCTGTGTATACACAACAAATCACACTTGGACATGTTTCGATCCAAGAGTGGGTAAGGACAAGCAGAGGTGAGCAGCAGGCTGGCCCTCAACACTAACACCAACGGTTGCCATAGCAACTGGAGGAATCACATAAAGAGGCTGGTATTGATCCTTCCATCCCATGTTCTTGCCATTTCTTCAGAGCGATCTTACACAATGCTACCACAACCAACACCATCACGCATACCCAGGTTCTGAAGTTAATGGCAAATAACAGTGACAAAAAGGCAAGAGGGAATAATTACCGCTGTGGTTAGTCCAAGTACACAAAGAACAGGCAGCAGAATTTTCATCTTAACAGCAAGCTGCACAAGGGGGAGGGGGGTGTCAGTACGTACAGGCATGCTTCACCATGCCTTCCGTTTACATCTCAAGTTTTCTGTGCATTCTCCTGCGAGGCAGCATCTGCCTGTTCTCAGCATTTGTAACAAGAGAGTCACCAATGCCTGGGTCAGGTATTGCAAAAAGTAGGATATAGCAAAGGATGTTTTGTGCTTGGTTGAAAGCCTGCTACATCATGTCAGCGTACTGCAGAATGGCACAGAGCCAAAAGGATAAGAAAGAGAGACCACAAATACTAAAGAGATTTTTCAGGTTAACAATGGCATAGCTCCAGAGTCTCTCAAAATATACTGCAGTTCTATAAACATGGGATAAATACATTACATGAAAGTATAAGAGATTTTGGTAAAGACTAATATAATTTTCAATAACAACACATAGCTCAAAATTGCATTTAGTTTGCAAATTACAGGATGGTACTTTGTTGATACTACCATAAGGCTCAAATGAAAAACATATTTTGAAGGTTTCATCTTCACTATTAACATTTCATCTTAGGATATGCAGAATTGGAGAAAAACTGTTTAAAATATTAGACTGAATTAAGAAAGCCTTTTAAGACCATTCCCAGCTGTATCTATAAACATTGAAGAATGACCAGAATAGTTAGCAGAATGTGGCCCTAGATAAGAACAGAAGGCTGCTTATATCAGACAGATAAAATACTATTACTGTGAACGAGTAGATCACTTTTGCTACATGCACCCTACATTGTCCCAGTTTTGTATAACACCTCTGTAATCCACTATATTTCCAGTAAAGCTGAAGTAATAAAGCAATAGTATAGGAAGTACCCAATATCTCCAGAAACTTTATAATTCACAAAGTGATTAGCTCCTCAAAAAAAAAAAAAAGGTCATCTAACTAGCACAGCCTTCAGAAAATGCATCATAGTTTTCCAACGCAAATACAAAAATCAATTAAAAGTGTCTATATTAGTACAGATATTCTTAACAAAATTTTAACATTTATACTTAATAAAAATAGATCCCGAAAAAAACCTAAACAATACCTACTGACTGTGTACATCAAGATAACAACTCCACCACAATGCAAACAAATTATAACAGTATGTGATATTTAAGAGCTCTGGGAACCCTGTTAATAACAAGTCTGCCATCATAACTTAAAGAGGCAAATAGCCACGGGTCTGCCGAGGACCATTCAACTGCATATACACTATCTTCATGTTCTTCATAGGTAGCTATTACGCTGTCCTGAAGGGGCTCTTTAATCCTAAAATTGAAGGAAAAAAGAAAAGAAAAAAAAAGAAAATAGTAAGGATCTGTGAACACACTTGATTTAAAAGGCAATATTAAGCGTCACATCTAGATACGCAACCTCCCATTTAAAGTATAAGAATGCAGTAGTAGGCTCTAAGGAAATATTTTATACTAGATGTCTGCATGTACCTATGTTTTAGATTAACACAGCAGAGTCAAGTCAATGTTAAAGACCTCATTTGCAGGGACAAAGTACCTGTTACTCTCAACTTCAGTGCATTTCCAAGTCTCTCAGAACCTACACTAAGCATCTCTCTAAAGCAAGTTATAGTACAAGGTACGATCTAAATGCACTTAAACACACATTTTTATCAACACCTTTTCTCTCAACATGCTCCACCCCTTCCTGTCCCCCTTTGCTGTTAATTGAATATATCATCTTATTAGAGACATGTAGGTAGGTAAGAAGTTGCAGTCCTTAACACCACAGTCTCTCCTGTGCTGCTATCCCGGACCCATTCTCTCCAGAGCAGCAGAAGGGAGGTGGAGGCACCACTAGAAACACTTCAATTTTTATCTCCCATTCCTAGAGTTATACCAACACTAGATTCTCATCTATTATTGTATACCACACCTCTCACTGCAACAGCCAAGGCTCCTGGTCACCTACATCATGAGGGACAGACAGATTCTCTTTTTCATTGCAAATATGTAAGAACAGATTCAGGCTATTCTCTGAGGTTCAAACCACCCAAGTCACCTATTGTCCTCTGCTAGCTGAGAACAGAGCCACTCACAGAGCCAATCCCTCCTCTGACAGCAACACCACAGCACATTATTCCGTAGCTGCAGGGTAGGTGAATTTTCAGAGGATGACCTTAGTGCTCCTTCACCCACAGAGGATCACCTCCGTCTGACAGGAATCAGTCAGCCTTTCAGAAGCATCCCCCTGCCTCCCAGAAACAGCCTTGTATGAAGGCTGCAATCCTCCTAACAGAAAGCAAATCCAAAGAGCCTTGTGAACGCCACTCAATCATTTAAACGGATGCTACTACAGAAATGAAGTGTCGTTACTGGCTGTCTGTGCCCTTTGCTGCTGCTCTCTGAAAGCATGCATCTTGACGATCACAAAGAGTATATGGTATCACATTTGAATCACTTGCAGGATATCGCTGCTCCACCTAGCCAACCTAACCAGCTGCGAATCTAACATCACAATTAAAATTCAATTGAATTTAATGAATAAAAAGCAGTCTGATACTGCAAAATAGCTTCAGATATTTAGTTTCAAGGACTTTTATCATTTACTTACGCTATGTTTAAGGTCAACTAACCAAAAAAGGTCACAGCACAAATGACACGCAGCCCCTGGTTAATTGCAAAAAGCAGGCTTGTTTTGCAGTTCTCCTGAATATGTACTTTGATCCAAACCATCTAACAGCAGAGAGCTAATAAACACACACACGCAGACACTTCATCTCCTGCAATGTGTTTTTCTAACTTCCTGTTAACTGACATGCCTGGTTAAGTGAAAGTTGGTCATGTCCCCAGACAGTAATGTGCTTCATGCGGTGCTCACCCACTTACCCACAACTCCATTATTCCGAAGGTTTCAGATGTCTCTCCGGGTAAGCAAGGGAGTAATGCACGGTACATATAGCTGTCAGGGGACACGACCGACTTTCAGTTAACCAGGAGTCTCAGTTAACCAAAGGTTGGATAAACAAGGACAAATAAGCTTCTAGATTATACTATTTTCTGTATGCTCAGAATTGTTTCAGTGTTTCATTTAAATAACACACTTCATCTAATTTAATTTACAAAAATCATAGGGGAATGAGTGTTCAGAAAAGAAGCCTGCAGATGAACTTCTGTTTGGCATTTCCATTTATAACTACAATTTTTTAAATGTCTTTTGTTATTGTTTATACCCTTAATTTTTTCTTGCGTATGAAAGTAATTTTGTGCCTTCACAGAAAAAGAAAGCATGCTATTCCATGTTGTTCTTCAGGCTGCATGCATTCAGTTTTCGGTGGGGTTTTTTTGTTTGTTTTAAATGACATAGATCTATGATAATATTATGTATAGACTACTTGTGCATAAGAATGGCATGTGATAGTTCTTGAGAATTTGAGAAAATCCTTATGGAAGTGATTGCTTGGTGTAAAAAAAGCTAGATATTATACAAGATAATAAGGAAGGAAAAAAATCACCTCAGAATGACATGTGTCTCAGGAAAAATACAGAAGATCCAAAAGAAATTGTCCATGAGCATCCTTTACAAACACTATGAATGAAAATAGATTAGCCTTTAAAATATGTAATTGGTAATAAGCCCAGAAGGATTCTGCCAGTGGAATAAAGAGCAGAATTTACTTCACGTATGTGAGAGACTGTTAAAAATAATTAAAAAAAACAGAAGGAGCAAGGCTGTTTGTGGTGGGGTTTTTTCCCCTCGCAACAGGAATCTCTTGAAGACAGACCATCTTACCCCACGCTAAGAGAATTCCAAGAAAACACCTCAGATTTGTCTGCATTTTGGCTATGCTTTTTTTGGTAACCCAAGAATAGGCTGAGGATACTATTTTTGAATCTATATGAACCTAGGATACTTAGAATTGTTCAGTTTCTAAGTCCCACAACAAACTATTTACTCCCAATGAAATCTTACACAGCTTTTGCACATTTTTATTTACTAAAGAATCAGCTCAGACTCTCCTAACTCCCCAGATATTAAATATAATTTGGTTAATGCAAGAAGCTACAGACTTAACAGCTATGACACCAACATTTATTTAAGGAAGGTAACAAATACCTTTTAAATATATCTATATATAAACAGAGTCTACAAAAAAAGGTGATTTTGGCCGCAGCACATACTAGTGGAACACATACAAAACAACATATATTTATCTTAGGATGTTTTTGTCTATTTAGATATTTTAATTATCCTTCTGTTTTTATCAGCTACTACAATTTTATTTCTCCTTAACATACAGTAGGTAATTTCAGAGCCTAACATGTCATAGTACTGACAAGTGTATTTTTTCTAATATGTTAGTCATAATGTAGCAAAGATTAAAAGCACACTGCTATAATTCCACGTGCATTATTCTTATCTTTGAAACCTTCCATTTCAGTTACCAACTTCTGATGACAATGCCCAGGTTATTTGCTTTCTTAGGTTAGATGCACAACACCGGACACAGAAGAGGAGAGCATTCAAAGTGGACCAGATACTGAGATAGTCAGCAGATCTTTGGCAGGTTTTAGAACAGGGAGGAGAGTTCAGGACCTTAGTTTTCTTCCCAGTTAAAGAATTTCAGAAACAGGAAGAGTACCTGTACAGAGGTGGACATGAAGTAAACTTTCTTCTACGCTACTTTAATATGTACAATTCAGGTTGTTGCCAAAACACAGAGATTTCTGTTTTTACATGAAAGCTGAAGGTTATGGGTGTAAAAAGGTAGTTCCTATGCTATAGCTAGTTTAGTGTACCACAGGTGTAGGTGCTTGGCCTATTGATCCCTTGATAGAGCAGTCTGACTGGACTATATTTGATATACACACTTGGTAATCACTTGTTATGCCTGGCAAGATTAGTAAACTATTTTCTTCCTTGTCCTACATCTCCCTGCCCCTTAAAAAGTTCCTTTAGTTTCTCGTTTTCCTGTACTATATTGAAGACTTTCTGGCCAGACTAAAACACCTTTTTCTCCCCTTATATACCTTCTTGCATTGCATCAACTGACAAGGCATCAAACTCTTATGTCATCGAGAACTTATAGTAAGAAATGCGTAATCTCTACCTACATCCTGCATAAATTTAAGACCTGTGCCACACAGCGCTGAAACTGGACTGCTTTCTCTTTGTAGTCTTATTCACATAGCACGACCCCTACCAGCTTCTCCTATGAAAGGAGAAGAGCTTTCATTTTACTAGATAACTTTGAGGTTAATTGTGTTACAGACTTGAGAGAGAAGCCTGTTAAGCCCTGGATAATTGTTTTCATGTAGAGAGCTGTTATTTCCAATTACTTCTCATGCTAACAACCACTTAAGTTTGCAGTGCTTGCGATTCTGTTTTGTCACCACAATGTTCAATAAAATATGCTTTTCAGAGTCACCAAAAATCATTAATTCCTTATCACAGTCAGAATTAAATCCTCTTTAATCTAAAACTATGAAATAGATGTGATTCAATAGAGCAGAAACATGTACTGTAGCGTCCAAAATGAATCCTGAAAAGCATGCTAGTGGATTCCAGAATAAGCCCTGTGGATGCCCTTTCTCTTTAACTACAGGAGAAAACTTAGCAACTATAAGGTTTTGTTTCTCGTAAGCTTAGACAACACACTACTTCCTTTTTCACTCTCTTAAGGAAAACAGAATTCAAGGATATTTATACGAGAACACAATTTTTTATACAGAATAATTGGCCATTCATAGTATTGTAAGCACCGGGTTTTTTTTTTTGTTTTTTTTTTTTAACTCAAAAAACCAGCCTTCTGAAGTCTTCTACAGGAAAATGCCATCTTTAAAAAACAGGAAATGCATATTTTAATGTAACAGGATTCATAGTTGTCCTAATATGCAAAATAAATTAAGGAGGGTATATCTGCTAATGAGGGTTAAAGGAAGAAATAGTACCAAAAACCCCATACGTTTTTAAACCAAAATAGTCTAGGAATTGAAAAATGCTGCTGCACTAGATTTGGCCCAGCTTCTTAAGCATTCAACCAAGTCCTGAATACTGGCATTCCCCAAAACAGAAACTATTCAAGCTGTTTTAATTGAGTCTCTTGGTTGATCCCATAGCATAATCCTATGATTTCTAGATTTCTCCAAGACATAAATACCACAAGAAAAATATCATCAAAATTAACACTATTGGCTGCTGATTGAAAATACCCTGAAGGCCTGCCTTGTCATGAGAGTTTGGCAAATACTTTTCAAAGCATCAGTGTTGATAATTCACTCTCCTGAAGTCATGGATGTGTATACAAAGGTGTTATGTTAGATCACACAGTTTGTATTTATTATTGTGAAAACACATGACTTACTATTCAAAAGGCTCAAAACCACATTTCTATCAGAAAAAATAGAAACTACCACCTCGTTTTGATGGAATTTTGAAGGAAATCTCTTTCTACAGAGAGGTCAGCCACCATTTTCTCTTTGGTCCATTCTGATTGCTGAAGATGTTCCTACACTCAAAATCTCATTAAAAACTTCACTGTCTCAATAAGATACTCTGTACTGGCAGGACCAATCCTTTACATCTCTCAGCTTTATATGCAAAATGGTGAGAAGTTCTTGGGTTAGATGTTGTTCCGTTTGTATCAAAGGACAGCACAGCTAACATCTATGGTGAAAAAGACGGAAACATAAGACTTTAGGAAAAACACTAAAAACTGTATTTCCTAATGTGAATTTCTGGTACAATCTTTAATAGATAACAAAAGATAAGGATAAGGTTGAAACATGTTGTCAAAAAACATAGCATAAGGGAGAAGGCAGCATAGTGACCTTAGTAATCAGTTCTGCCAGTGAAAACAGAGCAGACATCTTAAGTCTGTAAACCCCAAAGAGCGCCAAGGGAGCGGGTAGCTCATTCTGCAAAATTAAAGTTTAGGGATGGCTTAGTCTTCAGGACTGATGTATAAACTCAAAATGCTGATGACCACATAAATCTTTTCATTGGTATGGATACAGAAAAGGTTTTTTTTCTTAAAAAGTAAATCCTCTATTATCAGGTGAGACTTGTCACAAAGTCCTGGCCATAGAAGTCATCAAGAATGAAACACTGCTATAGATACAGCATGTACCTTGCTGTTGGTGCTCCTAAGGTAGCGAATGGTCTTCTCATACTGTGTATCATCAGCATACCAAACAGAGACTTACAGAGTTTAAAATTCAAACCTATAAGGCAAATAAACATATTGCAATAACTAAAGAAAAGGAATCTTGATTAGTGACTAAAGATGGTAACACTAAACTGTAAGAACCTAGTAGGTTTTGTTTATTGTTAGAAATAGCAATGTAGAATTAAAATGACAGACTAGTTTAACACAACCAAATACAGACTCACTCACTAACATAAGGATTTTGGATGACCAAAGAATGAAGAAAGGATATAAGACAGTCACCATCTCCCTTTGGAGGAAGACAGTTATCAGTGCTCTGCAGATGTCTAAAAGGGAACTGACAGATACGTTCAGGAGCTTTGGAATTATGGCAAGTTCAGCGTTGTAGGGAGGACATCCTTGCAACACCAGAGTGTGAGGCCACTGAAGAGAGAGGCCAGGGAGAAGCCTGCCTTAATCGGTTGCATCCATAGATGTGAAATGACCATGTTTTAAACATTTTGTTCAAACTGAGGCATCAAAAAGCACTCTCTGTGTTCTTACCCAGGAACACCAGCTTTGGGGATAAAAGCTTAATGCATGCCAAATACTCACCTCATTGTTCTATTTTCATTTGTTTTGTACACCTTTTACTACCTGTGGATCAAGGTACTAGAAATTAAGCTACGAGCAGAGCATTTCATTCCCCATTTCTCAGCTACCTTTTTTCCATTTTTGTTCATTAAATTATCCAGACTAGGGATTTGACCAGAATACATCATAGCTCTCCTCTGGCCACATGCCTATGTCTCCTTTCTGTGGACAGGCTCGATCCTTTTTAGACTATGTACTTACAACAGAGGCTTTGGGCTTTCTAGACAGAAAGCACTGAAGCCTTCCCTTATTCAGTGCAAGAAAACAAACGCAGTTGGCATATTTCTCCTAGACACATTTCACAAAGGCAGTGCGTGTTCAGCTAGCATGTTTTGGAACAAACAAAAGCACAGCTAGTGAGAAAAGCTAAACTCAAGAATATGGCTGATGGCAAAAGAAAATCCTGAAGGGAAGAATTAGAAGTCTCCAATGATTCAGAAGGCAATAAAGGTCCTTAAGCTGCAAATAGTCAGGGGCTAGACGCATACCCAGGGGAAGTATCATCTCCTTTGCCTGTTTTTATAATCTTTACTCTTGGCCACTATCAAAGACATGATACAGGCTAGGGAGACCTTTGATATGATACAGGGAGGCTGCTCTTACTTTTTTATGATTGATGAGAGAAACAACAACAGTAGCAGTTAAAAAGTAGGGAAGAGACAGCAAACTAGTTGCTCTGATCTGAATCAGCAGTTAAGAGGAACTGAAGGTCATTTGATTGCAATAACGAGACAGATCCTCATGCAATAGTCCTACTTATATTGCTTCTGCAAGCGTGTTCTGGTCTCCAAGATGGGAACACAAAGTTCCAAGATGTCAACACATACATGGACAAACACCCAAATGAGAAACCTCAAAGAATAATTTCTTAATAAGAACAGAATACAGCAACTTTTGATTTGTTGTCTATTCATTACTTGGTGAACCTGTATTTTTTTCTTTAAAAAAAAAAAGTTATCTCCAAATAATTATTTTTCAGTTGTGAACCTTAAAAAGTATGCAGTTATTACAGAAAATCTGGCAAGAAAAAATGAGTGGGTTGACATATGCATAGTTCTACATGGTTGAATAATGAAGGGTTAAACTGACATATCACTTGCTTTTGTCTCCAGCCAAGAAATACAATAAAAATTAGAAAGTTTACTCCAAAATATATTACAAATTAACATGAGTCTTAAAGATCTCAGAAGTCTTAGCTGTGTAGAATAGTATTTATAAGTCAATGTTTGAAGATATAACTGGTACATACCATTTATTTTTATATTTAACCCAAGGAGTATTTTTACAAGTTACTTTATTCAGAACGTGAAAAACGGTAGCCTATGAGGCAAGAGCCTTTCTCCTTCTTTCCACTTGATATTTTAACCTTCTTTTGAGAGATCTGGTCATTCAGTCTGAAGGTGACTGGCTGGAGATACTAGTTGTACAGACACCTGCTCTTCCTGGTGTATTTTCAAGATACACCCAAACAAGACATTATATTTTCCAAGATTTGTGTGCTTATTAATAGCAAACCAGATGTCCTCCAAAACAGGATAAAAATGAACCCCATGAGAATATAACACTTTCTTGAAAGTCTAGAACATACCCAAGCGAAAAAACAAACACACACACACACCACACACCCCACCAAACCATACAATAAACCCCCTGTGTTTTACAGAAGAGACAGTATCCACGGAATGGTGCAACAGACTCTTCAAAGAGGTCTCCAGGAGGGAAACGGGTACTAAAGCCTAAATATTTGGAACTAGTGGTTGACTAACAAGAAGTATTCTCAACAGCTGTTATTCCCTGCTTCATTAGTGTGCTCAGAACTAAACAGACATTCATCTGGCAACAGTTCAAGGCTGGTGAGCACCTCGCAAACATCCTTCCAGCTCAACTCACAACAAGGAGGGTGAAAATAAAAATCAAAACTAAGACTCTTACAGTACCAAGCAAATGTTACAAAAGCTAATGTGCTTTCCCAGGTTTCATAGAGAACAGATTAGCAGCTAAAAAGCATATATTTAAAAAGCATATATTTAAAAAGCAAATGCAGTATTGATACTCTTGTAGCCTCTGGGAACAGGCAAAGGCTCTATATCATTACTATATAAGTCATTCATGATGTGGTTTACATCCATCCCATAGCCAAAGGAAAAAATGTGTTATATTTGTTGTATTGCTTTGCATATTCTTGGTTTCAAAAATTCCTATTCTAGAAACAATCACTTGTATTTTAATGAGGCAACCTACACAGTCTACAATCAACAGAAATTCAGAACTCCAGATAACCTACTCTATAACATCTGTCAGAACACTATTTACTTGTAAGTTATTTACATTAATACATTCCCACTATATATATTAAAAAAAGTCTCTTTCTCACTGCCATTAATGTTATTTATCTTCCATCCAGAACAATAATTTGATTGAATAAATTGCAATCCCCAGACAAAGCTAGGGAACCAAAAGGTACATCATATTTAAAATGTTGTAGTTTAGTTACATTCTAGACAGTAAGTACGCACTGTTGATGTGAGCAACTTTCTAGGTACTTAAATTCATACACCTTGATCTTCCAAGCACTTACATCATCTATTGCTTCTAGAGACATCTTGAACATTTAAAATTAACCATTTCTATATATGAGATAGCTTCCTTATTTAATATTAAAAAAATAGTTTCCAAGTCCTTTATGTGAAGCCAAAATGTTAAAACTATTTGGAGTAAAACTACATCTTTATCAATAAAATAAAGGTACAAGAGCAACCTTAAAAACCCTAAACTTTATTTAGAATTTTAACTGAAACATCTAGCAAACAGCTAAGTAACTGCGGGATCTTTTTTGTAATTTCTTTGTTTCTCATCGCATCTGACCGTTCTTCATTTAAAAAGATAGGTCAGGAGGTAATCTGCCTATCTCATTGCAGACAGCTTTGCACATTAAAATAAATTATCAGAAGTATATAAAACTACTCAGTGTGGATGTATTGAACACAGATATTCACAGTTGCAAAGAATAGAAAAATATAGACTAAAGCTTGTTTGTCTCCAAATATTTTACATGAGTTTCAGTATCATTATCTTCACTTTGTAAAGGAAGAGTTTGCTGAAGATCACTATGTAAGCTAGTTGCAAAATCAGTCTCAGCCCACACTAGATCTATAGAACTCCCTATATACATACATCTTCATAAAGAAGTACAGAGAGGAAAAAAAGACACTGTACAATGAAAAAGCTGAAAGCAGACAAAAATGGAGAATGAAAAATGATTATTTCGGCATTTCCATTAACTCTTTAATAAAAATCCCATCCCTTCGAAATTCACATGCAAAATATGCGATTCCTTACACACCCAAATGTATGGTGCTTACAAATGCTTGCAAAAACATGCATTATTCTCTACCAAGAGCGTCAAAAACAATTTTCTGTTTTGCTTGACGTAGGTCTGATGAGTTACTGGTTTCTAGAGCAGTCAGCAATATTAAGAGCAAAATTTACAAAAAATTACTGCATTTATTCTTCCTTTCTTCCACCTATGCAGAAACTCACCATTAGACTAGTAATATTTCCTACAGGTTAGAACAAATACACAGAAAATGCAAAAAACTGATTTTTAGCTCTCGCTTAACCCAGATTATTATATGTGCTTGACTTGATCCAGAACTCCCTCAAAGTGAATCTTTTCACTGATCCAGTGGACTTCAGGACTGGTCCTCGGCACCACCATCCCCTTCCTACCAGTGAACACATAGTAACCATGCTAATCAGATTTAAAGGGTGTATTCCTCCCAAATGCCAAGTAAAGAAGAATGAAGTAGGAATTAGAACTACTTACCTGAAAGGCCTGTATACAAAAATCCTAGTCAGCAAAAAAATAGCATGTTAGCCATTACAATGAAAAGACAAACTATAAGCATCTACATAAAACTCAGGAAGCTTCATACTTCTCTTCTTGATGCTGGTCCTCTTGGTCACTTAGTTCATCATCATCTACCATATGCCCAAATGGTTCAGAAGAAATTGATACCATATTAGACAGGATAACTCTGCTATCACTGCTTCCTGTAAGGATCAGCTGATCATGAGAATGATTGTATCTGACATTCCAGACCCTAAAAAATGAAATCAGGAACAACAAGAGGCTATTCTTAGCAGGTAGTGCATCAATGTTAAATGGTTTTTTTAAAAACAGCACTAAAAATTGATCTTTGACTTAAATCTTGTAAGTACCCATAGAAGTGACATGCTTTATTCCAAAGACTGTTTTTTGCCATCTTCATTTGGCTTTTAAGCTTGCATGTCATCTTTTTTATATGAGGTGTCTTTAAAATTCAACAAATAATTTTTGAAAAAAATAATCCAAAGAACAAAACACACCATTCAGTGGTATCATTCCTTGAGGGTACATGCCAATTCATTGTTTAGTAAATCAGTTAAATTTATAAGTTCTAAATATAAAAATTTCCCCAAAGCAAAATACGGATTAGAAATAACCTGTTAAACAAAAATCTCACAACATTCTTACAGTAAAGTTTAAAATAGACCCTAAAACAAAAGTAGGATTATTTTTCTCTTCAATTTTTACATTTTACATATCAAGTTAATACCAAATGTCTTACGGTTCTTGTTTTATTCTTTTTCTTTTAATCTTCTGGAAAAAAGTATAAACGCTGCTTCTGTTAATTCACATCTTCATTTCCCTCGAAGTAGCTTCAGGGTCCAGATTTATTTTGCAAGAATTACTCCAACCCAAATTTTATAAAATACGAACTGCTCATCTTTTCTTAACCACTGAAGTCTGCAAACGTCAGACAAGATTCTCTCCTTGCTCCAGCCACAGGCCAGAGCTCTAATACAGGCTCTAAATATTATCTCAGAGAATAAAATGACTCACTTGCATATTCTGGCTTAAGGCCTGTAAAGAGTGTGAAAAAAGCGGGGCTGAATTATTGAGCATTTCAACCATTCAACAACAGAAGGATGGACAGAAGCTGTTTTTCTGCATGTCAGGTGCAGCAGATCAGGCTCAATTTGGGAAGGCACACCTTGTCCCAGCTGGCCCCTACAAGCCAAGTTCTGTGCTGCTCAAAGGTGTACCTTGTCTCTCAACAAGGTTAACAACAGTTTCTTGCCAATTAGGCTAACGTGGTCTAAACTCTTAATTTACATTCACACAAGTAACATTCAGATGTTGAAACCTTTCCTCTGTGCAGAAAAATGATTATTCACAATAGCACAAACATACTGAGTTTGCATTGTTCCTAAACAGTAAAATAATTAGCTGAATAAATTACATAAGCCATCCACCCGCAAAACAGCATGCAAATAATTTGTTCTACCAGTGGGAATGCTCCTCTAGTGTCTTCACTGGTTCAGTGACATTTCTTGTGTCCCAGAATTTCACCTTGCAGTCATCTCCACAGCTAGCCAGGTAGTACTGTTTATTGGGATTAAAGTCTAGGTCTCGTACCAGCTGTCCGTGTGCATTTTCTATGCAATATATCTGTCTGTAAAACACATTAAAAAAATTAAATGGTCTATAAAAAGCTAACTGCACTCCACTGACAGGAATCTGTTTCCCTGGAAACTTGCATAATCCCCTTAGCACCCGCAGACCTAGAGTTCCCATTGCTAGTGCACAGTTTAGGGAAATCCCAGCTATTAACAACAGAGACTTGTATAGATTTCTCAGCTTACTTCAGAGCTTTGCTCTTTCCTTGTTTGCGTTAGTATCATCTGGAGCTAAAACGAAACAGTAGTTCCAGATGATTCTAGCACAGCTCTTTCACAACTGTTAAGAAATGTCTGCTACTAAACCACAATATTTTCAGGTAAGAGTTTCTGCAGCCCTAATTTTGTATTTATGATATCTAATTCTCCCCATATAAAAAGCTGAGATGGAAGGGATGCAACAGATATGAACAACACCTTTTTACTATTGCTCTATTTTGAACTCACCTTCTTGAGCTCTGGCATTTATCACTAATTTACCTGTGGCCCTTAAAACTACTCAGCCATGTGCATACTCATGTATCTGGACCACTTCAGAAAACATTTGTAATACTGTTAACAACCTAGCATCCGTATTCAAAACATCATGTTCCATCATGTTTGTCTACCTGCACACCTCTTAAACTTGGGGTTTGGGTTGTTTTTTGGGGTTTTTTTGTTTTTTTGTTTCCACTATTGCATTACCAGTTTTCTCAAAGCCACCATCTAGCAAAGTTCTGCTTAGATTTGACAGTCTCCTACAATGTTCTCTAGAACTTGTCAACACTTTGTGAGATTTTTTTTCTTTTTTTAAATGAAAAAATTTTCTCTTCAGAAAACACAGACTGACCAAAACTTTATTTCTTGCACTGTACATATGGTCTCCTGTCAAGACCAGATAGAGAAGTCTCTTGCTGTTAGTACCTAACTACTAACATAAAGCAAAGTAATTCCATAAGGAGAGATTCAAAGTATAGCAGGCCTATACTAAGCCCTATCCTGACAGCTATGGCAGTCTCTCGGGACAGTGATCCCACCTGGAGTACGGTGTCCAGCTCTGGAGCCTCCAATATATGGAAGACATGGACCTGTTGCAGCAGGTCCAGAAGAGGGCCACAAAAATGATCAGAGGGCTGGAACACCTCTCCTATGAGGACAGACTGAGAGATCTGGCGTTGTTCAGCCTGGAGAAGAGAAGGCTCCAGGGAGACCTTACTGTGGCCTTTCAATACTTAAAGGGGGCCCACAGGAAAGATGGGGACAAACTTTTTAGTATGGCCTTTTTGCGATAGGACAAGGGGTAATGGTTTTAAACTAAAAGAAGGAAGATTTAGACCAGATATAAGGAAGAAATTTTTTGCAGTGAGGGTGGTGAAACACTGGAGCAGGTTGCCCAGAGAGGTGGTTGATGCCCCATCTCTGGAAACATTCAAGGTCAGGTTGGATGGGGCTCTGAGCAACCTGATGTATTTGAAGATGTCCCTGATCATTGCAGGGGGGGTTGGACTAGATGACCTTTAAAGGTCCCATCCAACCCAAACTATTCTATGATTCTGTTCTACAGAGGATATTACCTAGATATCCAACCTCAACACTCTGAGTTTGAGAGGTTAAGGATATCACTCAGGTACAGCTTTCTACCAGGTATTCTGGGAGCTGAATTTAACACTTCCTCTTAATTTCTTGAAACATCTTTATGGGAAATTTTTTGAATCTCAAGCATGCCTGCAGCAATAAAACACTTCTTTCCTCCTTTATTGTACCTCTCACTTCTTTCTTGCACTTCTTGGAAGCCCTTGTGTAAGGGCTTAAAAAGAAACACCACTGTCCACTGTATATTCAGTATTGCTTACCATGGAAGTCTTTATCCCAGCTTAACTACTATTCTGACCACTGGATCCCTTTGCTTCCCAAATACAAATATCCTGTTCTTTCACTCTATTGTCCTACCTACAGCAATAATATCTACACTGAATTTCCCACTAACATTTTAATTAAGATTAAGGCCAGACCACATACACAATTTCTCCATCTACTGGATCCATCTTCTCTTATTATTCTTCTTCCGTATTTTTTAGAATTCATTCTTGGAGTCTGAATTTTCCTGATACAATTGTCTCTCTCTAAATCCATTCAGCCTAGTGTCTGTCTCCTCTGCTTCACAAGCTCATCTCTGATTTGGACTGCTTCCTAGTCTAGTCTAGGAGTCTTCCCACCAACCTCTTATTTCCTCCCCTTCTTTGTTTGCTATGTCCAAAATAATTTATTCCCTCTGTCTTACAGGATCATAATCGCGCTCCGTGGAAGTAGCTGTTCTAGCTACCTTCTTTAGTATCTCTCCTATTCAGTTGTTTGCTGGTATAGTAGTTTTCTGTCCTTGATTTCCCTCCCCCTCTCATTTTTTGCTTCTTATACTGCCACAGTTTATACTGCCCTGACTTTAAACTCCTACTTCTAGCCTAACTAGTCATTATCAAATATTCACATCATTCTAGACATATTACAGTGTAATTGCAGATGAGACTTATTCTTGCACATATTTTTCAAGTACATTGCAAACAGCTCTTTGGCATAGCCTAGTACTCATAAATTGGTTCAAGGACTATCTAACCTGAGCTTCACTTAAAGTAATTAGAATTGCAGGGTTTGCTTTTGTTAACCAAGCTACCCTTTCACTGAGGATCTTGTTAATACCTGGACTATCTACCTTTCATAAAAGTTACTACAAGTATTCATTTAATGCAAGATAGAGATGCTTTTTCTAATGAGGTGGAGCATGAAGCAGACCACAATATTTAACATTTTCTACTTAGAAACACAGGCTTTAATCTTAAGGTCCGCATGCTATATGTTAAAAATTGGATGACTACAAAAACATTAAAAAAAGGAACCTAAAAAACCCTTTCTCCTTCAACCTCTCTTTCCTCTCTTGTATGCTGCATTTAAAGGAGTCCTCATAAATGAAAATATAGACATCTATACCAAGTCAGATTTTTATATATACTTTTACATGGCAAAGAACAGGACTTTCAAACCTGATGACAAGCATACAGGAAGTGACTTTTAATTATTATATTTGTATTTTTAGCTTTTTTTTCTTAAATTAAATAAACCTTTTTGGCAAAACCACATATGGCTGGCAAACATGGGGATTTATTGCTACACCCCTGAGCTGGCAGGAACCATAGAACTAAATTTAAAGTCATCCCCCTTTAAGGCAACAGAAGTTATTACAAGACATCAGTCTTCTCGGTTTAGTGATAAATTACTATGTGCTAAGGGGATAAAGTGTATCTTAAAAAAGCTTGCACAGGCTTTAGTAGTCATGGCAACAGATGTGCACAACATCACTCCTTTGCTTATCAAAATCACAGCTGAGCGGGGGGAGAAACACCTTATTAGGTATATTTAAAGCTTTAATTGATTTGGTTATGACTTTGATAGATTCAGTAGTTTCATATAACTAAGCATGCTACAATCTTTAATACAGTATAGTATGCTATTTTTTAAAATCAGAAAAGATTGAACTTAACCTGTGAACTACCTTCAGAGATCGAAGTTACCTTTAAATAGTATGCTATGAAGACAGTTCATAGCATAATCAGGACTGTTGTTAAATCATTTTCAGGTTGAATTATAGAACAGCTTCATTCAGGTAATGCCTATGTATTGAACAAATCATCTTGAGACTAGTACATAGTTCAGTAAAACTCAATATATAAGTTAGAATTGAAGCTGAGGGAGAAAAAGAGAGAAAACCCTTTACTAACTTGTAAACATACCAGCTATGCGAGCCCAAACATTCCTTTTATAAGTGATAGCTTTGCCATATTTCTCATCTTCAAAAAAACAAAAAAAAAGTTAGGAGCAATAAAAAAAACCAACAAACCACCAAACAAAAACCAAAAAAATCAAACCACAAAAACTACCTCCAAGGGAGATTTGTCTTTTTTAGAGAGTAAGACTGAAATTTCTCATTACCTCATGCTTCGTGTATCCCATCCTCGAACAGTGGTATCATTGGCTGTTGCAATCTGTGTACAATTGTGGTGTGGACTCCATCTTCCAGAAGTAAATTTTAACTGTCCTTTCCCTTCCAAGGCTGCAGAACTAGAGAGCTAAAATAATGAAACAAAGCTGGCAATATTTCTAAATGTAATGCTAAAATGAAATTAGTTCCATTGAAGACAAAAACTGCACAATAGCCTAATGTCGTAAGTGTAACAGACTACCAAAATCCTAGGATAAAAAATGGAAAAAATTAAAAGCTAGAGCTGATTTTTACAAATTTTTACAAAGGCTTATGCAGTATAATGTATTCACAAATATCAGAAGTACTATGCTACTTTATAAACCAAAATAAACAGTTTCATATCATTTGTTGAAACATAAGCAATATGGGCACAATGCACAAATTTGTAGCTGCCTCAAACAAATAAAACACAGGCGTTTGGTTTCATGAACAGTCTTACAAGACTGTTTTTCCATGCCAAAATGCCAAATTTTATCTGTAGAAACAGAACTATAGCATCAAAGACTCTTCAATAAATGTATAGCAGCTTTTAAAAATAAATAAAATCTAAGCCCAGGTGCCCATGTCATCACATACATGCCTATTAAAATAACAGCAGGTACTAGATCACAAATCTACAGTCTGTGAGAATTAAAGATTTCAGTTCCAAAACCACGCTTGCATGTCATTGAGCAGCCAGCTCTGCATCTCCACACTTAATAAAAAGAAGGTACAAAGTAATCAACTTTCTCTTTGAAGCTGTACAGCAAGTTATACTCCAATTCCATGTGAACATGGGGAAAAATGAAGCTGCAAACATTGCAAATTACTTTTACTTCTAATTACTTACTGAAACTGATTATTAATATCTAAAGCAGGGGGGAGGAAAACCAAAATACTTGCATTTTAATCCGATATAAAATTTATACAAATTTCAAGCGGCTAGGCAGACACCAGACTTATCTGGTCATCTTTCACACAATGTTCATATTTCAAAATGCTTCATTAAGAGGTATTTCACAAAACCAGATTACTGCACTGCATCTCGTTGGATCACTTTTCTCCTTTACCTAAACCCTAACATATCATAAATATTCTATTAAATAGATTTCTTAGCAGAAATATTACTTTGATGGATAAAAAAGACTAAAACATACATATTGCTTATGTAAACTTTAACTGACATCAACAGAAATATACACAGTCAATACAAGACTGCTTAAATCTATTTGTATATGGTACCAATGTCCATTTCTGTATTTTGCTAACTTTTTACTATTACAGTTCCACCAACAATATCAGATTTATTTAGCATTCAGATTAACAATCTGGAAATTACAACTCTTCTATCACTGAAGTCTATGCTACCTAAGAAGTGTTGTCTTCCAAAAATTTTTCAGAGTTTTTTTTTGTTTTTTAAGACTGTAGAATTTCCAGCATGCAAGATCATACATTGCTCATTTGTTAATGAAGGATGTAACACTGTGGCCAAACCTGCTCCTCTACGACCATTTCTCCTCAAGTAAAAAAAACTGTCTGAAAGCCTTTCTACAACTTCCACGTTATTAATGTAAAGAATAATACTGCACAGGACACTGGATGCAGGATAATAAACTAAACTGTACTGTTTATTTTTTGACACATACTAGATTCCAGGCACAAGAGAATATGCAGAGCTTGAGTGGGTCATTTCAAAAATCAAACTAAGTTTCTTTAGTAAGCAGTCTAAACCATTCAAAGCTCAGACTGGGGGGAGAGGAGGGAAACAAATGTTAACACTGACAGTAAGACAGTGCCAACAAAACCAGTATCTCTTATCAGGTATTTCCAAAATCTGTTCTTGAGACAGAAAGCATCATATATCCAAAATATGACTAAGGGAAGAAGGTCTTTGTAAGCAGCAGATAATACTTTCTCCAGCATTCCAGCCATATTCTATTTTTTAAGTCTTCATTTCAACTTTTATCATGTAAACTATTATTAAAACATCAAGATTTTTTTCTTTTTAGTCAAAAGTTCAGGAGTGAGGCCAGCACACGCATTCTGCGCTATTTCTTAACACATGAAAAAAAAAAATCACATACATGTTAGATTGGCCAAGTCATCCTTGCCTTCCCAAGCAATTCTTAAGTACTTGCAGGAATTAGATAACATCTTTCCTCATATGGATGTCCAACTATGTATCCAGCCAAGTTCACAATCAACTCATGGTAGACTTCTGTTAATAAAATGAAGTCCCAGAAGTTACTGAGTAAGTTTTTGTTCAATGTACTTTTGCATGTCTTCTATGAACCTGAAAGGAACTGCATGGATTAAAATAAAAGCTAAGAGGTAAGGGAGGGAAATTTTCATACATAAGAAGGAATCCTTATGTAACAGAAGGAAGTCTGCAAGTCTCCTTCCTGGATATCCAAGAAATGAGCTTAAAGGAAATAAAGCTGGTCGTTTGGAATCACAAATGCAGGTTCAAAAAAACCTTAGCTTTAGTTTTAATTCATACCTAAATATACAGGCAGGTAAGCAAGCTTTCTTGAACTCTTCCCTCCATTTCTTTAAAGGAAGAAGAGTTGACTACAGAAGGAAAGGAAAACATGACAAAGGCATACTTTAGACATTAATCTCACATGAGGATTTGGGCTGCGCAGAAGATGAAGACATGCAGCTCTGAGGGCCTCACTAGATGCTGAAGGAAAACAATTCATGGTAATAATTTATAAATATAAAATGTGACTTACAGTAAGGAGGGGAAAAAAAAAGTAAGAAAGAGCTCATGTCTACTTTTAGCCAACAGAATTAGCTATTGTTCTTGCATTGTGCAAGGATCACACATTGACTTTAGAAAAAAGTCTGGACAAAATGAAACCTTGAACAGTGTCAAATGGTCGGATTTGACACTGTTCATAAGTGGATCAGTGCCTAAAACTGGTGACATAAGAACAATAATAAAAGGGCAGTATGATACTATACTACAATTGCATGAGAGTAATGACTTGAAATAAAAATAAAAGGTTCTGAAAAAAATTAAGCAATGTAATATGATTGGAGTAGAACTGTGTATCTTATCCTCAGTGAAGAAAGGGGTTTTACAAAAGCAAAGTATCTGAACTGAAGAAGTCTTTCTTAGCTTTGAAGGACTGATTTCTGTGTATTCAAATGAAAACATCAAGTACTCTAACATTTTTGTCAAAACATCAGTAAGGACTGAGATGTCCCTTTCTCTGTTTCAAATTCTGATCTCATAAAGACTAACTTGGAAAGAGAAAAGGATGGGCAGTATCCTTAAAAACAAAACAAAACACCAAAACCCAACATATATTAACCTCTAGAGCGTACAAAAATTATCTAGGAAAAACATATGCAGCATGGAGACAGTGAACCTTCATGGTCTCTTCCATAAAAAGAGATGATATGGGCCACTGAATGAAGCATGTAGAAGCCAGATTCAACAGTAAACAAAAAAAAGATGGTTCTCTACCCAGTGGACTCCTTGACAAAAGACACTTGAACGCATAAAGCTTACTTATGTCCAAGAACAGAATAGGAAAGTATTTGGAAGAAACATCTATTGAGGGTTACCCTAAGTAGACAAACCCAACCAGGCTCAGAAAAATCCTTGGACTGAAAAGAATAGGAGACTGTCTGAGTGTTAAGTGCAAAGTATCCAATACATTTGCTCCACTGAAATTTTCCTTGGAGTCTGCTATGACCACTGTTTCAAGCAGAATACTAGGGCTGGACAGACTCAGGTATGGACCAGCGTAACCATTCTTAGAACTGAGCAGCATGAAGCAGATGAATGGCAGAATTTTTCAACTTTTCTTCTGAGGGTGGCTGAGAGGGCTGTACTTTTCTTCTCTCACAACTTATGAAACACAATGCTAGAAGACGAGTTCGAAAGTTCTATAAAACTTCTGGATGAAATGGTAACTGGAAACTCTTCCCTCACTAAACTATCTTCATCTAATAAATAAGTTTTTATATGCATAACTTGCATTTTGGTGTTGGGTTTTGGTTTTTTTCTGTTTGTTTGTTTTGGTTTGGTTTTTTTGTTAATGTATGAACTAATTCTAAGGTAGAATAGCTAAAAATTAGTAATTATGTCATATATTTGGAAGGTCAGTTGTTTCCCTCAAACAGACCTTGACACAAACCATTAGAAAACATCTCCCAAGAACAAAATATTTAGAAAATAGACAATGTTCTCATGATCTAATTTGATTAATTTAGAAAATCATATAACATCTTTCTGGATAACAAAAAAGTACCAAATTAAACTAAATGCTACATTTCTTAGTACATATAAATGGTTATCAGTGACACTCAAGCAATGTTTTTATAAGTAAGTAAAGGCTAGCATAAAAATGTTAAAAACATGAAGTTTTCTTTTCTGTTAATTAAAATCAATCCACTTGGTAGAGTGTGTAATATTAGCACACAGATTAGTCTCTTAGTTTCAGAATTTTCTCATTTGAAAAAACAGGATTATCAGTCATTACATAGGGAGAGCAAAAGATGCAAATTTCTGTGTAAAGGTTTAACAACTGCAGCAATCTACTAAATATTATCAATATATTGATATCCTGCATTTTCTTCAAGGAAATAGCTTTGTTTTCATATCTTGACAAAAATGGCTGTTACAATTTGAAGTACATTAAAGATATTGTTGGTTTTTTTAAACACTTAGAAACTATGTGAAAGATAAAAACCCAGAAATCTTTTACTTGATAAATGATAAAACACGTCTTTTGACTTCTGATGCCTTTTTTTTTTTTTTTTAAATAAATGTTTATGTAATAACGTTGGTTTTCTTATGCCTACAGCAGCAGCAACTGTGTTTTAAACAAAATAAATAAATAAAATATATCTTAAAAAAAACACAAAAAAAAGTGAACAGTATAGAACTCTCACATCTTACCTGAGAGGCTGTAAGACTAAAAATCTAATGGGCATTCAAGTGCATTCTAGAGAAGACCACTAAGTCATTATTCCATTTATGAAATATTCATAGGCTTATGCTGCACATGTTTATTTGATCTTGACTGCCTCCTCCGTGAAGACAGGGTAGAGAAGACATCTTAATTAAGTCCACAAATAATTAGAATTTCTAAAGAGTATCAACTGGAAGGACTTAACTCATGGTAGTGATTACTAAACTCATTGAGATAAATCGTAAACAATGTTTTTTTTTTTGCTTTTTAACCATATCCTCATCAACTGGAAATGGGCCACAATTCTGTTCATGCTGGAGATTGCATGGAGTTCTCAAGACGTCCTCAAGGAGATGTCCTTGTAATAACCACAGTAACAAAGTCATTGAAAGACTATTTTGAGATCTACATAAAGAAGGGATGAGTGTTGTTCTGGCTTGTTATTGATAGAAATAGAAATACTGATGAGGACTTTAAATTCGATGAGTTAAACTCCTTGCATTGCAGGCAACCACGCCATGTAGTCCTTTCATAACCGTTCTTGTCTCCTGAACCATCTTACAATCATTTGCCTTTTCAAATAGTGTCGTCATACTGGCAGCGCAGTCATTCTCAGAATAGCTAAGTAACAGAATCTACATAGTTAAGTGCTGAGTTTCTATATCACAAGCAAGAAAATATTTTTATTCCTTAAACACAAGTGTTCTGCTTTATACTACAAAAAAATAAACTAAACATCACGTTCATCCTCTGAAATATACTGTTACTCCTATATACTGATGATGCATTCCAAGTTTCTGTCATCAACAATTTTCATCATTTCACTCCTACTTCTATGCTATCGTTAAGGAGACTATTAAACAAAACTGATCCCAACACCAACTCTTTAAGACTGGTCTTCTATCTTCTTCCTGATCCAGTAATTTCTCTTTCATTTTTCTTCAGACAGTTTTTTGTACTCCTTTAATTCATCTGTTTATTCTAGTTGCAGCAATTATGGGGCACTCTATAGAGTTCTCCACTAAAGTCCACAATGTATTTCCTGCCTTGAGAAACAGCAACCATCTTGCCAAGAAAGCATCTCATGCTTATAACTAACATCCTCCTATATTCGGATAAGTTACTTTTATCTAGACTGTGAAATCTTCCCCACAAGATCTTCTGTCTTGCCTGGAATGCCACTGCCAGGTATTTTCTGTTGTTCTGAATTAAGAACACCTATAGGTTAAATGCTGCTAAGGAATCCAGAAGGGACAAGAAATCTAAAAGGAATCTAATTAATCATTTGGATAAAAATGATCGAAAACACAACTTTACTCCTCCCCTTTGTGAAAACATAAGGCAAATGGAAAAAGATCTATATTTTAACATCTTTATTTGCACTCATCTGCTGTTCCAAACATACCGCACTTACCCAAGGAAGAGTTCTAGTGATTCAGAGACATCTGACCTAAAGTCTGTATGCAAAAATATTAACTGCCATCTTTTCAGCAGGATCTACCCAGACCTTGTGGATTGGCTGGGCTTCTCTTGAGTTCAGTTAACAATTATAAATGGCAAAGAATAGCTAATTTAATAGTAAAAGGTAATGATGCAGTGAGCATAAGATTTGTTTCACCCCAGAAGGTAATGTCCTCAAAACAGTAATAAAGGAAGTGATCAAAAAGAGAGGAGAAGCTTGTCTTAATGCAAATACAGGCAAATAATCCTGTATTAAATACTGTAATGAAGAAACAAGTTAGGAAAAAACATTGAAAGTGGAAAAAAATCCAAACAAACCCACAGAACTGTATAGTAAGTTATGGTTAGTAAATGTTTCCTATGACAGATTGACCACGTAACTCAGAGAACAAACATACCAGTAATTTTATTACAAAGAAGCTCTGAAAATAGCCTAAAATTCTTCAAGCTAATTCTAATTAAACAATGTGACTTGTAACTCCCAGGCAGATAGAGGAGATGCACCCCATAAAAGACTCTGAAGTTTTGATCATTGTAGGCAAGCAGAAACTTTGGCCTACGCAAAATTTTAGACACATATATATTTGTGGTTTTTCATCTAAACTACACCTGAGTTTTAGATTAACTTTTTCACAACCATGAAAATCCCGTGAAGAGTAGCATTGGGTTTACCTCTTCCCATTAAAATTGATGTTGCCTATAATACATACCTATCCAAAAAGGAAGCAATTGAAATGTGTTCTTAAAACAGGAAGACCAGTGCTGCACCAACGTACTGACATTTTTATTATTGTAATCCTAGGCTATTGATTTATTCAGCTAATATAATGTATACACACATGCGCAAGTACATGGTTATTTCACTTGTAAGTCTACAGCAACAGGAATATTTTGTAAAGACTTTTTCCTCTCAGCTGTCCCTGCAGAATATAGTTTACCAGCTACTTACTGCTTTGTCACCATCTGCTAGAACCAAACAACATGTTAGGTGATAAGACATCAGGTGGCTAAGACATGCCAAAAATGGACAATCTTTTATCCTAATGAACAATAAATACGATGTTTCTTATAATTGAAATAATCTCCCTGTGTATCTGCATATAAAGCAAATGTGGACCTTCTGGCAAGAATTTTCTACATAGCACCAACTGACACCTTGTATAATCAGCTATAATGTCCAAAGGAACTGTGAACAGTTTCAATGATGGTCTCTCTTCAGAAAACCTTTTTTTTTTTTTTTTTTTTTTTTTTTTTGCTGAAGCCTGTTCTACACCTGTTTTCAGGGCCAAAAAATTTCTTTTTATTAATATCCCAGAAAAGTGTGTTTTTACACTTTGACCAAAAAGCATTAAAATACAAATCATGTGCTTTTTAGGGTTACGACACATTTTGCATTCAACAATCCCTTATAAGCAGGATATACACAGAAAGAAATCACTATTTCACCAACAGCTTACTGGCCTACAAACACTCCTTGTACATGGTGACAACCAAATGGAAAATATATTTATTGCTTACCCCTCCCAATGCTATCTGTCTTCTAACCAGTCTGTTCTCACAGATTTCTCTCTCACATTCTAAACATTATAGCAGCAAATGATGGGGTAGAGTGTTAATTCTTTTGTTTGTTTTTGCCTTTTTTTGTTTTTAAACAGAAAGCCATCCCAGTATCCCAGTAACAAAACATTTCTTATTTTTCTCATTGCTCCCTGTAACCGTCAGTGCTACATAATTTTCTGCAAATATAAGATTGCTACAGAGTAACAGTTACTGATTTTCAGCCTTCTATGGATTCAAATAGGGAGTTAATCTCTTAGGAGGAGGTAATATTCAAAGATTTCAGAAATACACAGCAGTTTATTCTAGGCCTGAAAAAGTCTGTTATACTGCACTTTAGGTTGTCACCATCTTAATCACTAGAAAGTCTAAGGTAGGCATTTTAAAGACATGCTCATGCTTTCCCCAGAGTCTTGTTCAGCTGGACTCTGGTTAACTCAGGAACCCACAGACATTTTTGAGACAAATTTGTTGCACACAAACATTCAACAGAAACGCACCAATACCAATCATTGTAGAAGAGATTCACCTGGCTTAAGATTTAGGTGCCTGGAGGTATGCTTTCTGAGTCAAGTTTCCAAGGACTTTCACTATTAAACTTCACTTTGAAAGTAGTCACTGAATCAGCGATGAAGCAAATATCATCTAAGAGTAACTCAAAGTAGCTAGAGCAGAAGACTGATAACAGTAAACAGTTATTTCCAGGTAAAATTTTAATCACATGCAATACTAATTTACAGTGCACTCACATGAGATACAAGGTTAGTTTAGACAGAAATACAGAAAATCAGTCAAATTCTGTATTGAGTCCCCTGACAGCCTGACTGTAAAGATCTAAATGACACTCCTAACTTCTGCAAACAAAGGTTTTTAACAGACCTTTCAAAATGCTCCTATCTGAAGATGTCAGTCAAGCGTTGATATATCTACTTTCACAGTCTTAGCTTCATTAGATGAATCAGGTTTTTTGATGTAGAATTTCACTTTTGGTTTTTCTTGTTTCCTTTTATCAAATATAAGCATATAACAAATGTCACAGATTAAATCCTCTTAGTTCCTTTATCACTTACTTTGCCTTATGGAGTCCTTATTTTGCTATCAATATTTGATGCAATACAGGCATAGGGTAGAGTAGAGTCAATGGTTGGACAAGATGATCTTAAAGGTCTTTTCCAACCTACACGATCCTATGATTCCTATGATTCTATGCTTTTAAAAGTAACAGAATAAAAGATATTCTAGGTAAGGAACACTAATTGAAATACTGGAGGGATCAGCAAGATGAATATTGTTTTGAGGACAGAAATACTGATTTCCAATATCATGCTGAAATTACATAGTTTGCTGAAGAGTCTAGTCCTCTCCAAAATTATGCATGTCCGAATTCCAGCAATGGAAGGAAAAGAAAATGGAAATCATAGTTACATTCACAAATATTTGTGTGATGGAGTGAGGAGGTTAGTTTTGAGGAGAGGAATAATAAAAGGAAGACACAAAATGTAAAATTTTATTAAATAAGTACACCAAGCAAAATAAAATGAGAAAAAAAAAGAATTTGGCATTCATTACAAGATTCCCACACATACTTATAGAGAGACTGGTAACACATTAGACGGCATCCCAAAGGAAATCATATTTCAGAGACATTAGGAGGAAATTTGAGACAGTTATGAGAAAGTGGTTGGGACAGTGAAAGAAACTAATTAACGTTCAAAAGAACTTTAGCAAGAGAGGACAGAGCTGCCTAAAGACAGAAAGGAGAAGAAAGGGAAAATGTTAAGTAGTCTAGCAGTCCCAGCACTTCAAAGAGACATGAAGAGCTATAGCATGGAAGCAACACCACCCCCAAAAATAGTTTTTCACCAGGTTTAAAGAAGGCATTCCCAAAAAGTCTGTGTGTTATGCAGGCATTAGGAAAGAAATAATGTAGAAGTAATGCAAATCCAGCAGATACAATGCTACGGACAAGCTCCTGGAGGCTAGCCTTCAGAAACGCTCAATGTCAATTTGATAAAAACAAACACTACTTTGAAGAAGCCTTGGAAGGTAACATAACACTGATTGAAGTTCCAGGTTGAACTCATCTTCATCCTTCACTCATCTAGTGAAGGAACCCAAAGGGCTTAACTGTGAACTATAATAAACTATATTATATTACACTGATACTAAGCAAAATCTAGCAAAATAATAACTCAAGACTTGATCTGTTTGTACACAGTCTGATTGTACAACAGGGAAGAGTTTATGGACACAACGTCTTGACTCTTTAAGCAACTGCTAGTTGAAAAGCCTGATTCTGCAGCATCCAAGAAAAGAAACTAACTCTGAACAAGTCAAACTGAGGAGTTAATTCAAGAAGTGACAACAGATCAACTGAATAATATCCTTGACACAGTTTCCATTTTTAACGACAGACACTGACCTAAATTACTCTATCCAGAAACACTCAAAGTTTTCTACATACAATCTATATCATTACACATAAATAAGCAAACTTTTTTGTTTATAAGAGGTGGCATAATCAGATAGAAATCTATGCCAATGACACCATTTTATGTATGTTCCTGAATAAGAAGGTTTTAACAATGACTGAAATAACCTGAATAGACAGCATAGTACTAAATTAAATTAATACTGAGAACTCAAAGCAGTGCATAGTAAATAGAGAAATTTATATTATGCTTATACATACAACAAGGGCTGTAAATTAAATATAGGGCTGCATTGTATTAACCAATATGAGTTAATACACTATTATCTGAATTCAATAACTTTTAGCTTTACTGATCACCAACTTTTCCGTCATACACATTTATCAAGTTAGTATTGATTTATTTTAGATTATTCACTGTAAAACCAGTAGGAAAGTAGGTGGGACTTTAGAAAAAGGAAAATATTTAACCCCTAGCAACAGATACAAAATACTACTCAAACACCTGTATTCAAGACAACTGATAGAGTACTCATTTCCCCCGCTTAAGGCAACAAGGTATTTCTGAAAGCATTGTTAGAAGCTTAGCAAATTCTAGGCCCGTGAATGTTGTTGTTCATACTACGTTCAAGTATATCATGATCTGTTAAAAAAAAAAATTCTTACCACAGCTTTGGCTGAACTTTCCTGCAAATCCCACAATAATATGTTATTATCAGCCAGCGAAATAATCTTTTTACCGTCTCCCATTGGTTCCCACATAACACTGTAAAACAGAAAACGAAAAAAAAAACCAACCTAACGTTAAAACCAATAAAAATTTGCACTAGAAAGTCGTTTTAACTCTGTGGATCTAACCTATTCCAAAACACTTTAAACCATAGTCCTTATGGTTTCCTTCAGCTGAAGCCTGTCCCATATTTTAAGTGCAAAATCTGCCATTAACTAGCAATCTAGCAATTTTTACACATACTAGCTGAACATTACTGCAGCATTAGTTATTTAAAAGCTATGTGATAGCAAACTTAGGCTTGCTTATGGAATATTTTAGTCAGTACTGATGTACACATCCTTTCCTTTTTCTTTTGATTGCCTTTTGACATCCCGTCCAAATCTGTCAGAAAAAGGAATGCCATCCAGCTTCCCTAGATACTAGCCTAGCTGTAAAATGACAGTTTCTCGAAATCCTTACTCCATTTGTGGTCCATTCTGCATATTGAACCATACAGCAATCATGCAAAACAGTGATTATGTCATTGTAGCAGTCATTCTGCATACATACACAGAAAAAAAGAGACCTTGATGTACACTCGCTTTTGAGTGCTTCAGCTTGAAACTTCAGAGCTCTTCATACGTAATGTTGTGCAACCTCTCTGAAGATGCACCAAAAATCATCAGCCTCAGAGCTTTGATGCAAACCTCTTCCAGTTCAACAGCTGTCATCACGACTCAATCAACATATACTTTTACCTGTGATTCACCAGTTTTGTGCTATACACGAAGGAATGCAAGAAAACAGTCCTCACCTAAACTGCCTATCAGAAACAGTATATCCAAGCCAGTCACTATGGGCAGCACAGCTAAGTATATGCATTATAACCCTAATAAATTTGCTGGAGATAACAGTAAGGTTAAAGGAATAACACTTGTCATTTGATGAGAATACGCTTCCATACCCAACACTTTTAAAAGAAAGTTGTGCAACCTCCCAATCATCTTACAGTGACACAATATAGCTGAAGGCAAAGATCATAACTGTAGTATCAATAGCTACATGAAGAAACTGCTTTCCATCTCTAGGAAAAAAAATTAAAGTTATTCAAAGGCATTTGATACGCTTTTCTCATCCTCAGTGCATACATGAAGAAGTACCTCTTGAGATTTGTCAGGAGTCCATCACTAAACATAAGTTTTCTAGTCTGTTTAGCTTTTTGCATGAATCAATTCAGTATTGGATTGAAGAGATGAAAGAAGGTCACATGATTAGATGCAGCTTTGGGCAAGTAAGCCCAACATTAGGCAGCCATTAGCTACCTTCCTAACTCAGTGCTGCACACCATGCATGCTTCCATTTTATCCCAAATTTTGCATTACTCCTGCCTTTCTAAGACAGCGGGTACGACCCAGTCAGCCCCAGATCTAAGCCATGGAACTCCATCTAATCTTATGGTATAAAACACAAGGAAAAGAAAATAGGAAGTTGCAGGTAACAAAAAAACCCAACACAATATCATTTTTTCACACCATAAGTGAAACACAACCTCAGTTATTCTCAGGTGATACCTTCGTCTCAAAATCCTCTTGCTTCTTCCATGAACAGTTTCATTGCTTTTTACTCTGCACGTTTAGTAAAACAAGCATTAGATATACAGGCAGATGACTGCACTTGTTTGCTGTTATAGAGAAGCTAGACTATGCAGATAAAGTAGGACTATGCCAAAAAAAGAAAATTACCACCAAGTAGATTAAAAAGCTGGAACCATAACTAAATGGGTGCACTGGCTGACTCCTCACCCATTGAACTTTTCCCTAAGGCAACAGAGCAGATCAAAGAAAGGACTAGCTTCTGCATCTATTTTCTGCTGGAACCATGACCTGCATCCTTATTATGTTGTCAATCCATGAAAATTAACTACTTATAAAAGTTCATTTGTAATGAGGTCTCCTGTATTAGGACAAAATCACTTCATTTAGCACATTAAGCTACCATCATGTTGTTAAATGTGTTTTAACAAGGACATGGAACTAGAACAATTCTATGATTTGCTTTAAATTGGGCTGTTTTGTCTGTAGTATTGCCAATCTTATTTTCAAAAGTGTTCCTTGTTAAAGTTGAATGGTACAACTTGGAAAAACTTATAAACAACTGCAAAATGAGCATTGATAATAAAAATGATGAAGCATTTTCAATTACATATTCAACCATTGTTTTGTCCCTAATAACGAGAAGTAACAAAGTAGCACTGGCATGGGTAGTTCAGAATTTCATAAAGTGATGCTGAACAGATACCTCAATTAAATCCTTCAAAGAGATAAAAAAATTTATGAACATATAGAACAGGATAAAAAAATTAATGCACTATAACCTACGTGTGATGATAGATAACCTTCCACAACCCAGCTTTCTAAAGTGAAATTAAAAGACATCAGATCATCACCCCACTGAATAGGTAACTAAGAAATTTTTGAGTTGATTCTGATCACATTTATTTATTTGAAGTCCATCATTTTTCTCACATATTGCTGAAAGTATAACTGGCATTTGGTGTTGATATATGTAGATATATTTTTAATTATACACAATGAAATCTGGTTTGACCAATTAACTCTTAAAGAGTTCTTCCAGCCAGAGATCAATATTCTTTATGCCTGTTGATGTACTTGCACCTTTCCTGCACTGATCATTGAACTCTCAGTTGTAAAAGCTAGATTGGAAGCACTTTCTTTGATGTTTTCAAAGGTAGGAAGAAATTTCACTTTTTTGAGTGTCATTGAGCTTCAAGGTAAAGAATTTTTATAGCTGAATACCATGTGCTAATTAGAGCCAATTATAACCCAGGTGACATTCTTTGGAATGAAAAGGTCTCTCCACATTCACTCTGTCCTTGTGAGATGTCAATTTTGCTTCTATTTAATTTGTCTTTTATTAAAAGTTCATTGTTTTATGGGTGTGGCAGCAGTGATCATTCAGGTTTTACAATCTAAGCAAATGCTACTCAAATCACTCTGTAACGTGTTCAGCTGTATTCTGTAGTCATGACTGAATGTGTCATGGTTTCAGCTGGGTTGCAAGCAGCTGGTGTAGTGCTATGTCTTGGATTTGGGATGAGAAATAGTTGGTTATTCTCATTTGGGTTGTTGCTAAGCTCCTTCTGCCCCTCACACCGCCCTGCCAGTGAGCAGGCTGGGAGGGCACAAGAAGTTGGGAGGAGACACAGCCAGCACAGCTGACTCCAACTGACCAAAGGAATATTCCATACCATAAGACATCATGCTCAGTATATAAAGCTGGGGGAAGAAGGAGGAAGAGGAGGATGTTTGGTGTGACGGTGTTTGTCTTCCCAAGTAACTGTTATGCATGATGGAGCCCTGCTTTCCTGGAGATGGCTGAACACCTGCCTGTGATGGGAAGCAGTGAATTAATTCCTTGTTTTGCTCTGCTTGCAAGCATGGCTTTTCCTCTAGCTATTAAACTGTCTTTATCTCAACCCATGAGTTTTTTCCTCACTTCACTTGTCTAATTCTCTCCCCCATCCCAACTGCGGCGAGTGAGTGAGTGGCTGCATGGTCCTGGCTGCTGGCTGGGGTTAAACCATGACAGAATGTTAAGCATGAAAGACTGTGGAGAAGGGGGAAAACAAACAAACAAACAAAAAAACCCCCAAACTGGTGACTGAAAAAATCTGGCTTTCGAAGCAAGATACAAATTTTAGAAAAACTGAAGTTTTCATTTAGAATAACTTTCAGACACAGCAGAGGTGGTGATAATCTTTAAAAAGGAAAACAGATAAACCAGGCAATACCATTTTCCTGAATGTACCAACAGTTGCTGATGCTTACAGTTTTTGGAAATGGACAAGATAATTGTCAAATTCACAGTTGCCACTCAGAAACTGAGTGTCAACTTCACGGCTGCTCTTTAGATAATCTATAAACAGCAGACAAGCAATTATATTTGTTGCCTTTTACCCTATTTTGTTATCATCTGACTCCTGATGTTTCAAATTAGCTTCTAGCTAGTAGTTTCTGGTAAAAAAATTAAATCCTACAGAGAACATTTTCCTAGTAAAGAAAAAAGAGAATTTAAAATATTCACTCAAATGCACATGAAAGGACTCTATTATCTGTGTTTTATGCTGAAAAGATAGTTAACACCATCATTTATTAACATACTGAGCTTTTACAAATGAACAATTCAAAGTTCTGCATTATAGACTAAAGAAGAATAAAGCAACATACAAACACTTTCATAGATGTTAACTGCAGTCCAGCCACAATGCAAGCATTAACTACTGCTTAACCATAATGATAGAAGTGACAACCATTTATTTCTATAAGTGGAAAAATTTTGCTAGACTGAAAAATTCTTACGCACTGCAAAACGGAAAATACACCCAAACATTTGATAACTCAGCAGAACATCCTGCAGCCTCAATGTAGCCCATCTGAAAAATTCACGTGTTATGGACACAAATATCCTCCCTTCTTTGCAGTACAATGATTCAAATTTAAAGGCGACTCTGCTAATCACGTGATTTGGACATTATTCTAAGAGGAAGGAGATCAGACTGAGGACAACTTGGAACCCACAGTTCTTACTCCTTACCCAAGAACTCTACAGAGTGGCCACATTTCTGAATGAAAGCAGTTCTGGCTATTTTGTAGTGTATTGAAGTCCATGCTGCAGGAAGCACATGTAAGTTATGCTTTGTCTCAAAATTCTCAGCCACGGAGATACACTTTGGCATCCAACTCCTCAAGACACAGTAAAACAAGAACCATAGCTTCCTAAAAAAACTGAAAGATAAGTTGAATTTATTTTAGGTGCCTTTTTAGCTAAGAGGCTGCTGAGAAGAATGAGAAATGAATTTAAAGATTATTTTGGACAAGAAGCCCACAGACAGCTGGGCTTTATTCTGGCTTTTAAATTACCTTTACATTCAGAAAAATAAAACTGCTGTACAAACAAATACAAAACTACCCCAATAAGGAGGTGACATATAAAAAGCACTTGCCTCTAAATTGTTTTTAATTTTTTTTTTCCTTAAATTATCATACTACAGTGTTGGCAACTCCATAAAGTCTTTTTGAAAAAATCATAAAGCAGAGTGAAAAATAAAAGGTCATCCTCGATATTCACTGCATCCCCTTGTCTACTGCAGCTGCGATTAAACAAGTTTACAGTGAGAAAAAGGACTGTGATTCTTGCTTTATGGCCAAATTAATTTCAGCATTGAAAAGGTATTTATGTACATGTAAACATAATACAGTCTGAATCCTAGGAGTTCATAATCTAACAGAAAGTATGGTAGTGAATTTGTTACAAGAAAGGAAGATATAGGACTCACTGATTTTAAGTAGGAGCTCCTAAATATCTATTTTATAGAAACAACTATTAAATTCTTGTTCAGCTATTAAGGATTTAAAGTGATGACCAACAGATGATCACCTCCATAGTTCATTAACAATCTCAAACTTCTATTTGGTTGACCATGGGTTTACATATCAATAATGCTTAAAAAAGCAAAGCAAAGTCATGCAAATTGATTATACAGACTCTATGTATGAAGGAAACTGACAAAAGCTGTCACTGGCAACATTTCAAGTCATGAAACGTTATAGATGGAAATTAATATCTCTAGTCTGTAGTTTAAACAACTTACCTACATTCTGTAGACACTTGCAGCACAACAAGAGCAAAGCACAAACAAGCTATGCAACCAAACAGGTGAAACAGTAAATAGCAAGATCTACCTTATCGAAAGGAAGCCATGACTAACCATTTTCTGACTTAAGACATCAGTCAACCGTGCATTTATTTTTGAAGCAATAAAATACACAAGTTCTCTACATGGACAGTTCTTGTAGAGCGTGCGGCAAGAGTCTTACAAGTGTAAACTACAGTTCAGATTGCAGTAACCTAAGAAATCCTAAATTCCTTCCCATCAACATGCAGGTGAAGCCGATTCTTTCTCCTGTGTTCGGAGAGATTCCATACAAAAATGCCACAGACTAAGAAACCCATGGGTAGCACTAATTGGAATCCATGCTACAAAGCAGTTATGGTCTTATCAAGGTCATGGGGGTTCTCCATGTTCATTTGGTATTGCAGGCAAGTCCTTGTTGATTAATGATATTAGGAGGCTGATTTTGTCTGTTTGTTGTCACATGTATTATTCCAGACAGATGAAGAATATTAATTCATCTTTCCAAAAAAATGTTCTGCTTTCAAAGATATAAAAGGTATACTAGACTTTTTTAGGAGACTGCCTTCTCCTCTAACATCTGTCTCTTACTAGCATATCCAACATATTACTAGATATCCTGGATTTTTGCTCAACTTCATGCTTGTTGGGATAGACTGTTCTTGAGCTTGGAGGAAGCAGTCCTTGAATATTAAACAGCTTCTTGGAACCCTTTTCCCTCTAGGGCCCTATCTCATGGGACTTATTCAAGCAGAATGAAGAGGCCCCTGAAGAGGCCAAAGCCTGCTCTCCTGAAGTTACTGGTTGCGAGTTTGGTTTTTGCCCTGGTCCCTTCTCTCAGGATCCTGAACTCCACCATCTCACAGTCATTGCAGCCAAGGCTGCCTTTGACCTTCCCATCCACAACCAGCTCTTCCTTCTTTGTAAGTATGAGGTCCAGCAGAGTATCTCTCCTCATTGGCTCCTCTGTCACTCAGGTCAGGAAGTTATCGACGCTCTCCAGGAACTCCCTGGATTGCTTGTGCCCTCCTGTGTTGTCCCTCCAGCAGATTCTGGGGTGGTTGAAGTCCCCCATGAGGACTAGACCTTACAAATATAAGGCTACTTATAGCTGTCTGTAGAAGAGCTCATCTAATTGTTCTTCCTGATGAGGTAGCCTACAGCAGACACCCATTACTGTGTCACCCGTAGTCATCAGCTCTTTAATCCTTACTCACAAGCTCTCATTTGGCTCATCATCCGTCCCCAGGCAGAGCGCCGTAACTCCAGCAGTTCTCTCAGAGAGGACAACTTTCCTCATCATCATCCCAGCCTGTCCTTCCTAAAAAGCCTCAGTACTCTTCTCAGTTTTGTCTGCAGATATTTTGCCTATCCAACCTGAATAAGTGACAAATGAATTATCACATACAGACAACACACTTCCTAGTCTTTTAAGTGTTGTTAAATAGAGTTATAACAATATCAGGGTATAAGAAGAGACTATAATCCCTGGCTTCCCCTGTTCTGGTGATTTCCATTAGGTTGGAAGTTACAGCACTGGTTTGGTTTGACCAGAGTAGTACTGTTAAAGACTAATGTGTCTTCAGTCAAAATCAAAAATGCACTGTCACAGGATATTCTCATAACGTCTCTACTATTATAAAAGATAGCTTACCAACAGATCTCCCAGCACTTTTGTTTGTTTGTTTCTGTATGGTTTTTGTTGGTATTTTTAGTTTTTGTTGGTTTTGTTGTTGTTTGGTTTGTGTTTGGTTTTTTGTTTGCTTGTTTTTTTAAATGAAACCCGGGGCGCTGTTTTATTCTCCTTATTCTCTTTTGGAGGAGATAGAAGACCTTAGGGGGTGGGGTTAATTAAAAAGGTTATGCATTGTTTCTGACATTCTATGAAACATCAAATACAGTCTGAAGAATACAATAGATTAAGAAAGTTTGTATTTCCTTAAAGTAATTAATTTTGGATTATTTACAACAAGAATACTTAAATATTATGGCAGAAACACTCACAAATAACACTCTAAGGCAAATATGCAAAACCCTTTTAACGTCATTATGTTTCATCCATGCCTTCCCATATTGCTCAAGTGCTAAATACATGTCTACATATAGGACAGCTCTTGCAAAAGTTTTGTTAAGTATACGATTAGTATTTTACAGTAGTATACTAATTATCCTACTGACAGCTGAAATATCTGAGGATTCAATGGCTATTTTAAAACATTTTGGAAATTCTTTCTTCTTTTTGCAAATGTTTTAGAACAAGTCCATGTGTGATACATGTGCTGAGACAGTAGAATGCATTATAGCTGTAGAGTTTTTTTGGTGACATATCTACAATAACAAAAGGTCTAGACTATATGCAGTTAAATTACTGTAGGAATGCAGTGTTTTGGCAGCATAGTTTATGGTACCTGTTGAAATCTATACCCCATGCCAAAAAAAGCACTTTACTAAGCATAAAGTTGTGTATCTGCTTGGAGGACTTGCAGATACTATTACACAGACAAATCTTTTTAACAGTCTTAGGAACAACTCACTGAGGAGCTGAAACCTATTTATTAATATGAAAAAGAATCAATTGACAACATGCTTTGGACAAGAAACATGGCCAAAGAGTCAAATAAGAACTGTTTGGAAAAGTATGTACAGTTTAAAGATCTACATGAGTATTAAAAGTTGTCTTCATCGTCTTTCTTAACACCAACAGGAAAAAAAACTTCAGAGTAAGGAGTAACACATTTCACGTAAGCAGACGCTGATGATAAATTACTGTCACCCAGAGTTAACTGCTATATACAATGAACAGCACATGTACAAGAATAGAACCCACCAGCACATATATGAGTTTCTTCAATGAAATTGGAGGGGGGTGGGAAAATTGTGTGTAAAGCTAGGATTCACTTCCAAAGCAGATAGACAGAAGTCACATAACATCTATCATTCTACAAGATACTGCTCGTGGAGCAGCTGCTGCCAAGGACACCCTTTCCATTCTGTTGCTTGAACGGGATTTAAATAACCCCAAAATGAATATTATGGATATGTGACATGTCATGAAAGAAACATAACCGGTTTTTCTGTCAAAGATCAGTAAGGTGGTCAACCTAGGAAAAAACTTTTTAGTAGTATGACTGCCTGGCAAGAAGGCACACAGGGAGCAGTCAGGTAATAGTCCTGCCCAGCCTCTGGAGGCCACATGATGCCAATAGATCCTTGCATGTACTAATGTAAAGGTTAAGGGCTGAAACAAGCTTCTTTGTGAAAAAGCTGGAGTGAGCAAAAGCACTCTCAGCAGACTCATTTTAGGGGAAACATGTATCTACTTTTGGGGGGGACAATTTGAGTATTTTCAAAGAGGATTTTTCACAAGACGGCAACATGGATATAGCATATCCTTGCTAATTTATTGCTGTTTGTAACAAACAGGACATCTACATGGTTGGTCAGGGAGAAAAAAAAACCAAACCAACAAAACAGAATATTCCTCCAAGTACATTTCTCCAATAATTTGAAATGTGCCTAAGAAGAAAATCATGATTGCCTAGGATATGCACTGACAGTTGAGGAAAATCACCACTCCTTCTGTTCAAAAGAACAGCAAAACCAAGAATGATAAAGGTTTACATGGACCTGGCACAGATATACCCTCTAACACCCCTAATCCAGTGACTGTGGATACTGGGGTAATTTGAGGTGAACAGACTGCAAGAAGTGGCTGGGACTCTAGCTAGTGTGGTCTCACTAAATAACCTCTCCATCACCACTGCCTGAGACTGAACACTGGGCTGGATGGACTGTTTGAGGCTGGCAGGGCACCCCTTAGGGTCTCACAAACATTTTACCAAATAGATGCACTTGATTACAATTGTACAAGAATCAATTTTTTCATCCAACAGACATCCAAAAGACGTTTCAAAGCCCTAAATTTCTAACTACTCTGTAAGCAAGTGTCAGTAATATTACTTCATCTATAATCATCCCAGAATATTATGCTAGGAAAGAATTCTACTCTGAGGAACAGATATTCTGAATAATAAATGCTTAATGGGGTTTTGGAGAGCAAACTGGAGTCCGAGACCAAGAAAACAGGGACACCTGTTCAAAGCTAGTTCCTCATGAACATTTAAAATTCTCCTGCTTAACTAATTTTTTTCCCCACAATTATGCAGCATAATTTTTTTTAAACATTTCCCACAACCTTTTAAGCAATCCAATAAAAACTGAAAATAAAACCAGCTGTTATCTATTTAACCTGCAAAATCAGTTGAGGCTGACTGCAACTCTAATTTTTTTTAGTGCTAAGAATAGCTAAAATGGCATTATAAATAGGAAAAAAACCCCAAACCCTTTTTAAAATAGCCCAGTATTCTTTCAGTGGGGAGAAGTCTGAACTAATCTGGCAGTAAAACTAGGGAATATGACAGCACGGTGAGAACTGAAGGAAAAAACCCACATTCAAGTTGGGAAGGAGAAGTGAAATAGTACTCTACAAAACCATTATTTTTTACTTGTAGGGTAACAATTTCTGTACTATTTTCTTTTTCATGATTTACGAATCCAAGGTAAACACAAACAACTGCAAAGACTTCAACAAAACTAATTTTCATTTTAAGCATATGAAATCTATTGAAATTCTCAGAAGCGGTCGTAAGTTAACTGAATACATACAGCAAGTTCACATACATGAAGTACAGCGTATTTTTCCCTTATTATTTGCTTCAATGTCAGGTTTTACTTTCATTAAATTTCCCTCAGCTTTACAAGACTAGAGTCAAATAAATTCTGATAAAAATTAACATAATAAACTGGGCACATAACACAATGTTTTATTATTTCACTATCCAATTAATGAATCACAATAATTCCCTAGTATATGCAATTATATTGAATAGCTTAAAGTTTTAAACTTGCACAATACTAACTACTTAAAATTAGCAAAAACATTCAAGGGAATGAAAAAGAGACATGAGTGTTATAAATTACTCTTCTGGTTCCAGATACATTTTGGAGGACGATAAAAGGGGAAAATGAGAGAGAAAATGTGAGAAAAAGAAAAAAATGGCTGAATATTTGAGTTTAGGTATAACATGTGGATTTATTTACAATAAAGGATGCTTTATTTACAATAAAGGATAGTCAAGGATTCAAGAGAGCAAAATCCTGTAAAGAATTCAGGATATCACATAGAATTAAAAAGGGAGAGGGGAGAGAAGTAGAACATAAGATACAGTTAAAATTTTTACCATTTTAGAAAGGATCAGAATATAAAGGGGGGAGTGACAGTACTGATAAGCAGCTGTAAGTTACATTCCCAGTGAAAACACCTGTCATACAGTAAGTTTTTCCAAAAAACTTTCTCCATACTTCATCTTTGTAGTATCAGAGGTGGCTGATGGAGAATGTAAATGTGTGGAATGAATCAGGTGTGGAAGAATTATTCTTAAAAGCTGACAATTTTTTGAATCTGTCTGTAACTAATCAGCTTCACTGATAAGTTCCTCCTGATAGCTCTGAAATCTTCTGCATTATGTGAAGAAATTGAAAGGCCTATGACAAACAACTAGTATCAGCTGTGCAGCCGTTACAAAAAACCTAAAAAACCCTGGAGTTCAGTTTATACCCCAGCCCATGCAATTAGCACTCCTGACACAAAGAAACCTCTATGCAAATATCAGCGGGATCTACTTCCTCACAATTATATTTCTGCTACTGGGACATATGAAGTGTTAAAATAAGATAAGGTTTTCATACCAAAAATGTTACAGTTACGTTTATTACATGCCTTTGCTATAAAGCATATGTAACAGTTAATATACCATAAATTCAAGACCATATGATCCTCCTAAAAGAAGCGCTACTTTCAGGTTTAAATTGTTAGATATAGATCATTAAATTGTTTTGGACTTTTTTTTTTTTTTTAAATGAAACACTAAGGCAGAATTTTAAGATATATATCCTGATACCTAACAGAGGCATACTGTAGAAGAATTAATGTTACTAACATCATGACAGGAAACAAAAGTGTTAACTGAATGCAACGTTAGAGCCATTAAAAATGTCATTTTCACTTTTCTTGTGAGTTTCAGATTCTCTTCTTGGCTTTTTTACTTGAGACAATGTTTTGGGTCGGGTTTTTTGTTTTTGGGGTTTTTTTTTGTTGTTGTTGTTGTTGTTCTTTTTAAATACTATTTTAAAGGCCAAAAAGAATAAGTAAAACACTTCTGGACCTCACTTCTGGAATGAACTTACTCACCTGTCTTCAGGGCATCAATTACAAATGTCCTTAACTTTTATCAGGTGTCTGTGTTCGTTAATGGAATGAACATGATGAAATTGAAGCAATAATATGTGACATATAGTATCTTATGTATCTTAAAGTAAACTAACATTCAAGTTGAAAGGACTGTTGTAACAAATCTGTACTTTTGTAGAAGGCCGACCTTAATGAGGTTGCTCCATATTGTGCAATCACACAGCCAAAGAAGAGATGGTACTTCTCAGAACTCTATTTGGAGACCTTAGATGAGACACCAAATAAAATGTAAGTACTTAAAAAGTGTGTGGGAATAGCTCATTTGTAGTAACTTTTTCCTTTGTGAATTCAAAATTCTAGTTTAATACTGTAGTGATAAACATTCCAGAGTTCTTGAAACATCTGTGACTTTTTAAAAAAACTATGATTTTTCTTCCTCTCTAATTTCTTTTAGATGTGGTAGTATTTGCAGGTCCATATTTAGGATTGATTGAGTGGGATACACTAAAAAAATTCAACTTCAGCAAGCAGAGAACCTTAATGAAGTAATCTGTCATAATTTGTAACATATTCATTCCTTTCCAACTTTTTTCAGCAGCTGACTTATTTTCTATATAAAACATGAATTCTTCATTCACCTTTCAGGCCTCCCACAATTGAGCTCCCATTTTTCTTGTCTCTGTAGTCTCCATTCATTTTCTCTTTACAGTTGTACCTATGTTGTCCATCTAACACTTTCTCCTTATTTATTTTGCTTTTATTTTATTCCAAATTTACTCCATGGACCACCATCCAACTTAGTTCACTTGCTCTTCCTCTCTTCCAAAGCACATACCTTGCTACTGAGCAGCATCTACCCTATTTTATACCCGCCAGATTTGGAAAGCAAGAAGTAGGATGCTAAGCAGATATAGGCAAGCCTGCTTTCAGCTGATGCCAGGGGAGAAACTCCGACTTTGCACCTCTTCCAACAAAAGAAAGTCTCTGCTGAGTTCCAAATTCAAGAACTCACAGATCACATTTTCTCTCATGGCCTGGAGTATCCTCCTTCTCTGAGGACTATCCTGTCAAGTTTACTGTCAAAATAAGTCTGTAGGAAAACTGAGGAAGTAGGAGAACAGCAGGTTACTCCTACTATTAGGTCTTCAGGATTTTAACAAATGCAGTTTTAAAGATTACTCCTCTGAGTACATCTTGGAGGAATCAAAATTTCATTAATTGCTGTCCTGTTTCCTTGGCCTCTCCTATCCAGACTGTATCTTGGACTGCTTCCTGCAAGATACTCAATGGCAAAAGTTCCTTTAATTGCTGAACCTTAAAACATTGCATAGAGCAATATACATACAGTTATATATGTGTAACACTGTGTGAATACATACATTTATCTACAAAATGAATTTATAGAAAGGGCTTTTTTTTTTAAAAAAAAACCCACACAATTTCCCATATATCTCTGGAGTTTTTCACTCTGGAAGTAATTCACTCGGGAATATTGCACTCAAAATCTTTGCATTTTGGCTCACGTGAGGAACAGTAGGTAGAGCATGAAAAAATGCTTAGGCTTGAACAAAATAGAGCAATTAATAAGGCCTACTTGTTTGCCTAATTTTAGCACCTGATTGATTTTTTTGAACTCTTTCTATGCCATACAAGAGTTTGAGTAAAAATTCAGACGGGTCCCAGATACAAAGCTTAGAGGTAGTAAACAAACTCAGTAACTGAAAGTGAATAGTTATGCTTAATTTTTGAACACAGTAACTCATGCAATCCAGATAAAACAGAACCGTAGAAAAGTACATTTCTTTTTCACTTGCCTGTAATGTCTTGGAGATCAGAATTTTGTCAAAGGTTTTCTCAAGACTAGAAAATTATTTCAAAAGACCTTGAGCTGGAGGGTCACAGTGTTTAGATGCACATGAGGAGAGTTTAGGAATTTAGTCATAATGAAATGGTCTTTTGGTCTTGGTTCACAGAAGAGAACTGGTATTAAACAGGTTCCTGACAGTTTTTAAATAAGAAATTTCAGAGACATTTGAGCACAGCATTCTATAAAGGAGATAAGATAAAGGTAAGGAAACACAGGATCAGTTCTTCTTAATGGCAGTAAACAATTGAGCAAAACCAATACCTGACACACCACACTTGCGAAGAAAAAATCTCCCCTTGCATTCCCTAATACATGATACTAGAAATAGAAAAATCTGTGAGGTAATTTTTCAACTATCAGGCTTTCTTAATGGAAGAGAAAAACAATGCAAGATGATAAAGCTTAAAGAAAAGATGTTACAAAATAAAGCAGAGCAGGGAAAACACGAACAAAAGTACAAGCAAATAAAGCCCCGAGACAGGCAGTGGATGCCAGAGTACATAACCAGTTGCATTTTCAAGATAGTTTTGCTTCTTTCCCTTTAATTACAGTCAAATCTCAATTACTTATGATCTGCAACCCAGATCCATGAATATTGTGAAGCATCTGTGCTATGGATCCCAAGACACACAAAACCCCTTCCCATGAGCTACTATCTGGAATCACAGAAGTTCACACTAGGTACCACAAAACCTGAAATCAACATTATACCCTGCATTTCTAAACTGTACTGTGAACTACGGCACTCTTCCCTACCTAGCCTATGAAAATGTGATGGAAGCGCAGTATGGTGGGGTTTTGGGGGGATTTTTTGTTTGTTTTATGGTTGTTGGTTTTTTTTGTTTTGGTGTGGTTTTTTTGTTTTGGTTTGGGGTTTTTTTGTTGTTTGGGGGTTTTTTTTTGTTTGTTTGTTTGTTTTTTTTTTAAAGGTATGCATTCTGACTAATCATTTTAAAAGTTAACTTTAAAAAATTAAGTCCTTATCAAATCTAAAGTGTATAATTTCAAAAGCTATCATGACTTAAAAATTTTTCCACCCTTAACGAGGGTAGCGGCTGTGGTACCTTGGTCTACTGCGCTCTGTGGATTAAACAGCCTCCTTAAAGTGTATCTGGTCACAATGAACCCCTGGGTTCAGTGTCCAGCCTGTGTTTTGTAAGATGTATGAGAGTATGCTCTAATGGAAAGGCAAATGACAGAGCCAGAATAAGTGCTGCCTTTCTTCCTGCAAGTGTATGATGCCAGCCCACCACTGATCTCATACAAAGTGACTGTGTACTTGAGAATGTCTTACATTGAAGTTGGAAAAGTATTTACACTTTGCATTGAGGAAAATTGCTTTCCTGATTTACAGTTGGTTCTAACAAGAATGGTACCATAAGTGTCTAAAGTAGTTTCATATTTTTGAAACATCTGAAATGTGTAATAGAAAAAAATATTTAAGTTGGTATTCGTAGTCAACACCACTCAGTGGGATGTGGCCTGTTAAGTGACACACATTTGGCACAAAACATTTATTTTACTCTTTTATGTGACCTGTTTCTGCTATGATTGAGGCAGGAATAGAAAAGCCTGCTCTAGAACAAGATCCTTTAACTCAGCTGTGCTTGCCTAAGATGATGTGAGAGGTACTGATGCCAAGTATTCCGTTTATACTTTTTATCTTTCTGTAACATAGGACATTTTCAAATCTTTATGCATACATATACACACATACATAGATAATGAATATTAAATGGTAGCAGACACTTGTAAGCACTAGTACTGAACAAAGTCAGATGACAAGAGACAGAAAATTGCACGTGAACTTGCTACAAACTGTATTAGAGGGAAAAAACTGATTTTTGGCATTCATATCCTGATATAAAGCAGGGATATGGTCCCTTATTCTTCCTTAATGATCAGCTACCGCATAGAGCTCTGGCATCCCAGCATCAGACAGAAACAGATTACGGAAGACTCAAAGACAAAAAGTACAAATCTTAAGGGGTAAAAGTTAAAGACTAAAAACAAACAAAAAAATAAAATTCCCAACTACATTGGAAACTAATTATCAAAAGGTTTCAACAACAAAAAGGGAATTGTTTAATAAAATCAAAGAGTTATAAAGAGAAGTATTCATATGAAAATGAGTAGCAAAGAATTAAAAGATACTACCATGAAGAAACTTAACATTCAGGAAGCTGAGATTTTAGAAAAAAGTAGCCTAGATAATACACTTCTGATTACACTGATATGTCCAGTCTTGTCCAAGAACCACCTAATAAATATTACCTTCTAGTTACTTTTTTTTTAGTTGAAATTTAATCTACGAGGTTCAAACTAGAAATCAGTGGCTAGAAATAGATGCTTAAAACTTACAGTACAATGTATGACATAATTAAAAGTCAACTGAATTAACTATCACTTCTAAATTTTGCGATTTTTATTTTACTAGTTAGTTAATGAATAGAAATTTTTATGTGGCCAGATTTTTAAAAAGAACTGAGACTGATTTGAAGTACTGTTCCCTTTTGATATAATTTAAGATTACTCCTACTAGAATATATTTAAGTATAATAAGATTATGATGGATACCTTACACAGCAGGTGTCTGAATACAGAAACATTGACATTGCATTATTGTTGTCCGGCTTCAGTTCAGAGTTGTCACATTTCATTTACAAAAATCTGCTGTGTTACTCCACATTTTTTTTCTTAAATTTCTCTGATAATTGTGAAAGAGGCTGCACAACTTGCATGATCACCTCCTACTCCATATTCTGACAGACAAGACATTCCTAGGACTAGAGCAGACTATATTCTTATGGTTTCAGCTTTTGCTGCCAGCAGAAAATGGTCAGGTGGTCCCAAAATTATGTCAAACAACATTGTGGTTGTTAAATATGGACTGAGCGTATTAACATTTCTTTGCCCTGCACCTGTTCAGGAAGCAGTGAGAACATATCATATACATACCCGTAAAGCAAAGAACTTGGAAAATACACAATGGACAAATTTAACTTTCTTTTAAATAACAGAAAGGAATAGGAAACAGGCTTCTGTAATATCCTCTGCAGCACTGCAACTCTCCTTGTCTTTTCTTAGGCAACAGAAAAGAGTAGTTAAACAGGCACCATATAATATAATGAATTCTTCTCCCTAACAAACAATAAATTACTTGCACTTATGGCAAATCAGTCGAGTGAAGACTGAAAAACAAAGACCAAAGTGCAACATCAAATTTATATTCCATAAAAAGATTGAAATGCTAAGTATTATACCTTTGTGCAACAAAGGTTTTAGATGGGGGCAGGTGGGGAGAAACACATTAAAACAGTACACAGGCTGTTACTCCATATGTGTTTGCAGGACTATAATAAATGTTTTTAATCTATGAAACATCTGGGACTAAAAATCCAATTTGTACTTTTTTTTTTTTTAAAGATGGAATAGTTTTGAAGTGTATAGCATAGCTTCTACAATATAAATCTGCACAAAACTAAAAGCACAGGTCTATCCTTTAGGCTTTTTCTAGGAGTATAAAATATGCAGAATCCTACCAGGCCATATTGCCATGGGCTGTGTTGTCAAGGTGACAGAGTAGCTCCAGGGTTTGAGTGTTGCTTGATGAATCATCAGGGGATTCATGACTGCCTGATTCCAATTCCTTCGGCATCCTCCAAACAGCAGCACATGTCATGACTTTACTGTCTGAAGCTAAGCAACAGAGAATAATGTCAACAGATCATTGTACAGGAGACATATTTTGTATACAGTGCATCAACATTTACACAAATCTATAAGCAATGCACATCTGCTGTTTAAAATATTTAAAAATATACCAAGATGAAGTCAAAGAATGCAGAATGCAGATACAGACACGGACCTCAAGTTAGCGGTCAAGTTGCTGCAAAACTCGTAATTAGCACACATTAAATGCCCTTCTCCCTGTTTAAAGGCAAAATTCAGTGCTCATGGAAACAGAACTCTTTGGGAGGCAAGCTTTTCAAGCTTCATTCCTCATATTGATGTTAATGAAAATGACCCACAAGTTACCTTGCTCAACTCCTTAACAATAAGGATTTAGACATTTTTTAACATTTTCCTTTTAAGAGCTATCTTCAGTTGAATCTATAGCATTACATCATATCCTTTACTACCAATACGTTTATTACGAAACCAAGTTTTCCACCTCTAACCCTAGCAAATAAAAACAGCTTCCAAAAGACAAACTGAACTTACATGAATATAGCAAAATATTATAATGTATGATGAACAAGCCAACTGTAGATTAAGAAGAAAATACCATATGGTCTATGCACATATGGCATTACCCATCACCCAATATAGCAATTTTTAACAGTGCAGAATGGGAGGAGACCAGAGCAGCACTGCATATGTTCACGTTGTTGCAGCCGCTGGTCCAGGGTTCACAGAAGACAAATAGGTCAGTATGATCCACTACAGCAGGAACAAAGAAACCAGCCACAGCGGTGTTGGGCAAAAGCAGGGGGAGCAACTACCTGCTGGAGGATGTGTTAAATGAGAAGTCCAGAGGATAACCAGCAATGAATGACATGTTTTCTGTTCTGAGGTCATTTCGCATGCCTCTTTCCCACAGTTCTGTCATCAAGTACATTTTAGCTGATTTTAGTGCAGAGTGCCTGATTAGAGCCATGAGCAGACGTGACCAACTTACATCAGTGGAAAGGAAAACAGGAACAATTCTAATGAGAGTGTTTCCATAGAGGAAGGATGGTAAATCTGAAAAAGGCCTTCTTAGGCTAAAATGACATTAGCAGGTAGGAAAAAAGTCTCTATATCTAAAGGTCGCAATCTAGATATTCTATATGCAAAAAAGGCACTCAAACAAAGAATTGGGGGGAAAAAAAAAAATAAATCAATTGATATGTAGTGATACACAGTAAATATGCCCAAAATGCAAGAATGTTTTAAGACTAGCCAGATGAAATAAAATACATAGGTAGTTAGGTCAAACCACTAAGAGAAAAAGACCGTTTGAGAAGGAAACAGGGGTAGGAGGAGGACTTCAAATTCAAGCACAGAATTCAGAACACACGAGCATATATATGTATGATGCACATAACTGTTCCATAATAATCTGGCATATAGAAGTTGAGTACAGTATCAGTAGACCATACATCTTAAGATGATGGATAATCCCTTATTTATTAACACTTAATTGAGCTTTTACTAATTGAAGTGCATGCTAACTAAACAGCTATTTCCAAATCATTTGAGGTAAATCCTGTACTCTAAATCCATGTGCCACTGAACGAAGCAGAGGAAGCAGCTGCAGATGGCTTTCTTTAGCAAAGGGTAATTCAACACACAGCATGCATTGCACACCATACAAATAATAAATAACCTAAATTGAAAGTGCAATAGGGTTCAAGAAGGTGAGATTTATTGAATGTTTCTCCTCAATACTCATTATGTGACAAAATATTAAAGAACACCACAATGGAATTTCTGGTAGATTATAATTACTGGAAGGTCTGTACCATGCCTACAAAGAGTTAGCTTTTCTATCAAGATCTATGCAGAGAAACACAAAAGCAAATAATGGAAAAGAAACTATATGTTTCTCAAGTCACCTTTCCTCTCAGCACAGTACCACAAGTCTTAAGACAGCCTTGAAATGCCATTTTAACTTCTTAAAACTGGGGCATTTTGAAATTGTGATTGGGTGTTCCTACGAATAACTCTTTAAAAAAATATTTAGTTTCTTGTACAATCAAATTTCCAGATTGAAAACTCTAAAACAACTAAACAAGCACTGATATGAACACTGAGGGAGGCTCAAGAAAATATATACGTATATTGAAATCTCCCTGAAACTTGATGTAACCCATGCTCCTATAATACTTTGGTGTTTTGAAAATTGTCAAAAGCCACTAATAAAATGAATCTGCATAATTTTTAACGTGTGCAGCAATTCTACATAGATTTTATATTTGTTTTCAAATTATTACTACAGATGATGCTAAAGAGCAAGATTGAAATGCACCTTGATACTCCAGGCAGAAGAGATTTGCTTGAGTAGTGAAAACAAGTTTATCAGATTTCCACATTTTGCAGACCTATCTATGCCATCCCTTGGAGCCCAGCATATAGTGTCCTCTCTGGAAAGCTCTTCTGCTGCTCTGATGATATGATTGTGTATCAGATGCCACTTGCTCTTCCGAAACACATGAGAATCTTATCTTTTGAAAATGTAATTTGAGCACAGTAGATTTCTGTATTAATCACTGTTATTATGTAGTAAGTTAGGCAATTGTTTTTTTAATATTCAATTTTTATCATTAAAAAAATTGCTCTGTCTTATATATTAGCACATATCTTTAAAACAGAATTCCAAAATTAAGAGTACCTGTCAAACTTACTAGGGATCTCAACAGCACAGTAGTCATTCATTCTTTCTCAAATAGTGAAATTGTTATTTACTTCTGTCCATGTTTACAGAAACAGAAAAAAAAAATCTGTCTATTTTTAGTTAACATTTAAAAAAGCTCAGGGAGGTACCTGTCACTTCTTTTCACTATAAATAGAAAAAAATTTCCTTCCCTCTCAAGACCTACATTGATTACATTTTGGTATTTACTAAAAGTTTCTTCTCACATTACCATTGTACACGTATGAAACAAGCTTATTACTCCCACTTCCTCTTATAATAGATATTCCTGTAAACAGCTGGTAACAGTACAAAGGTCTGAAGGCACAGAATTTCACATGCAGAATTCTGTGCCATTCCATGCCTGTTTTACTTCATCAGATCTGATGGTAAAACTGATGGTGAAGGATAAAGTTTGTTGTGCATGAGAACGGGACAATACTAAAAGCCAACATGCACAAAACCCCTGAATACTCAGCACAGACATCCTCTGCTTTCAGCTGGGTTTGAAGATGCTCATGGAAAATGACAGTCCGCTTTCCAGCTGTTGAATGACCATCCATCACCAACATGTATGTGAATAGTAAATCTTCAGATTCTAATTTCAAACTTTGGACAGATTCTGGAATCAGATACACGGCTGAAATCTGTAGAGCAGAGACTTGATTCAGAACACTATTAATTTCTCCTTGCACTTTTTATGTACTTATCTGCAGTTCTAATGCTTTATTAATTCCCAGATGTGTGAAAACAAAATGGAATTGCCACGGCCTCCCATAGAAGTAATTTTAGATATGACTGGCCTTAAGCAAGGCTTAGTTTCCCTTTATATAAGGAACTTTTTGAAAGATACCATCTTCTCCCTGGTAAAAGAGAGGGTAAGTGTTAGTGCTGAGTGAAAGTGCCACTCTTACAACAGGCGAAGCGCAGCTTTTTGTGGGTCACGATTCCTCTTAATCAAATAGCCACTAGCAACAAACCTACAGGAACCCATAGACACAAGGTAATTCTCATTGCATAGAAATCCAAGTCCCACAACAAGCTTCTCATGGCTGTATGACAAGATCACTAGCAGCACACTGTATTTGTGAATTTACCTATATAGCCTTATTTGCTTATAAGTATCTAAAGGGTGGGTTGAAGGAGGATGGAGGCAGACTCTTTTCAGTGGTTCCCAGTGACAGGATGAGGGGCAACAGGCACAAGTTCGAACATAGGAAGTTCCATTCAAACCTAAGAAAAAACTTCTTTACGGTGAGGGTGACAGAGCAGTGGACCAGGCTGCCCAGGGAGGTTGTGGAGTCCCCTTCTCTGGAGATTTTCAAGACCCGCCTGGATGCAGTCCTGAGTAATGTGCTCTAGCCATTCCTGCGTCAGCAGGGGAGTTGGACTAGATGATCTCTAGAGGTCCCTTCCAACTCTGAAAATTCCACGATTCACCAAGTGTTCGTATTAAAGTTTAAAAACCCAGTATTACTAAGTGATTTCACTACCACCTCTCTAGTGCCATCACAAGGGTTACAAGGGACCTCTGGAGATCATCTAGTTCAACCCCCCTGCCAGAGCAGGGACACCTACAGCAGGTTGCACAACACAGCGTCCAGGCTGGTTTGGAATGTCTTCAGAGTCAGAGACTCCACCACCTCTCTGGGAAGCCTCTTCCAGTGCTCTGCCACCCTCAAGGGAAAGAGGTTCCTCCTCATGTTTAGATGGAACTTCCTATAGTCAAGTTTGTGCCCATTACCTCTTGTCCTATCACTGGGCACCACTGAAAAAAGACTGGTGCCATCCTCCCGGCACCCTCCCTTTAAGTATTTATAAGCATTGATGAGATCCCCCCTCAGCCTTCTCTTCTCCAGACTAAAAAGACCCAAGTCCCTCAGCCTTTCCTCATAAGAAAGATGTTCCAGCCCCCTAATCATCTTTGTAGCCCTCTGCTGGACCCTCTCCAGCAGTTCCCTGACCTTCTTGAACTGGGGAGCCCAGAACTGGACACAGTACTCCAGATGTGGCCTCACCAGGGCAGAGTAGAGGGGGAGGATCACCTCCCGTGACCTGCTTGCCACACACCTCTTGATGCACCCCAGCATGCCATTGGCCTTCTTGGCCACAAGGGCACATTGCTGGCTCATGGTCATCCTGTTTTTCACTAGGACTCCCACGTCCCTTTCCACTGAGCTGCTTTCCAGCAGGTCAACCCCTAACCTGTACTGGTGCATGGGGTTATTCCTCCCCAAGTGCAGTACCTTACACTTGCCCTTGTTGAACTTCATGAGGTTTCTCTCTGCCCAACTCTCCAGCCTGTCCAGGTCACAGCCTTCTGGTGTGTCAGCCACCCCTCCCAGTTTGGTGTCATCAGCAGACTTGCTGATGGTACGCTCTGTCCCCTTCATCCAGGTCACTGATGAATATGTTGAAGAGGACTGGAGCCAGTACTGACCCCTGGGGAACACCACTTGTCACAGACCTCCAACTAGACTCTGTGCCACTAATCACAACCCTCCGAGCTCTATCTGCCAGCCAGTTTTCAGTCCACCCCACCATCCATTCATCCAACCTACACTTCCTAAGCTTGCCTATGCTTAGGTGCTGGGGGAGACAGTGTCAAAAGCCTTGCTGAAGTCAAGGTCAACAACATCCACTGCCCTCCCCTCATCTATCTGTCCAGTCACGCCATCATAGAAGGCTATCAGGTTAGTCAGACATGACTGCCCCTTGGTGAATCCATGTTGGCTACTTCTGATAACCTTCTTCTCCTCCAGATGCTTTGAGATGACGCCCAAAACGAGCTGTTCCATCATCTTTCCAGGGATGGAGGTGTGGCTGACTGGCCTGTAGTTTCCTGGGTCTTCCTTCTTGCCCTTTTTGAAGACTGGAGTGACACTGGCTTTCCTCCAGTCCTCAGGCACCTCGCCTGTTCTCCAGGACCTTTCAAAGATGATGCAGAGCGGCCCAACAATGACTTCTGCCAGCTCCCTCAGCACTCGCGGGTGCATCCCATCAGGACCCATGGACTTGTGGATATCCAGTTGACTTAACTGGTCTCTAACTTGATCCTCCTCAACCAAGGGAAAGTCCTCCTTCCTCCAGACTTTCTCTGTTACCTGTAAAGTCTGGGACTCCTGAGGGCTGGCCGGAGCAGTAAAGACTGAAGCAAAGGTGGCATTCAGTAATCCCGCCTTCTCTGCATCATCTATCACCATGGTCCCCATCTCATTCAACAGCGGGCCCACATTTTCTCTAGTCTTCCTTTTGCCTCCGATGTACTTGAAGAAACCCTTCCTGTTGACCTTGACATCCCTTGCCAGATTTAATTCCAAGGAGGCCTTGGCAGCATTCTTGTAATCTTCCCAAGTGGTCAGTCCCTTCTTCCACTTAGTGTAAACTTCCTTCTTCCGCTTGAGCTTTTTCAGAAGCTCCCTGCTCAACCATGCAGGTCTCCTGCTTCCCTTGCCTGATTTCTTGCTCCGATGCACCAATCCTGAGCTTGGAGAAAGTGATGCTTGAATATCAACCAGCTCTCTTGAGCTCCCCTACCCTCTAGAGCCCTAACCCATGGGATTTTTCCAAGCAGTTTCTTGAAGAGATCAAAGTTAGCCCTCCTGAAGTCCAAGGTTGCAACCTTATTTGTCGTTTTATGCCTCCTGCACATAATCCTGAACTCAGTCTTCTCATGATCACCACAGCCGAGGCTGTCCCCAACCTTAATGTCCTCCACTAATCCCTCTTTGTTGGTCAGTACTAGGTCCAGGAGTACACCTCTCCTTGTCGGCTCCTCCACCACCTGAGTCAAACAGTTATCATCAAGACACTGCAGGAACCTCCTGGACTGTACATGCCTGTACATGTGTAGCCTTCCCAGCAGATATCAGGGTGATTGAAGTCCCCCATGAGAACCAAGGCCTGTGATTGTGAGGCGGCTCTCAGCTGCCTGTAGAAGGCCTCATCAACTTCTGCATCCTGATCAGGTGGCCTGTAATAAACCCCCACAACAGTGTCCCTCATGTTAGCCTGCCCCTTAATCCTTACCCACAAGCTCTCGACTCTCTCTTCATCCGCCCCCAGGGACAGCTCAAGGCATTCCAGTTGCTCTCTCACATAAAGAGCAACTCCACCACCTCGCCTTGCTGGCCTATCTTTCCTAAAGAGGTAGCCATCCATGACAGCATTCCAGTCATGTGAGCTATCCCACCATGTCTCAGTAATTGCGATGAGATCATGGCCCTGCAACCGCACACAGATCTCCAGTTCTTGTTTGTTTCCCATGCCGCATTCCCCATTGCTTACGTAGAATACCCACAGGCAACGAGAAACTCCAAATTTTCCCTTTTTCTATCTTCACATCACCCTACTGTGCATATACATGTAAAATGACAATGTTTTTATCTACCACCTCTTGTATTATTTCTTGATAGACCAATATGAATGTAATATTTAAATGGCAATGCCAGTTATTCTGTAAAAGAAAGAAAACCAAGCAAAACATAGTGTCTATTTAAGTCATGCTTCTACATCTTCCTTATAAGTTAATTACATAGTTGAAAACCACTTTTCCATTCCTACCTCATATTGAAATCAGAATTTTTATTTATGTCACAGCACCAATGCAGAAGACAATGGATAAGGTTAAGCTAGTTTCTGTTGTAGTCTTACCACTGACTGTATTAAGAAAAATGTTAGTGGGTTTAACTAAGCACTACTGAACCTGTCTTGTGAACCTGAAAGTTACACTTTCATAGAGAACAAGTGAAAGGTTTGCAGAAGGGAGTCCCACTGTATTCCTAAAGCACTGTTCACATAAAATGATCCAGGAGTGAGGCAGTGAACTGTTTAATCTTTGTCACATTTGTTACACCTCATTCAAGAGAAATCCCTTGCCTAATTCTTCATGCATCTTCAGTATACCTTTTGCTAGGTATAGGTACGGATGGAGCTAGATATACTGCTCCAACCGCAACAACCCCCTGTTAAGCACTGTTTCCCCAGGTTCATTAATACCATCTCTTGGGCAGAGGATACCATCTGCTAGAGTGACTATACACAGTTTCACCTATCCTGTTCTGTTGAAATGATCCAGGCTTACAAACAAGCAAACCAGAACCCAAGGAATAAGCAAATAATCCCACATTTTGACAGCACTGAGTTAGGAAGCAACTACACACGATGCTGGCAGCAATGAGGGTTCAGTAACCAACTGCAGGAAACAAACTTTGGCAAGTTCAGCCAAAGCCTAAGAGACATAACCACAGCTACAGAGCACAAGGCCCTCTTTAGATGTCTACTTTACAAGTCGAGCAAGTGAGAAAACTCTCTGCATACAGAGCGTGCAATTTGCAAAGGGTCACAACGTGGTCAAATCGATACCAATTTTCACTGCAGCACTCAAAAGGACTTCTCAATGAGGGCTATTTCCATGACAATTTTCAGCTTTCCACTACCAGCTGTTCCAACACAGGAAAAAAAAGTAAAAGTTGCAGACAGGTAAAGCACCCCATTTATCTTCCTCCAAACACTGTTCCCCTTGGAGAGTTGCTCCAACTTATAGTAATAGCCTCTGAGAAAGAAATAAGCCTGGAAAAAAAAAAAATCTGCCCAAAAGGTAAACATAACAGGAAGTTATTAATGAGAGTTTGAAAAGAAATACATATGTAACATTAACTACAAGTACTCGTTACTCATTTATAGAGTTAGGTCACACACAACAGATCAGTTCACTGTACTGTTGCTGCTGGAACGCAATAGCCAGCAGAAATTCCTTAACAACTATACAATCATTTTGGAACTAGATGCAAAAAGAAAAATGTGGATATAAGAACACAGACTGCTGATTCCAGATGCAATACATTCGCTCAGGACACTGGAAGTCATTCCTGCCCTTGTGGAAAATTACGGTTTTTAATGAATTTGCAGATTTTTAAGCTAGAATCGTTTGTCTATGCACTTTACACAACCCTTGATTTTGCTTCAGAAATTCTTACAGTTGAAGACTTACATAATGAAAGAAGTGAGCTCTGTCACATCTCCAGATTTACAGAGAAGAATGTAAAATTTTAAGTCATTCAGAATTATTATAAAGATTCCTTCAGAAAACGCCATGGACTGCAAATCTACAAAGAATTCAACTGAACATCAACTGTCATAAAAACCTGTTTATACAGACTTCTTGAAAGATACAGTTTATTCTCTTTAATAAATAACAGCTTTAAAAAGGACATAACACACAAGCCCAGTAAACACACTATGAAACCAATTGATATCTAGGCGACTGATGCAATAAATCAGAATAGAAGAACAAGAAAGTCACAGTCTAGTTTGTCACTGTAGACAGTAAGTGTTCTCACTTAGACCTTTATTTGCTTTTATATTATTGAGAACAAAAAGCCATACTTGTTATGTTGGAGCTATAAGTGATTTTCCAATTGAAAACAACCCAGTAATTTCATTGTTTTCTCACACTGAATCCCTTTACTGAAATTCTCCCTCCATAAATATGGGGGTTTTTGCAAGGAAGCTAGAGAAACCATTCTACTTAAAAGTTTGATGGTCTGAGTTTTAACCAAAACAAACAAACAAACAAAAAAACAAAAAACACACCACCACCACACAAAAAAACCCCAACCAACCTCAAACCCACAACCAAAAAAAGAACCCCACCTGAAACTACTTTGGAGATGTTTCCGTCAGTCAAATATTACTAAAACAAATATGAAATAGAACAACAAAAAGAATATATGGAATATAAAAAACAAATCCTCATCAGAAGTGTGGATGCTAATCAATATTCAGCAGTTTCAGCAAAGTCGTCTAAGTACCTGCAGAAACCCACCAGCTCTCTGCCTTCCTCCTTCAGGTGCCTCCGGATTAAGGCACACCCAGAAGTTGACAGAAGTCAGTACTATCGCTTAGCCATGTTCTGCCTGCCACCAGTTCACCCATTAGAGTAATTTTATGGTAGTATCTTTTATGGGCAGTAAATAGAGACATTAGAAAAATAAAGGATAGATTTATTTTAAGAGGAGGGACTAAAACTAATATAAATCTTTATTATGTGATAACAAAGTTTAAAACAGGTTTTTGAGATGTTAACCTCCTTCCTAAGCAAAATGTTAAGTAAGTGTTGATATAATAAAAAGGGAAAAGTGTAAGAATAGAGTTAAATGGACATACAAGAAAAACTACTACCTGCCCCTCCCACCCTCACCCATCCAACAGTCTCAAGTGGATTTTGATCCCAAATATACAGGCCCACATCAGCCAACATTACAGTTCACTGCTGTTCAATCATCTACCTTTCATTCTTTCGGCGCCACTTGCTGAATAAAACCTACCATGCCACTGAAGTGTATTCTGACATATGTAACTACTGCAGGCCTGTCAGAAGCTTACAGCAGTCACCCAAAGCAGACCAGATCCAGCTCTGCTCAGTCCTCCCTAATTATATCATTTTACAAAGCATTTTAATCTTTGTGTTCAATCATTCTTTATGGTCTTTCTTAACTAAACACATATGACAAATCACCCTTGATTCTTTTTCTTTCTCCCAAAAGAATATGTTCAAGTCAGTTATTGCTAGTCTCCTGTCGTCTTTCTGAATCATTTCAAAACACATTTTGTATGTAGGTTAGTAAGTCAGTATTTTAAAACTAATTTTATATAATCAATAGCTATACAAATCAGATGGTGGTATCTACAGGAACGATGTTTTCATTTTACTTTCTGCTGCCATTCTACTTCATTCCCCTGTGTTTAACCTTGAAACCTGAATGACAATGCTTCCTACATCGCTGCCTGCAGACATTCACACTGAAGCTGGAGGAGCTGAAGTATCGGTGCCTGACAGGGTTTGCTCTTTGATCAGCTCAGGTGGTGTAAAGCCAGCTGGCTGCAGTTATTCTGTTGCCCAGGGAACAACAACTGAAGTGTATACTTCCTAAATCTGCACAGGAGGCCCTTCTGCAGCATCGCCACAGCAGCTCTTGCTGTGCGAGGCTGAAGTGGTGAAGCTGCTATAGCTACAGCCCAGCTGGTGCCCATTAATGCTCTCGGTATGACAGGAACAAGCAGCTAGTGTTCAGAAGCCTCCTTCTTAACATTGACAAACAGAGTTATCACTCTTCCTTATTAATGAATGTAAACATCCTTCTCCTAGTTTAATAAAATGAAGAAACAAAAACCAAAATCATTCAAGTATGCATCTTTTTTTTAAAAAATGACCTTGTAGCCTTTTTACTCAATTCATAAAAAGAGAAACTGTATTTCATTTATTCAACAACATGTCCTTCACAGGCGAAAGAAGAGGGGGGAAAACCAACACACCATTCTTTTTCTGGGTTAAGAATTTCATCTTTTGTGCTAAAAGCCTGAGTAGTCTTTCATTTTACATTTTTCTAAAATACATGGCATGAGGTATATGTAGGAATAAAGAGTTGTAGGCAGCTTAATTTTTCTTTCCATCATTTCGATGCACTTCTTAGCTACCAAAAGACACCTTTTGATTTTTGAAAAATATAAACATGGAAACAGAGCAGAAACATAACACAGCAGCTCACTCTGCATCCTAATAGAAATATGTTTTCAAGCAGAGCCAAAAGTAGAAATAATTAGTAGAAAAACAGTGACATGCAACAGTCCAGACATTCATACACAGGTCATCTTCTATACATAGCTGTTGTCTTATTACTCCAACCTGTGGAAAGCACTGCGTAACAACAGCCTTATTGTTAGCATGCAGATCACAGGTGGCCATAAATTCGCATTTACTGCACACCAATACAACACAGATACGGCTTTGGTCTCTTAGACAACAGGCTCCCATGTTTGCACTGTATATACAGATGTCTATCGAGGTTTTAAAAACCTCACATGCTGGACAGTAACGCAGAGAGAATGAGCGAAGAGTGTGCAGCAGGCTGAAAAACTGGAGAAGGCATAAATTGCACTTTTTAATAGTCTGATGTTTCTTATGTTATCTAGTGGTGATTTGAGACAACGTTCCAGCGCATACCTTTTTTTGGGGGATACGCTCTGCAGATATACATGTATTTGAGGGAGCTCAAAATTTACTGACTGCACTTCTGGAACTCTGCCATATGGGGACAGCCCAAGTGAAGAACTGCAACCATTGTTATATTGATGAGCTGAACTTTGCTCTTCAGGCAGAATTTGGCTGCCAACACTGAAAGCTGCTCAGCAGTACAAATAGGCATGCTTTCTTTCTGACACTTCACGTGACCAGATCTCATAAGTCACAACAATGACTTATGGCTTGTTTGATATCTCAGACATAGGTATTTTAACAGAGTAGAAAAGAACAGAGAAACTAGCATTAACTACATGGTTTTGTTTGTTTGCGATAATCTTTCTGCTATTACCACTAGCATACCATAACCACAACAGGGCGAGACATACAAGAAGCAAGGTAGCAGCTGGCCATATAAAAAGCATTGTGAGATTTAACCCTGTGCTGAGGAGAGCTGCATAATATGCCAATAAAAGCCAATGAATCATATTTACATGTTGGCTTTCATCATCACTAAGGCTAGTGAAGCTGAACACCATTATGAATGTTGATTCTTTTACACAAACAAAAAAGGGCAAAGAGAAAGTACAAGTCTCATGGAGGCACTTACTTTCATCACCAACAACGCCACAGCAGCCCTCAGTTAAGTAGGACTAGATGACAGCAATGCAGTAAGGTTCCCACTTGATGTTTCATGAGGTATTAAAACATTATACTCCTTAACAAGTTAATGGGAACTGCAAACCACTTATCCCCCATCAAATCAGTTGCATATTCAATGTTCTATCTAAATAACCTTTAGCATTCCCATTCTAGTCCATAGGAGTTCCAAAGACAAATATAATGACAGTTCATGGAAATCTACTTCAAACAGGACAAATGTCACTATATCCAACATGAGCAGTTTATATGGCTGCCTCAAACTCGGTGGAACAAGTTCTAACCACTAGATTGATTTGAAAAGACAGGTCCACTACCCCTTACATCAGCCTATATGAAGTGGAGACTGTGACTTTCCCTCAACAGAAACCCTGATGTGCAGCCACTATTGACACACACAAACTTTCTTCCAGCAATAACTTGTGATTCAGACTTTATCTGGCCAATTCAGGTAGCTAACTTTCAGATGTGCTCACACATCAAGCGCAAATAATTCATGGAAGAAAATAATTATAAACAATCAGTAGCTAGATAGAGTAGCATTTGATTTTCTGTTCATGAAGTCAGTTACAAATGCTACAATAAGAACGCTAATTTTACTAATACAAGAAAAATACATTACTTGTACTTGGTTTTTTTTAGTTGAATTCCACTTACCTGACAGCTCGAGATATCAACAGAAAGTCCAGAAAAAGAAAGAGAATAAATATTGCCCTATGCTAGTTTTCTCAACTTGGAGCATTCAAACAATACATGTTGTTACTAGTCAGCTGCTAATGACTACGAAGTTCTTCTCATTTGTTTATAGCTCAAAATTACTCATAGGAGAGAAACCCCACCATAGGTTTTTTTATTGAAGTCGAGTGGAGAAAGACATATAGCTCTTCCCTAAAAAATCTTGTAATCTAAGAAGAAAAATCATGAAAATATAACCAAATAAAAACAAACCCAAAAAAGCCTTGGTAGGTTTTTCTAAGCCCTAAGCCATCCCACAGTCAAATCTTGAACTCAGAGACAGGATATAATTTCTTTGCCAGTACTGACCAAATATGCCTTATGTTTATTCCAGATGCAGAATCATATTGGGATGTACAATCTCACCGGGACCAGAGAGGCCTGGCTCTTTAGGAGGGACAGATCAGGAAGGTGAGAAGGGAGAATTGCCCTTTGTGGACAACAGCAACTAGAGTGGTTTCTGCTACAGCAAGGATGAAGCAAAGGATAACACAACCTTCGGACAACAAGAAGGAGCTTCATATTCATAGGCCCTGGTCCTCGTGCGGGACTTTAACCACCTCAGTGTCTACTGGAAATGAAATGCAGCAGGATACAGGAGGTTTCTGCAGTACATGGATGATAACTAACAGCAGCAATCAATGAGACAATGGGGAGGTGTTCTGCTGGACCTCACAATTACAAATATCAAAGAACTGGTCAGAGATGTGAAGGTTGAGGGAACTCTGGGCTACAAAGATCATGAGATGGAGGAGTTCGTCTTGTTCCTTGACATGAAGGAACAAGGCAAATAGCAGACTCGCACATCACCCTGGACTTCAGAGAGCAGACTTTGGCCTGGTCAGGGATCAGCTTTGAAGAATGGAAGACAGTCCTGGAGAAAAAAGGGATCCAGGAGAGCCGGTTGATTTTCAAGGTTTACCTCCTCCAAGCTCAAGAATGGTCCATCCAGACAAGTAGGAAGTGAAACAGAAGTTGCAGGAGGTTTGCGTTGGTGAACAAGGAGTTCCTGACTAAATTCAAACATAAAAAGAAAGTGTACAAGAGGTGGAAGAAGGGACAGGTGACTTGGGAAGAATATAGAAACATGATCTCATCACACAAGAATGTGGTGAGGAAGCCAAAGCTCAGCTGGAGTTGAATCTGGCAAGAGACAAAAGTCAACAAGCAGGGCTTCTACAGATGTATCAGCAGCAAAGGAAAGACTTGAGAAAATGTGGGCCCACTGCTGAATGGGGCAGGGGACCTGACGACAGAACACAAGAGAAGTCCAAAGTACTGAATGTTTTCTTCATTATAGTTTTTACTACCCTCAGGATTCAGGGATTCCAGGCCCCCAAGACCAGTGGGAAAGTCTGGAGCAATAAAGACTCACCCACCATAGAGGAGCATCAATTTAGGGAATATTTAAAGAAATGGGACCTGAGTGGATTCATCCACAAGAGCTGAGGAAGCTAGCCAATGTAATTATGAGGCCACTTTCAGTTATCTTTGAAAGGTCATGGCGATGGGGAGAGGCTCCTGAGGACTTCAAGAAAGTAAATGTCATTCCTATCTTTAAGATAGGCAAGGAGGAGGATCTACATGTTAATCAGCAACACCCTCAGTCCCTAGGAAGGTGATAGATTAAGTGAACCTGAAAAACATTTCCAAACATAAGGTGACTGGGAGTACTCAGTACAGATTTATGAAGGGGACATCGTGCCTGATGAATATGATTGCATTCTGCAATGAAAATTAAGTTGAAAATACAGGCTCAGTAAACATGGGGAGCATAGCTGCTGTTGTTTAACAAGCCTTCAGTACAGTCTCCCATAACATCCCCACAAACAAGCTGCCAAAGTACAGGTGGACAACACGGTGGGTTGAAAAGTGGCTGAACTGCCATTCTCAAAGGATTGTGATCAGTGGCATGAAATCCATCTGGAGGCCAGTCCTAGTGGTGTATCCCAAAGGCTGACAGTGCAGCCAATACCATTTGTCATCTTCACTAATCACCTCAGGGAACCTCACAGGGACTGCAACAGGCTGGAGAAATGGACCAACAGGAACCTCATGAAGTTCAACAAAGTGAAACACAAGGCCTTGCACCTGGGGAGGAATAACTCCATGCTCAGTACACACTGGGGGTTGATAAGCTGGAGAACGGCTCTGCAGAAAAGGCCCGGGGGTTCTGGTGGCAATATTTGAACATGAGCCAGCTGCATACTTCGGCAAAGAAAGCCAACAGCCTTCCTGGGCTGCATTAGACAAATCATCATCAGCAGATCAAGCGATGTGATCCTTCCCCTCTACTCAGTCCTGGGCAGATCACATATGGAGTACTGCATCCAGTTCTGGGCTCCCCAGCACAAAAGAAATGTGGACATACTGGAGCAAGTGCAGGTAAAGGCCACAGAGATGATGATGGGATTGGAGACTCAAAAAAGAGAGGGCACAGGGTGAATCTTACTAATGTGAATAAATAATGATGTTAGGAACTAAAGAAGACTGAGTCAAACTCTCTCAGTAGCACCCAGTGACAGGGTAAGAGGCAATAGGCACAAGTTGCAATAAAGAAAAATTCCAGTTAAGTATAAGAAAAAAAAAACAAACCCAAACCCAAAACAACATATAAGGCCCTGAAAAACCTGGTTTGATATTATCGCTGATTCTGCTTCAGATAGGAGGTTGAACTCTACTTCAACATCTCTTACAGCCCTCTGGCATTCCTTACAGCCTGAATTACCCTATGATTCTTAAACAGTGGAGAAGTGCTGTTATTCTATTAAATAGCACATGCACCCACAATGGACATCATAAAACTATGCTGAGCTGCAAAGCAGTATTCACAATGCCAGAAAAGGTACATAAACATTAACCTCAAATTCTCATACTCCCTGTAGCTATCTGTCACTCCAGTAGCTACAGCAGCAGAAATGTCTGCAATGGTTCTCAAGTTTTATGTCTAACGGTCAGAAATGTTGACGCTTGTTTGATGAAACATGGAGTCAATATAATCACAATTGCCTTTTAAAAAACACTCACACAAGAGAATTAAGGTTGCAAACTATCACGTAAAAATTAGGAGAAAACCCTCAAATTATAATGGTCTTCAAAACATTTTAACACCTTTTCACATAAGCAACTGTAGAGAATAGTCTACAGATTTAGTGTTATCAGATGACTAGACCAAACTCCAGATTTGCTACTTTATCAAAAAATTATCAATTAGCTAAATATTTAAGATATAGCTAGGACTTGAATTGTGGTGTTGATACAAGTCAGCAGGAGAAAGGGGGTGGGGGGGAAATCTTTAGCATTCTCTTAAGACTCTATCAAGCAAGTGACTCTCCTTCAGCCTTTCCAAGCTTTCCAAGCAAGATGGGATATGGGGAAGCTAAAGTGGGCTATCTTTCCATGGTAGAAAAAAAGGCCACAGAAAATGGAATGCAAAAAAGGTAAAACTGCAAAATGTCTTAACATCTACTGGAAGGAACTTGCACAGTATACTTGGTTTCACTTGCGTGATTTGGGAATAACTCTGAAGTCCAGAGAAAAGCAAGCTTCTAAGTTTCACTTATTTAACAAGCTAGTTGGACAACAATGCATAAACACATACTGTAAGACCCTACGTGTATCTGCGAAACGTTATTTACTGCAACAATAGCATTGACTGGAGATGAAGAAAGTACACATTTTATTTCAGTTTATTATACCACTTCCGTTCAATATTTGAAAATTTTCAGTTAAAAAGCTATTTGAAATTGGAGAAGGAAAACGGTTTTTCTTGTTCTAAGCTCAAAAAGAAAGGGGAGAATGAAACCTAATGCTGAAGGATAGAGCAGCCTGATAATTCAGATTCTCTCTCAGTGACAGTTCTAATTCAGAAGCATTTTATCCACTTGCTGTATTTTAGAAGCACTCTTTTCAATATCATGACCATCCTGTAATACTTCAATTTCAGTCATTTTTTCTCCTCCCTCTTCTTTCTGACATGAGTTCTATTTTGCTTCATAGCACAAACGTTACAATTATCCTGATGATGGTTGTCAAATAAAGATGAAATCCAAAATCAAGAGATAACAAGTATCTGTGCTTCAAGTTAATTATATTATATACGCTCCCCCAGTTCTTACACTTTTCCCTATGTATCTGATGTTACACACTGGCTGAGACACTACTGAGCTTGACTCCTACAGCAGTGTTACATATGAATATGATTATAGCACTGACTAAGATTTATGTTATGCTTATTTTATGTTACCTGTCATTTGGACTGAACTCAATGTACATCTATGCACAGAGGCCTTCAAACTTGAACAGCAATTAACATGGAACAATTTCTCAAGACATCTGCTACTTCTGTAGTAGTTTTCCATCATACGATCGGACACTTAAAAGCTTATTGAAGAGTACTTAGAAAGGAACTCTACAAATTACCTATAACAGCTATAATTCCTAGAGAAACAACAGGTACAAACTACGAAGAACATTAGGAGAACACCAAGCACATTTATTTCTTCCCTCAAACTATGGGAATAAACTTTATTCTGTACATCCCACCACTACGGCTGAGAAGAGCACTGGGGAACGTTTAGAGAGACACAGTCAACTTCCCTCTCCATTTTAATGACTGTAGCATATCACATGGCTGTACCAATGATTTCCCTACATGGACTGTGGACTGTTTTCACTACAGGAAAGGAAAGTGAAACCAGTGAAGTCAGTGTCACCTGCAGTTGTCAGTACTAAGCAGCTGAAAGCATCACCAGCAGCACTATTTCCAATATCCTTACTGATGAATTTTCTCTGCACTAAGTTTTCTTAAGACACAAGTTTACTCTGTGATAAGTGCAATGCACCAGAAAGCCATAACTCATAGCAGATTTAATGTTTTAAATTAGTAGTTTTTTTAAATACAAACTTTACTTTCCTTTTCATCAAAATTAAACAGCAGTTTTGTGTTTGTATGTCTGTATGTTCTGGATCTACAAGCCCAAGCTGTTTATATTGAGTCTTCATAACTGCTGCACAGTGGCACCTATCTTGTTTGGAAAAAGAAAACAGAAAAGCAAGACGTGTGTTTGCACACGTGCCTGCCTACATGTGTATAGCTGCAGATAACAGCCTTCTCCATTCGCACTTTCTTTTGCCCTCTGGTGGCTCTGTGTGTCCCTACATGTAATGGAAGTAACATTTTTGTAGGAGCTGAAAAACACATTTGCACTGGGAAAATAAATCAGTTTCCACAAATATTTCAATAGATTTGAATAAGAAATTGAATTCTTAAGAGAAGCAGAGGCAAGCACAAACACAGAAGACAGCAACACAGAAAATTATTTTTCAAGTATTTAATTTCAAAAGGGTCCAGGAAAAGTTTCTAAACAACTTTAAGAGTGCTGCTTTTGTTAGTCACTCACTTTAACACATAGAACCTACTTTGTTGCAGTGGTAACAACCTGACTTAAAAAAATCTCACTATTGTTAGGCTTGATAGAGATTTTGCTTTTAAATTTCATTTTTTCTCTTCCTAGTGAGAGGAATTCATCTAGCCTTATCCCATGGATTTGAAACAAGGATTGATCTGAAAGGCTAACGTTAAAAACAGAAGCGGCATTCCACCGTGAGCTCCCCAAATAGTGTTATTAGTGTCACAGTGTCAACTCCTGTAAGACTAGAGTTGACACTTTCATGTCATGCCAAACGTGAGAACAACTGAAGGACTCCAGAAGACTTGGTGGTCAAAAATGCAACAGATGAGCTTCCCTGTATACAAGTTAGTTAATGCATGTAGAGAAAAATAATTTAAGCCATCCCAACAGGATGCTGCACTCAGAACTGGTAGTTACAACTCGAAAAAAAGTCCTTTGTGTCAGGACTGCCAGTTCTCCGAACCTAATGTGCAGCAGCAGTAGCTACAGAAGCCAGCAAAACATTGGGCACCCTTACAAAGGGTACTGAGAATAAAATAGAAAGGATTGTTTCAAGCCCCATAAGCACTTGATATGCCCATATCTCAAATGCAGAGTGCAATTCTAGCATCCCATCTGAAGAAGAGCATAGCAGAGTTGGAGAAGGGCAACATAAATGAAGATGATACAACAACAGTTGTCTTAGATGTTCAACAGGTTAGGACTATTTCATTTGGAAGGAAAAAACCTCGGGAAGAACATGACCTAAGTTTACAGAAACAGAAAAGCACCGACAAGATGAAAGAATTGCTATTACAGGCTGAATCTTGCAATCTTAGTGGCACTCACTGGAATAGCACAAGGTAAGTTTAAGAAGAAAGGAGGGGAGTTTGACCAGTGAGTAGCAGACTAAAAATTGATGTTACAAAAGCTTGTGGCCGAAGGCAGTCTCAACTAGTTCAAAAAGGGGTCAAATACCTGTCTATAAATCTGTCTATGCTGTTCTACACAGGATCTCCTGTTGCTGCTGTAGCAGTCATGATACTGGTACAGGTGAACCAATTATTGCTCTGATCAACGGGTTGGCACTATTCCATTTGGAAGGAAAAGGTAAAGGTAGTTCTTGCAAACTTAAGGTTAACTCTCATAGAAACAGCAGCATGAAGGTAAAATGCCTTGCTGCATCTTACCCATCCACTCCATACCAAAAATAGTTCACACTAACAAACAAGAAGTTGTGTCATTCCTTTCCCCCCCCCTACCTCTGTAGGTTTTCTTCTAGAACTGGTAGTTATGTCCAAGAAAATTTTTAATTTTATACAGGCAAAGGTTATCCTGATAGTCAAGCAGGGTAATTAGATTCCCTTTCCTCCTGATCCATTTTGGAGATAAATAGGAATCATCTCTCAGCAGCTCTTCCTCTGTTGCCTTCAACCCCCAAAGCAGAAACGGACAGGAAGTTGTACTAGGCTTTGTGATAACCAATTGTTAAACAAGGCACATTTTAAAACAAAAGGAAGGCACAGACAGGGAATGAAACACACACAGATTAATTTACAGCACTGAAGACATTCTCACTTCTCCCAACAGTATTTAAAATTCCTCCAGGTATTTCTTAGTCATTGAAGCTAAGTAGCTGCTCAATAAAATGAAAGTCTGAAAACAGACTGATCAATAGCTCTTCCTTCATCAGCAGACATCCTGGGATACCAGTTTCACTGTTCATCAGGACAAGATCTGATTTGAAGGGGGAAGATGTTGAAAGCAGATAAGCAAAAAATAGGATTTGGTTTGCTTGCTTTTATGAAGAGAATGGAAGGAAAAAAAAATTACCACCCTCTTTTTCCTTTCACAAACTGATTTTCAAATTTTTTTTCATTTATAAATATACAAAAAGAGACCTTCACTGATAGCTGGTTCAGATTTTAAACACCTCTGCAACTGATAGACTGCAATCACATTTCCCTCCTTTGAAAGAAATCTCTAGTTTCATTAGCAACAAACATGAGTCAGAACAGATACAATGGCACATACTGATGCCATCAGTACAATAGATGCTTACTAATGTAACAAGTCTGCCTAAGAATCTGCAATAGTATGAAATAAATTTTCATTTCCATAAGTGCACAAGTATACCACTCAAAGTACAAATGAATTAAAAGTGATCATATGGCTTGCCTACTTCATATTTTTTAAAAATTTCAAAACAGCTGAAATGATTTGTTTCACATCTGTGAAACTGGGATAGGACAAAGATGCAGCAAGTTTGACGGAACTCTTACTTGCAGTGTTGAATTTATCAAAACCCCAGGCCTTAGAGCATCAGAGCTTATGCCTTCTAGAAAATACATTTTCTTGGTTGTAAGCAATTTTATTTCACAAGTCAGAAAATGGAATTTAAAATCACTTGTCGTGGTTTGGGCAAATCTGTCATGATTTGGGCTGAGCTGGCCACTAAAATGAATGACAGATGCTCTCCCCAACCTCTCCCTTCAGGGAGAGAAGAAGGAGAGAGAGACTTATGAGTTGAAAAGAAACTAAACTACTTTAATGAAATAATAATAAAAAGAAAAGATAATATCAAAAAAGAAAATAAATGAAACAGATAAAATATATACAACCTGTATCAAGCTCCCAGGACGACAACCATGTCACCAGCAGGCACTGGGGAAGTCCCATACTGGACTCAGTGATGGACAGGAGCTGAATTCCAGATCACACGGATCGCAATCAAAGTCAGAGTCCTCCTCGGACGCTGGCCATTGAAGAAAGAGGCTGACCCTTTGATCCCTCAGCTTTTATACTCAGCGTGAGGAAGATGGGATGGAATACCCTATCGGTTAGTTTTGGGTCACCTGTCCTGTCCGCTCCTCCCCACAGGTGTGACCCCTCTATGCTTTTCCGCTTCTGACCCTCCAACGGGGCAAGTAACAAAGTTGGCTGGCGTTGGGTGTTCTAGCAATAAGTATAAACAAGAGCCTCTCTGCACACCATTCCTTGGTATTAATTGTAAACATCAGGTCTTATCTCTGATAGAAGTCAACAGTGTCTGAAAATATGCCATTAATTTCAGAGATTTCAGTTGGAAGAGGCTTAGCTAAAAAGTAAAATTACTGAAAAGAACATTGGTTCTTTTTGGTTGTTTAAACTGCTAAAATTGGTAAGAAGAGTTTAACAAGTAAGTCTTTAATACATTTCTAGAGGTCCATAGGAATAGACTTACGCAAATTCAGAAATAAAAATGTTTCAAAGGTATTATATTTTATCAGTAAATTGTAACAAATACAGTTAGAACACATATTACAAATGCAAGGTGGGGAAAGCTAGGAATAAAAGTCTTAAGTCAAATGCTTGGTGAGATATGTTGATACACCACTAGGATAAAATAATTTTAAATTTGTCTGTACACTGCCACCAGACGGTTATATTGGTTACATTAGTACAGCAATAAGTGTAGTTTCAGGTAAAGCATACAAGTTAAATTATTTAAATGTTCATTTTTGCCTTCACCTGATGGTGCATTTCCAGTAACAGTTAAGAGTAACCAGATATAAATGGGCATTTAAACAGTTTAGGGCTGATTTTCCTGCTAATACTTTTCTTTATACACTGTTTAAATATTTCCTTTCTGAATTACTACACAAGACATCCAAAGTACAAGGCGACAAGTATTCTTCCTAATGTTTTTTAAAAACAGTGACTGTCAGCTTAAAATAAATAAATAAATCGAAAACACACATTCATACCTTTCTTTTGCATTTCCATGTGTAGTAGTACATAACATGTCTTTCATCCTCTGTTCCCACAGGAATTTTTAATAAGAAAACCCTAAGAGAAATAACCGATGAGCATTCTTCCCCAAAAAGCACAGGATAAAGCATTCTGTGAGAAACTGCCTTCCTTCAAAATAGCTGTCATTTTTAATTGTACTTGATGAGACTGAATTCACACATTTCAAGGATGACAGAAGTACCAGACAGCACGTGACACCAACAACTTTGCTCAGGACTGCCTATAGTCTCAATGTCATCAGGAACAAGAAGAGATGTCAGTTTTGGGGGGGGTTTGGGGGTTTTTTTTTGTTTGTTTTTTGTCTTTTTAAAGAAAAGAGAACAATTCCTCTTGAAGTTCTGCTGAAGATCATTCAGTGATGAAAAGTATGGGTGAAAGAGTAACAAGCAACTCCTAAAACCATTTGTCAGTATATTCTATATAAATTATTGACATCATTTAAGAGTTTAAGTTATTCCCTTTTCATTAGTCAAGGCATAAATATTCATTAAACCTCAGATTACTCAGAATCTTTCTATAAGCTTAGAAATTACCATGCTGGCAAAGAGCTCTGGTCCACAATCTAATTCAGAATTTAGTATCTGAAAGCAGCTAGGGGAAAAAAAAAAAAAAAGTATCCTCTTCAGATGCAAGAGCTAGGGTAAGTTAGACAATTATCATCATTAGACACATATTTTACCTCAATGGATGTGTGCACCTAATATCCAGTAATTAAACATTCCCTTCAAATTAAGAAGTGTGTGTGAAGCTTTCTCTTTAATTCATCAGCATTCTTTAAGACATACCTGCATAATACCTAGCAATCCTAATCACAACACAACCATCCCATAGCATTAGACACTGCATAAATGCTATACAAAAAAGGAAAACTGTTCCAAAACATCCTCCACTCTAGAAGGATCAAATTATCTCTAAAATTATTTCTCTCAATTTTATGGAATAAGCTGCACAACAGAACCATCGTACTACTCATATCAGCAGAACAGAAATTCTTGAGCATATCTTCATACCTTAGTTTATTTCATATGTATCTTTATCACGTGTTTTGACTAATTTCTGAAGCACTTTCACATTTCCTTGCAATACATTCTCCAAAACAAACAGTCTGCGTATTTTATACAAATCTGCAATGGAGAACCAGAACAGATACTTTATTTTTTGGCAACTCACTTAAAATAAAGTCAGGTAAGTTCTCCAGCCCTGAGGCCAGCTAGCACAGTTAAGCTCAAGTTTTTTTTACACAGTAAGCTGAAAGAAGGGGGCTACACTCCAATTACTCGTGATGTTCTTGGACTACCTCTGGGCATCATTGCCTCAAAGCGCTAAGGGGCCCCCACCAAAACTGCTCAGGGAGCATCCTAACAGTTTAACAGTAGGCACCACCGCAAGTGGTCCATAGGTCAATGCCATGGCCCTGTTCAAGTTACTGGAATACATATATAACCCTAAAATACTAGTCGAAAACCCTGAGACTATTTATTTTACTCTACAGGTTATAATTTCCACAAAAATTATCATTATAGCAATACTGATGCAAAAAACCAAGAGCAGCCAGCTGTCTGATATCAAAAACTGATTATTCAATGTTAAGATTTTTACAGTCAGCAGGTTTCACCCCTCACAAGCTAGCAGGTAAGGGTTGTTTTCTTAAATCATTTTCAGTGTTGATACAGCTCATACACACACCTTCCACACCTAAGCATTTAATAATGCTTGACATTATTAAAGTAAATCATTCCAAACATCAGACTTTGACACTTAATTTGTGGCCCATTATGTCATATCCTAATTTTCAAGGTTTCAATTACATAAAGATACTTTTATGGCTGTGAAAATACCCTTACAACCCAATTCACAATTGCAAAAACAATAAATATCTTGTTTAGTTTGCCAGCACAGTTTGAAAGAGTAAAAAGAGAAGTTGATGCTTCCAGATTGCTGTTCATCTTATAGCAGCATCAAAAGTAAGTTAGACTCAACAATGTAAGAATCAACAAATTGTTTCACTGATCATTTCAGTAAGTGGCATGGAAAGGAAGAACATAAGATCTCAGGAAAGTAGGGGGAGCTGCCACAGATGAAGAAACAAAATGCAAAATAGAAACCACTAATCAAAAAAACAGAACAGGCAGACTTTTAGTCACAATAGATTTTTCTGACAGACACTAAATGGTACAGATAACACCTACAAAATGCTAACACCTAAAGGGCCATATCTTACCACTTTAACATTCCTACAGCCTTCCACAGAACTGATTGCCCAAAGGCTACATACCACCTTGTACCTTCTTGCTTTCTCACAAGTGGTTGCAGCCATACGTTTGTCCTTTAAGTGACATATTCCATATTTGTTTTTGAGATCTCCTTCCTTCAGGATCTCCTTATTTCTCCAGTTATATTATTTCCTTCATTTCTTCACTTAGTCTTTCAGTAAGCATTTCCCCTATCAGATCTGTGACAGTTAACAGTACACTGGCATTGCCTACGGCATTGCCTACGATAATGCTGTTGAGATACGGCCATTTACTTTTGCCCCCACCAAGCAAATCCTTCATGTGCATGCAGGAGATACAAAGTAGCTGCTTACAAGCACTTCCTGAAAACTCACCTTTATGGGAATGGAGCTAACTACCTAGATCCAGTTAGAGGTTCAGCAGGCAAACTATATTTTCCACCAACGCAGAATTTTTAGTCTGGATCACTTCTTTATTTCCTCCCCTATATCTCCCCATCACTTCATGTAAACCCACCAGTTCGCCTTACCACTTGACTTCTCAAACAATTTTATCATCTCTTCTAAGCATCTGTAGAACATCTACCAGAATGCAGTAACTACCTGAGTAGCTAGCCATTACGTAATATCAAAATTTAAACAAACTACTAGTTTCTTGATGACATTCTAAATAGATTCATTGGTATATCAGAGCAATGCATAAATCTGAGGTCTTATTCTAGCTTATAGGATATAATGAAAGCTACATGCAGGTTCTGCAAAGAATAAAGTAGAAACTACTGGATTAAGAGTTCCCTTTATATTTATAAAAAATTATTTTAGAATTATGGTTTTCCCCAAACACATCATCATGAGCATTCACCCTCTTTACCGAATATTCTGCTGTGCAGAGACCAAACCCAAGTCATTCAGGAAGAAAACATCCATTGCTGGCAAACTGGCATGGCTGCAAAACTCTTCAAATGGCCTACAGAAAAATCCCTCTGCATTCCCTATTCCTTTAATGATGTAGCTGAAATTTACTTTCTAAATCCTTTGGAAATAGTCCGCCTCCATTTTAACAGTACCCTAAAATGGCAAGTGAGAGAAGGGGGAGGGATGTATAAACAGGAGAACAGATTAAAATGAAGTTCTATATGAAACAAAGCACAAGCAAGACAAAAATGCACAGTCACAAAAGACGTACAACCTGTACCTACCACTGCATATCCAAACTGGTAAATTTTTTCAAACACCCGATGACAGTGTATTATAAACTGGACTGACAAAGAAGGCATCATTCAGAAATCGACATATTTCCAAGTATTCCCCAACTTAATTTTAACCCAGGGATCACACTTTTTTCAGCCAACCCCAGAGCTGAGGCTTTCATCACCTACTTTACATACAAAAATTATATTAGACACACTGTAGTCTGTTGTCTGTTGGCATTTCTCCCTGCCTTGGAACACTGTTAAAAGTCCATTCAAATGGCTTTCCTATTTCCCCTCCTGTAGCCTGAAACTTCAGCAATACCGAGACCGCATTCCAATGGGCTCCAGGGCTTTGTCAGGTTTTCATTGTTCTAGTTCCCAAGTGACTCCACTCCAGTGTGATCTACAGGGTTTTGGCATTTCACCTCATCACAATGAAAAATTTATCCTAGCATAGGCTAGGATGCTCTTTTGAATAGTGAAGCAATGCTTCTTTCAAACTTTATACAGTAATACACATGAGAAATGATTTTCCCCTTAGCAGGTGAATAGAGCTCTTAGCTACCAACTTATTGAACATCTGAAGACTAAATTATCTCCGTTTTTAAATTTATTATATTTAATGTGTCATTATTCTCATTGGTTTATATCATCATTTGGAGGGTACATTCTTGACCCTCACCCCACCCCATCATTATTCTTTTCTGATATTTAAAAGTGCATTTCTACTAAGATGCTATAATCTCCTTAACTACTTTGCCACCTTTCTTATTCCCTTTTTTAAAAGGGTCACTCCTGTCACATTTTAATTTAAAGAAAGTAAAAAATGAATAGTCAATTGACTACAGCTAGTCAGAATAGCAAAAAAAGAAGGAAGGTGTGCAGTTCCTAGAATTGTTCTAACAGGGATTTTTCACTAAATACAGCATCCTCCATTTTATTTCTGGGACACCGCGAAGCAAATTATTTGATTTCTGCTTCACTGAACATAAAACTTGAAGATATTCATAAATATCAGAGGCAAGTAAGTGCATATAAATTTTCAGAGATTGAGCATTAACCAATTAAAACGTAACTCTAGCACTCTAGCTTATTACCACCTTTATTATCACCCAAAACCCTCTGTACATTGTACCCCTCTCTCAACAATCCATCCTTTTAGCTTTTTTACAAAAAAATTAATCTGTATGAACTTTAACAATCTAATTTAACTTCTAAAGCTAGAAGATTACTAATCTCATTTTTCCCCTTAATTCTTACCTACTTTAAAGCTGTCGTTAAAAATCTTACCCAGTTCAAGGAGAAAAAAAAAAAAAAGAAAAAAGAAAACAACCCCCATTTTAATTCAGTTGACTTGCCACAGTAGAGGGAAAAAAGGATGCATCACTATATCACAAAACTGACTAACAGTGCATAAATTCATCTAAATATCTCAAGTATCAATTTTACAAAGCCTTCCTCCCCCATCCCCAAGATATTCAGGTTTTAATCCTTTTTTTTTTTCCTCTTATACCTAGCTTCTGTCAAATACCTATGTGCTTTTTTTCCCTTCAGTTAGGGAATCTGGGATAAAATACAGCACTCCTAATTCTTACAATGCTCACAATACCAAATAGCTGCTAAATATATTTGCAAAACAAAGTTCTCAGTGTACTGACTGCCTGCAATATGTAGCTCATGTGTCAGGGATTTTTATTTATTTATTTTAAACCATGGATCTGAAGAATCCAATTATGTTACCAAAACATAGGAAAGCCACTATGTTCACAGCTTGCTATGCTGGTATTTCCCCCTCTACCACCACAAAGTTTTTTTTAAAAAACCCAGGAAAACAGATTTCTTTATTAAAATAGAGATGCAAAATTAATCTTGCAGAGTGTTACCTGTTACAAAATCAGTTTCAACATTTTATGAAAAAACATTTAAACTTTTATCATGCATTGGCTACATTTGGACTAACATTTGAAGATGAGACAAGCAATTTTTAATGGCAAAGGTGGCAAGTGACAAAAAGCAGGACAACATCACCTCTGATAAATTACTAGATCTACCAGCTAGATCTAGTAATTGCTCTATTAGCAATGCAAGTTACACAGGAATGGTCTTAATACATTTTGAGCATGCAATGTCACTGTGTACTTCAGAAATGTGCAGCACAGGCAAGCACTATGCCTCCAGTATAGTAAACTTCTGACCTGTGCTGAAAGTTAGGCAAGAATACACATAACTAGTAAGCCTATCACTTGATAATAAAAATCACTTTCCTATAACATCAATAGTAATAGTATAAAATTCCCTAAGTGATATATTAATCATTGGTTGGAAGGCAGACCACTATAATCGAGACAGGAACTGAGTAGAATAAGTTTTCCCTTTGCAATTATGCAATTTTTCTAAATCGGTATGCATGGGGAGGGTTGGAGAGATAGTAGAACAATTTTGGTTTTCTATTAAGACAAAATGACCTAGAAAACGGAATTTCTGGTTAATATGCAAAGATGTATTTGTTCCAATGCTATTTGAACCAGTATTATTCTAGTTAATATCACCATCCAGAATGAAAAGATACAAGGATTTATTAATGATGCAATGTCAAAATTAGATATCGAAGTAGTAAATATTGATTCTAACAAGAAAGGTTTTCCTCGGCTTTAACTTGAGAGAAAGGAAGTTGTTTTTGTTCTTTTTAAAACCTACTTATATAACGATACCCTGATAAAATATCTTGAACAAAAGAATACGGAGAAGCTTTTAAAATAACTTTATGCACTGTTTAGAGAACACAGTTCCCAAACTGCATATTCAGCGAGTATTTAAAGTTCTCAAGAAGTCACAGAGAAAAAGAAAGTTAACTAAACCACCTTATATTGCTTTTTAAGGAAGTTATTTTTCTTGAAAGCATAAAAATTTAAAGAGATTGCAGAATCAATATCCCAATAAATATTCCAATGGGCTTTAACTCTTATTCAGGCAGTAACTCTTATTTTACCTGTCTGCCAAAGATAAGAATGGAGATTCTGTTTCCAATTGTTGAAATATAATGTATTTGGCACTGTCATGTTTCAGCTGGGATGGAGTTAACTTTCTTGCTAGCAGCTGGTGTAGTGCTATGTCTTGGCTTTGGGATGAGAAACCACGTTGATAGCACACTGCTGTTTTGGGCTGCTGCTAAGTACTCAAGGCCTTTTCTGCTCCTCACACCACTCCACCAGCAAGCAGGCTGGGAGGACACAAGAAGCTGGGAGGGGAAACAGCCAGGACAGCTGACCTCAACTGACCAAAGGAACATTCTGTACCATGTGACATCAGGTTTAGCATATAAAGCTGGGGGAAGAAGGAGAAGGGGAGGACATTTGGAGTGATGGTGTGTCTTCCCAAGTAACCATTACACCTGATGGAGCCCTGCTTTCCTGTAGACGGCTGAACACCTGCCTGCCAATGGGAAGTAGTGAATTAATTCCTCGTTTTGTTTTGCTTACATGCATAGCTTTTGCTTTACTTGTTAAACTGTATTTATTTATTATTTGCACTGAACAGACCGCCCAGAGAGGTTGTGGAGTCTCCTTGTCTGGAGATATTCAAAACCTGCCTGGATGCATTCCTGTCCAACCTGCTTGTGGTGAACCTGCTTTGGCAGGGGGGTTGGACTAGATGATTTCCGAAGGTCCCCTCCAACCCCTACCATTCTGTGATCTCAATCAGTGAGTTTTTTTTCCTCACTTTTACTTTTCAAATACTCCCTGCCATCCAAACTGGGAGGGTGAATGAGGAGCTGTGTGGTCCTATTTGCCAGTTGGGGTTAAACCACAACAGGCACTTTTGACGGATCTTGCCTTGAGTTTCTCAAAAATAAAAGCTCATCTCAAAATCACAGAATCACAGAATCCAGAAGTGATGACTCAATTGTGGTCACTTGCAGGTTTAGCCGTTTATGGGGAAAAACACTCCTGAATTTATCAGAAGTCAGCACTTTAAAAAATAAAAAATAAAAATCAAGTGGACTACAAGGAAATTAATTTTCATTGACATGGAAGCCTTGCTATTATGACTCATGAGCACATGACTTTGCTCTTCAGTAGGTGTACCAATAATAACGTACATTTGAAGTTCTACCTCCTTATACTTCTTTCACTTATATGCGTCAAGGACAAATAAAAAGAATTCATGTATCTATGACACAGGAAAATAACTTGTAAATCCCTCAGAGTGACAGGGGAAGATTGCTTCTACATTAGTATTACTCCTTTTGAAGGAGGTTTCCTACCTGTATGATTCAGGAAAAAAAAGCATCATAACTATAACTTTGGAAGCAGATGCTGTATATATATCAGGGGAAAAAACCCATACATATACACATATCCACACACACCAAAAAAGCTTCACATATGCGAAATCCCACACCATCATATGTACAAGTAACTAAAATGCTTTCTTGGAAGGAGAAAAAAAAAAGAATAAAAAAATAAACCTAGGAACTTCCCCATCCAAGAGGATCTTTCAGCTTTTAAGAGGCCCATTACAGAATCACAGAATCACAGGGGTTGGTTACATCAATTCAAGGCATCTCTCAACCAGAACAGTAAAAACTTCCAAACATAATTATATCAGCATCCTTCTCAGACACACAGAGGGCTTACAACCTTCCATTTCATTCTTGACCCCACAAATAACCTGCTGTTACCAGCTGAATACAAGTATTGTTTTCCCCTCACGCAATTCTTAGCACTCAGCAGAAATTAACAAAAAGCTTTGCATATGACATTATTTTGCTAACTTTTAGCCCTACTAGAGAAAAGAGAAGCAAATAACATCAGATCCCTTGTATTTCAAAACATACAGCAAGACTACCAGTGTCGTCTTTGACTTTTTGAGACAGCAACATTAACTGTCAAGTAGTTAATTAAATAAGAGTTTGAATGTCTCAATAATATTACAGGGGATAACTGGATACTGCAGAAAGATTTTTCACTGCATTTTAAAATATGGCATGATTAAAAAGAGGAAGGGTAGCTAAAATCTGGGGAAAGTATGTTTAAAAAGAAATCTTGTATCTTCCATAAGTCAGCTCTAGAAAAAGAATTAATCTGTGGTCTGAAGAAATGCAAGTCCAGATGACAAACACTAAAACAAACAAATTATTCAGGAATCAATATTTTTCTGTATCACTAGCTGCAAAATACTTTCAAAAAGTTAATCAGGATCAAAATCTCTCTTCAAAGTAGGTACACAGTATCACTCTTTCAGTTCAACCATTATTACATTCCCCAACTTCCTATATGAAATGCATACTTCTCTTAGACAAAGAACAGGAGAGCTATGAAAAAAGTGCTCTTTTGTTTGCACCTACTACATTTTTTTTCCTTTAGTAACATAAGACTTTATTCATACCTTGGTTATGCTAACTGTAAGTGTGAGAAAGTGAAAGACGACTCAGTATCTCTCCCAATATAAAAGAGTTAATTTCAAAGCTTTTTCATGAGTGCTTCACCCTATTCCATTAGCTTACTTCAATGAGCTATGAAATGCAAAGTGTACATGACTCCACTTTTCTTCAATGCCATGTTTCACCAGTTATTTAAGCAACTTCAAAAAATAGCTATTAATAACGGACACACATCACATTTCTTCAATCTCCCAGTTTCAACAACAGTCAAGATTTGCCAGAAGTACTGGACTCAGACACAAGAGATGGTCACAATACCTATGACTTCCTGACAGCATCATCTCATTTGACTGGTACTTCAATGAGGGAAATAGTTAAGAGTCTTTTTAAAATAACTAAACAGATGCAATACTTGAAAGAGTTTTAAAGGTTTCGATTGCTTAATTTGGTTGCATTACTACTTGAACTAAGTAGTCTGCTAAACTCAATATTCCTTATTATTAGAACGCCATGCTGTGTGCTTTCTGTTCTATACATTGCTATTTAGAGTCATCAATAATCATTTAAGAATCAGATCTTGTTTTCTGCTGAAAGTTTATGGCTGATGATTCTAAATGAAGATGCATGAAGTACAAACAATAAAGCTTAATGTTCAGAAACTAGGCAAAGTAAACTAAATCTAGAACACAAAGAGGCTAGAAAAGAAAACGTGTATGAATTAATAGGTCCAATAATGGAAATCAGAATTCTCACAGAAATTTAGAGTATTTGGATAGAAGCTCAGTTCTAGCAACCTCAGTAAGGTCTCTCCCAAAGAGGATTTTCAATTAGTATGCATATTGCTATAAGGAATTGCTATAAGGAACATAAAACTTAAACACAGGCCTTTTTGAGAAAAGAGTATAAAAGTATTTGCTTTCACCATACTTTCTAGAACAATACTTGAACTGAAAAATAGATACAAATTGAATAAACTAAGGCTAGTTAGCATTAAATGGTACATCACATACACAAAATACTGCACTTGATAAGCTATCTCATATCACCTTGCTGTTCAGTTATACAGGGAAAGAGAGATAAATTCTTTAAAACGTTTCACACTATTACATGCAGCACAATATTCTTTAAGAAAAAAAAAATGCAATCAAGTCAGAAAGGCTAGAGAAACAAACTTAGAAACTCGTTTTGGTTTTCTTTAAAGGAGACTTCAGACAACTTTCCCAGATTCTCCTCTGAAACTAATGAGAAAATTACTAAAACTACTTCAGAATTTCAGGCCCGATTACTGCTTTCTCATTTTCTCCACTGATCACTGGCAAAGTGAGGAAGTTATGTCCAGTAAGTCAACCAGAGAATAAAAGGTAATCAAAAACCAGACCAACACCATTTCAGTGCTCTCTCTTAGTGAAAATACCCACAATCATTTTCAGTTTAGAAAACAGGAAAAGCTCTTTATTACTCCACTTATCTTCTATAACTGTCTTTAAAAGACTCACTTCAGATTTGTGAAAGAAATTAAAATTTTAGCACTTTTATTTCAATCCAAAAGAAGTAGGAGAAGTGAGCAATCCTGGAACCTTCTCTCTAACATAGCCACAAGGTTGAGCAGCAGGAATTCACATCTCTACAGCCGTCCACAGATGCACGAAGTCTGAAACTCATTGCCTTATTCTTATATTCTTGGACTGTATTTCCATGAAAGAATGGACTACTATTTACTAGAAGAAATAATATTTATTCCAGTTGACAGCAGAGATTTCTTGCTTGTCAGAAAGAAAAAGTAATCCCTTCCCCAAGTGATGCAAGTGGATTTTTCAAGCCTCATGACAGAAAATCTTCACACCTGCCTTACCTAGGAATGCAGAGATCCTTAATCTCGACAGCTGTGCATTTAGTGTTAGGTTACACAAGGAGCATTTCTAGTGTTTCTGATGAGATATTTAGATAAGAATTTATAGTTCTCTGTGGTCATGTCTGCATTAAACATATGACAAGTAACATTTTATACAAACTTCAGCTGCAATTTTAAAGACAGCTTGATGCTGACACAATGCTATTTTGAAAGACATTTACTTCCATTTTCAAAAGCAAACATAAAAAACAATAAAAAGAATGAAGCCTAAAATAACAGGAATATATTTTATTTGCCATGCTTTGCATTTATCAGGCAAGCAATACCTTTATTTTACTGCTTTTCTTGATATGAACGCAAAAGTAGACTTCTGACCAAGATGACCTAAGGATATGTGACAAATGAGGTATAGGTACAGCACATTTTTTAAGAAAATGCTTGTGTTGATAATTCCAATTTAAAGTGTTTATATGTAGCTAGATGTACAATCTCTGCACATTCAAAAATATCAAAACACTTAATCAAGTCTAACATGGTTAGAAAGGACTTACTTTTATTGTAGCAGGTTGCTAGTACACCTTTATCTGCAGGACTGGTACTAATATGCCAAATTTCACCCACTTGATGAAGGAGAACGTTTTTGTTTATAATGTTGTTTTCATCATCAAAATCTATGATGTGAATCTGCAAATACAATAAAAGAGAACATTAGGGTTTCAAATGTTTTCCTGTGGGTCTTAATTATACACGAAGACTGCACAGGACAATTTAATGAGAATTTTATAACCGATATCTACTTTAATTAATTGTTATACTAACAATTTAGTACATCATTGATTTCATGCAGGATATACTTCTCTAGAAAAACACAAGCAATTTCCCTGTTTTGAGGAAATACCATGTTTATTCTTCTCAATTTTGCAACTTAAAGCCTGAAGGTGATTTTTCATTTTATGGCTAATAGTAAATAAGTCACTCACATTGCAATTCAACTCTTCTTATAGCAATAACAGAAATAATAATGTTACAATCCTTAGTGTAAATGTCTGCACTAATTCTATCCAAATCATCAAACTCAAATACCCTATGAAGAAAGAAAGGGAGAGAGGGAAAGGACTCTCACTTGAAACAAATACTGTAAACCTCAGTAAGAAACTCTTGAGAGTTCACTTCAGCAATCACATATCTGTACCAATAATAAATTTGTAATACTTTTTATACTGTGTGGAAAAAGAAAACGTTAAACTGAAAAATTAAGAAAACCAGTAACATTTAAATATATAGAAAAGATTTTTAAAAGACATACAGCTAGGTTTGCTTTCTGTGATTTTGATTTTTGTTTGTTGCAGGTTTATTTTTAAGTAGGTCTACATTACTCTCATTTTTCCTCCCTTTTTTCAGTAAGTTGTTTTTCTGTAATTGCCTCAGAAAAAACTGAAAAAGATCCTAGCCTGGCACAACGTACACAAGTAACTTTACTCATGGAACTAATTCCACTAAGCTCAACTGTGAACAAATTAATTCTAGAAGATTCACAATTTTTTAGAGAACTGTATCCTCATTAAAAATTCATTAGCAAAGTTGGGGGAACAATGAAGAGGAAAAACCCAAAAGATATCCTATCATAATGACTGAATTAAGTCTACTGAATCACTGCAAACATCTTAGCTACATAGTATTACAGAAAATTAGTTAGTGCAGCATATGGACACCATAGATGAGGACATAGAAAATGGTAAGTGTGAGTAAGCTGAGTCCACACAGAGAACTTTCTCAACATGACTGTAGCGTTAATGTTAATGATACAGGTAATCATAATTCTTGTGGAATGCAATCCCTGTGGAAAACACCTCTTAGAAGTGACTGGTTTTATTATCAGTAACTAAATAAATGAGTTACTCATCTGCTTTAATTACACTGGGAAAAATTCTCACTGAACATAAGCCCAAGTATTGAGGAAAAAGTAGTGAGATTTGAATGAGAACAAATAACTATTTAGTTCTCTTCAAAATCTGGAGGAATTACTAATTGCAAAGGAAATTACTAAGGAAGGGAGACTAAAACTAACCAATTTCAATACAAAATATCTCTTTTTCTTCAATCATGCAATCTCCATAACTGACTTTCTTTTATCAGGCACTCATGGGCAACAAAGACTGGAAAACTGTTTTAGTTCAGCCAATACCCGGCTTTGTGCCTGTATAATGCCATGCATTAAGGTAAACCATGAAAATAAGTATTTTAGGTTCTAAAACACAAAACTGAAAATAACTTGGAGAGTTCCGAGAATGAGAGATGAGAAAAGAATAACTGACATATATTTCCTTTATGTTGCCAAAGCATACAGTAAATGTATCAAACTAAGAAGAGTATAAAGAGCCCCAGTTTAGCAACAATGAAAGTACTGAGGACAAGAGTTCCAAAACTACACTGTGTAGAACACAGTGCAAAGAGAAACTAAACAATTTCCAGCAAGTTATGAAGGCCAAATACTACACACTGTTAATATCTCAAATATTGCCAGAATATAAAAATCTTACAAACATTTTCCTTTGCTTTGAAATACCAGTGTTAATAGCAAAATACTTTCACTAGATCTCCTATGAATGCCTAAATTGCTTCATACAGCAACAGAACTCAGTGAGTCAGAAGTTACCATGTCAGCTGTACAAGTACTGCTCTTCCATTTGCACCACACCTGTCCATGAACAGAAGGGAAGAAATATTCTGCACATCATGATGCTGCTGCATAAGAAACCTCTCACTGTGCAGTGCTCTGTCAGGCACTAGAGGTTGCAAGCCAGCTCATAAATTCGGTTCGGTAACTAAAAAAGTTTTTAAGCAAATCTGGGAGAAAACCCAGTGCTGAATTAACCAGTAACAAATTGAGGCCTAGAGCACTACTTGGGGATTAGCAACTAGCTGAGAGGAGCTGACGGCCTGAGGCACAGCTAAAGGCCAATAACCCCCAAATATTTGTTAATACCCTAGGAAGTGTCCTGCATTTCTATTATTAATGTTATTCATCAGAAAAGCATACTCAATAAGTTGAAATATGTGTAAATATTTTTAAAATTCATAGTATATGCCCAATCAACTTGCCTAAGACAGAACATTTACATTATTGAAGACCTACTGGATATCAACTGATAAGTGACAATTGTTCTCCAACTACAATTTTGTATCAGGATTTAATTAGTTGAACCAAGACATAAAAAAATACATAGAAATCACAGTTTAAAACCACATTAAAACCAAATGTCTGAAGAACATCTGAGACAGCACAATCAAAAAATATAATTGTGTGTATTTATTCTTAACTTTGTCTGCCACTTCTTTTGTTACTGGTCTCACAAGTATTACCTGAAATGTAAAGAAGCTGAATACTCCAGCCCCCTTATGCCTTTGAATATTTTTTTCTTAGAGCCTCATCCAGTATTATCATTGAGTAACAAACTCAAAACCTCACTGGAAACTGACAGCTCACATCTCCCAGAGCTATGGTTCCAAGTTTGTTTTGTGCAGTCCATTACAGACCAGTTTCAGAAGAGTCTGTGACTGTATCCACTCTAGGGCCTTCTCTGGTGGGTGTTAGCCTTGGTTAACCGCCCAGCCACTTGCTCTCCTCAAGCAGGACAAGGGGAGAAAATAGAAAGAATAGGAATGAGAAAGCTCATGGGCCAAGCTAAAGACAGGAAGATCACTTATCAATTACTGTTGTGGGCAAAACAGACTTGACTTGGGTAAAATAATTAATTTATTGCCAATTAAAATAAAAATGTAATTACTAATTTGGCTAGTGGGAAAGAAAAAGACAAACCTTAAACCAGCACCTTCTCTCCCCCCTTTCCCAGGCTTATCTTCACTCCAGACTCCTCTAACCCCCTTCAAGCAGCACATGGGGGTGCGGGGCAGCAGTGGTTATGGTCAGTACATAGCATTTTCTCTTTGATGCTCTTTCCATCTCACTCTTTTCCTCTGCTCCAGTGTGGGCTCTTCATGGGCCATGGTTCCTTCAGGAACACCCATCTGCTCTGGTGCAGGTGCTCCACAGGCTGCAGCTGATACCTGCTCCACCATGGAGCATCTTCTGTTCTTCCTGACGTTGGTCTTCCCTCTGTCATTTCCTCCACTGTTTCTCAGTCTTTGTTCCCTCCTCCTCTTTCCATCCAATATTTTCTCGCCTTTCTTAAATGTTTTCACGGAGGGGCCGCCACCTGACTGGCTTAGCTGTGTCCTGGGGCAGGCTCACCAGAACCAGCCATGTCTGGCATAAGCAACCCCTGGCTTCTTCTCACAGAGGCCACCACCACAGCCCCCCTGCTACCAAAGCCTTACCACCTGCACTCAATACAACTTTCCAGTTCTTCTGGCCTCAAGATCAACTTTCAGTATGAAGGTATTTACTGAAATTTAGTCACAAAAAATAAAATTGCTGTACAATTAGAAGTACTGTACTCTTAACAGCAGAAGAAACAGCCCAATAGAAATTGAGCCATGAGTGTCACTCAAATTTTAGTTTAAATTGTTGTTAAACTTATGATCAGAATGGACATAGCTGATTGCCAACAGTTAATACTGAAAAATTCAGTTTACGACACTTCACATAAACAGAACTGTGCACGTACCAGGAGTCCCATAAGAGGCAATCAAGGCTTAAAGACTTTTGTTTTACTTTGCATCTCTTCTGTGGTTTAAAGATAGCTCCAGAGAATCTATAGATTTAAATTAACAAAAATATAGCAGTTCCTTTACTAAACCAATCTGATTTAGTCCTACAATTTAGAAGAGTACTTTAATTTTCAGAAAACACACACAGCTTTCATTCACCTACATTTCTTACCAACAACTTTACATTCTACTCACAGAAGTCTTCAGCTTGACTATCACTTACTGTTCAAATGCAACAGGGGGGAGGAAAGGAGGAGGAATGATATTGGAACAATGTTAACAAAAAGAAGAAAAACATTACAACTAACATTTAACAGAAAAATTACCTGATTATCATATCTAAGAGACTGTGTTCCAACCAAAAATCTTATTGCATCCGTTTCTGCTGTTTGAGGTGTTAAAGCTCGTGCCTAGAGAAGAAGAAAGCCATTAGAAAAGTCCAACCAATACAATCCATTAATTTCAGTAAAAATCTTGAAGCTTACACATAAATTATCATTTTAAGCATTATATTCTTACAATCTGCACTTTCCTGCCCTTTATGTCTATTTTGGTTAATATATCTTTGTGCAGTTTCTCACATTTTTGAGGTACACAGAACATACACATGCTAAATACGTTATCTGGCCTACACTGTAACAGTGATAATATTCAATATTACACCAGTCCTTCCACACTAATTCTCCTTTATTAACTGAAAAAACGCCATAGAACAGTGGAAGATTCTTAAATATAATTAGCTACAATATCCAAGAGAGAGGCTGTTCTTGCAGAAGTTTTCAGACTGAAGATGCCTGCATAAAAATGATTAATTTTTTTTTTTACTATTACCCACCAAGTTTAGAAGAAAGTTAAAAACCAAACCCCTTCTTTTCCACTCCAGGCCACTAGTGATAAGAATTGGCTGAATGATAAGAGAAATAATTTGTTATTCACCTATGACAGAATTTCAATAATTTTATTATTTTCTTGTATTATTGTTAATGAGAATGCTAGACTCTGCCTTGCTTCTTCAGCTTGCACCAACCACAGTCTTGCAAGCAGCAAAACAAAACAGTTAAGGCCATGGGAGACATTGAGAAATAAAGTATATGTTGAACTAAAACCACAATTGCTAGTTTGCACTAGTCATTAGTACAGACTCTCCTGGCTAATTTTGAATAAATGGGAGGTAAACTAACACTCAAAGGCACTTTTAGCAGCTGTAAGTTAACTGTGAGGAATATCCACTACTTCCCATGCAAAAGATACCCTGGTAATATTGTTCAATACAAATTTTTTGTCAAAACAAAAAACCAAACCTTTACGATTCACATCCTACTTGACATAAAATAATTCAGATCTCTTCAGACACTAAAGCTTGTATTGCAAGCAAATACTTTGGAAGGATTCAGGTAACTGTTGAATGGCCCTTCCTACTGCCATCCTGTTGTGCAGCTAGCTAATGGTTACATTAGCGATTCAGGAACATTTAGCTTCAATATAGTCTTGTTTGAAACTATTTTAAAATTAACATCAGAAAGATGACTAGAAGCTTGGAAGGGAATATTTGAAATGCATTATATCACAATACATAAATTTAGAACAATTTAATTCTAGAATAGCAACTTGAAGAGATTTGATTTTCCTTAAATAACGCAAAGCAATCCAAGCCCTTGTCTGGCAATAACAGAAAGAATCAACTCATTTTTCAGAATAAGCTCTGAACTCCTATGGAGCAGATACTTCTTATCTTGCATCTGAAATGTGTGATTTAGATAATGTAATATTTTGCTTAAGACTGAGCATAAAAAGTTAAAAAATGCAATGAGCTTAGTAAGTATAGGCTAGTAGCGTAACATGTATATAGAAAAAAGGCACTAGAGAACATGATTCGGTGAGTAGTTTGTGTTTAAAACATACTCAAATGCAGATCAGAGATCAGTGTGAATCCATACTGATTTGTTTGTACTCTCCTCTTTATGCAGCACTTACCTACAACAAGCCTAGACAGTGTTTCTGATTGACAGAAACAACTAACGTTCACTAAGAAGACTGCAGAAAGACTTTTATTTTGTCTTGAACTGAATTTACATTTGCAGATCGTTGGCAAGAGCTCCTTTTACTTTCAGATCTGCTTTTAACTATTTTAAAGAAAACACTAGAAATAAGCCAACAGCTACGTATCTCAATCATGCAAGCTTCTATTGTTTCTTTGAGTCAAACAGAAGAGGAGACCTCCAGGACCTTCAATAAAATAAATAAAGGGGGTTTTCACCCTTTTTAAAGCCTTTTGAGTAGGTCTTACTGTGCTACTTTCAAAAATGCATCAGGTTAGACATAAAAGTACCCAAAATCAAATTATTTCAATACATGATAACATTTATGTCATCAGCTTCTCTACCCCTTCTTTAAAATATTTTTAAAGTACTTCCCATTTTGCAGAAAAAAAACCCAAAACAACACAAAGGCCTGAGAAAAATACTTGAACACATTTCACAACAAGAAACACACTACTGTTTATTCTCTGTCATAAAAGACTACAATATCCATAGAATACAAAGTTCACACTCATCAAGCGTTCATAAATCAGGAAAATCTGATTCATGATAGAAATAACAGTACAATGGACTTTCAGTTGTCTCCTGCACAAACATACATCTAATTTTGTCTACTTTGAGTTACTTTTAGAGAAAGAGAAGTTATTTCAACAGATGATGAAGACACTGAGTAATGCTCGTGATGAAGAATATAACTGAATTTGGAGTGCTGTCAAGATCAAGAAGAGTGCCTTAAGTTGGTCATCTTGTACTGTAACCTGTCAGAGCAGGTTGCAAATAACATCTTTCACAAAAGCATCCTGCCTCATGACTGCAGCTACTAGACAGAAAATAAACAAAAAGCATAGTGTAATGAATATCAATTAATCTAAACCAATAGAGCTTATTATTTTATAAAAAGTCAGCATCCACAGAACACTAAAATGCATATAGTCCCAAAAAGTTTATTACCTAAGATATTAAAATATGTACTAAGAAAACCGCCGTGATGCATAGAAAAGAGCCAGAACACCCATCTGAAAGATGCAAACAGTGAGAAAACAAGTCGTCCTTACACACAACATCACAGCAAAGCCCCACCTAACTGATGTTTCTAGACGATGCAACAACATATGTAATTAGATCATTTCACTTTTAAAGAAGGCCCAAGACTAGGAAAACATTGTTAGGAAGCAAAGATTAAAACATTGTGAACCACAAGTAACCAAAAGGTTCTATGTCCAAATTTGATATTCATCAACAGCTCAATGAGGAAATGTGCATGGTGTAAAGCAGGTAAAGATTTATAAAACAGCAGTGATATGGAGGCAACTTGATTGTGATTGATGCTCTAACCAAGTATTTTAACAGGAAGTTTATAAATATGCAGTCAAAATTCCACTCAGCTAACACAAAGGAAATCCTGCCTTTGGAAAACAAACACCAAAAGACTTCTCAATGCCATACAAGTCTGCCAAGGAATCTGGATGAACCACCCATCCTCAGAGGTTTTTCAAAGTCTACGTATTCTGCATATTAGTCTGTAGCTTCACCAGTTCTCATTTATTCCACTAAATTAGAGGTTGCACACAATCACAAAACAGAAAACCTAAGGAATGTAACAATTATCAATTCATCACTGCATTTTCAGAAAAAAAAAAAAAATCTCTGTGGGTGACCAACTGTTGCAGAGATGCAGGAAATGGCATCACTATGCTCCAAAGGCATTCCTGACTAGTACTCTGTACATCATAGGGCTAGACACTCTTATCCACACCGAATCTTTCAAGGTGACAAAAATCAATTTGGAAAAAAGTTAAGGCTGAGGTAGAGAGGACAGGAGAGGAGAAAAAACAAATATCTTAGGACTCCAGTGTAAGGAATATTGCATGTACTCAAATACATTTAATGTGTTAATGAGAAATACTAGGTTCCACATGCCATATTCAAAAGAGACTTTGTTGGTTTTGGGGTTGTGTGGGGGTTTGTTTGTTTGTTTGTTTTTTAAAGAGCATAGTGGCCTGCTATAGTACAGTTAAAACTCATTTACTTTTTTTTTTTTTAAAGCTTTCTAAAACAATGTGTGAATTCATACTTAAAGAGAAATACAAAACGGAATACAGTCATAGAATCATAGAATGGTCTAGGTTGGAAGAGACCTTAAAGGTCATCTAGTTCCAACCCCCTTGCCATGGGCAAGGACACCTCCCACTAGACCTGGTTGCTCAAAGCCTCATCCAACCTGGCCTTGAACACTTCTAGGGATGGGGCCTCCACAGCTTCCTTGGACAACCTGTTCCAGTGCCTCACTACCTTCATAATAAAGAATTTCTTCCTGAGATCTAAGTCTACCCTCTTCCAGTCTGAAGCCATTACCCCTCGTCCTATCACTACATGCCCTTCTAAAAAGTCCCTCTCCAGATTTCTTGTAGGCTCCTTTCAGATACTGGCAGGCTGCTCTAAGTTCTCCCCGGAGCCTTCTCTTCTCCAGGCTGAACAACCCCAACTCTCTCAGCCTGTCCTCATAGCAGAGGTGCTCCAGCCCTCTGATCATCTTTGTGGCCCTCCTCCATAGCCTATAGCAACAGTCATACTGAAGTTCAATATGGGTCAGGGAGAGAGAATCCAGTCAAGCAAACACAAAAAACTGGCACTTTCATTTACTGCATCCTGTATAGAGCCATAATTTACATACACAGAAAGGAATAACTATATGCATGCAAAAATAAAAATTAAAAAATTGTTTGCAATGCATCATCTGCTCCCAATACAGTACAGCTGCCATGCTTTTAGTAGCAGAACCACAAATTCTGCGGGAACTTTGAATATGCCATACTTCACTACAGGATTAGTTTTACTTTCTGCTTTAGTAGAAGACCATCACCACCTTGGACGAACAGAGATCAAAAAGAGAGGGGTGGGGGTGGTAATGAGTCACTTAAAGCTGAGTGTAGGAAGTTTTACTGGAAAACAAAAACTTAAATTATTTATTAGTTTTACACATGATCGAAATCCTGTGTTAGCATTTCCTACTGGAGATGGAACATCTCAGATTTCAGATTTCACACCACCTCCCCATATGCAAATATGTAAGTAATGAATGATATAGAAAACCTTTTATCCTGCTACTATTCCTACCATGGAAAATGTAGTTTAGTGCAGATGTAACTAGAAAGCAAACATCGTCTACCCCATTACGAGAATACAAGTCCTTCCTTTACTATGTGCGTTGAGGAATTAGAGACATGGAAACATGACTAGGTACTGCTGCACTGGTGTCCACACTCATTCTTAGACTGCATCATTTCTTTGGTTTGACATTCTGGGCTTAAATTTCCTTCATTGACCTGAAATGTAAGGTTATTTATTTTTGCCTCAAAGTTGGATCTTTCCAGTCAGACTGCTTTAACTGCTTCAGCAGTAGCAGTTACTGCCCTTTCCCAATTAGTTATCATTCCAGCTCTACCATTAAAGTGAAACATGGAGGACTCCTTTGTTTCACTTGAAAAAAGAAACAACAAGAACAAAAATAAACAATCTGTGGATTAGTTTAAACTACCTAAAGGGAAGGTATAGAAAAGACAGACTCTTCTTTGAGGTGCACAGCAACATGACGAGAGGCAGTGAACGTATGTTGCAACATGGGAAAATTCAGAGTAGACATTAGGAAAGAAATGCACAGTGAGGGCAGTCAAACACTGGAACAGGATGCCCATTTTGTTTTGTAGAATTCATCAACCATGAAAATACTCAAAACTCAACTGGACAAGGCCTCTAAACAACCTCATCTATTGAATCTACCTTGAGAAGCATGTTGGAATAGATGATCTCCAAAGGTCCCTTCAAACCTATGTTAGCTTGCAATCCTATTAAACTCTAGCAAAGTAAACAGAGCTGGTCACCCAATTTGCACAATTATCATCAGCAGAGCTGCACAGACTGTCGTGACAGCTCCTTTTCATGGGAGGTGACATAACAGATTTCCATCCATATCTCCAACACAGCCAGTTACGCACCCACTGGATGAGGACACCTTACTTCTATGGTGCACTTGTTTGAATACACTGGATTGAGCAGAAACATAGTGTTGACGTATCTCTGATGTCGTTTACTTCACAGAAGTGACTCCACTATTGAAAGTTTAACATTCCTTTATGCTCTTAGTTGAACCTGTGCCACAGAATTGAGTAATTTGCTAATCCACAACAGAGAGTATCAGATCCCAGAACTGCTAGAGATTCCGATACCTAGTAAGTCTACAAATAAAATTGGCAATTAACAGACTCATGGTAGACTGCATTGCCCTTATCAAAGACAAAGGTGTAGATACATCTCCCTGACAAGATGTAGAAGAGATATTCATCTGGGAAGAGAAAGAGGAATATAAAATGGGTTAAAAAAAATTAAAAAGGGTCAAATATTGGCATCATGAAGGCTCCAGAGACTTATTCCAATACATTTTTAGAAGACCAAATTTATACCAATATGAAGAAAGCCTTGCTACATCCATCTGAAGTAAGACCAGATTTATATTGCTTATTTGTGGGCAAATGAAAATGAAAGGAAGCATATCACCTATCATGAACTGGCTACCAGTTTGTAAAAACACCTCTGAAAATGATTCACAGAAGAAAGGACTGGAAGTTTGGAACCAGCCATGCACCTCTGTGAATCAGATTTTGTTAAGTGTACTGTGGGCAAAGGTCAGAGATCCTGTCAATATGCAGGAAGCCATCAAATTGCCTAATGAAGATATAGCAAAACATGCTTGAGAGGGAAATGAAAAAGCTGAGACATATTAATGGAAAGAAATTCCTACTGTTTCCTAGAGGAAGCTTGAACTTCCAGGGAAAGCCATTCAGCCTAAGGCAAGGAAGATCCAATCCCAACAAGAACTTTTAAGATCAATTTAAGGAAGAGAATAAGGCAAATGAGAAAAAAAGTTGTCCTAAACTGTGTGGAAAAATAGTTTAAATTCTACATTAACTTCAAATATTATCTTCAAAGGGTAGGCAAAGAAAACAAAAAACCCAACAAAACTTGACTCATAGGAAGCTAGCAGGATGTTCCTAGAAGTTCATAGGTTAGGTAACCAACTATATACTCTGGTTTCCATGAGACAAGAAATAAAAGTAACTAGAAACATGACCAAATTTTTTTATCCAGTGATGGTGATGGGGAAACAGGTGCAGCTACACATCATGGACAAGTCAACCCAAAGAAAAAAAAAAACAAACCTGCCACAAACTATAAGGAAACAAAGGCAGGCTTGAGCAATCTTTTTGCAGTGGTGCCCAGCGATAGGACAAGAGGTAATGGGCACAAACTTGACCATAGGAAGTTCCATCTAAACATGAGAGGGAACTTCTTTCCTTTGAGGGTGGCAGAGCACTGGAAGAGGCTTCCCAGAGAGGTGGTAGAGTATCCAACTCTGCAGACATTCAAAACCTGCCTGGACGCCATCCTGTGCAACCTGTTCTAGGTGACCCTGCTCTGGCGGGGGGGGTTGGACTAGACGATCTCCAGAGGTCCCTTCCAACCCCTGTGATTCTGTAATGACTTAAGCAAACCCCTACTCAAAAGAAAAAAAGCAAGCCCCCTCCAAAAAACCACAGACACACTCATCAGAAGAAACTCAGTCCCTGAAAAGTTATTCCCATCAGGCACACGTGCTGAACAGATCCTACTGCATACATAGTAATTATGGTCAAAAGAGTAACAGGCTCACACTGAATTAAGACACAGCTTTGACACCACATAAGCTAGCTGCTCCCTTCTCTTAGAAACAGGTCGTGAAATGCATCACATGTAAAGAAAAATGACAACAAAGACTTAACTGCAAAACCACTGCAAAAAGAGACATTTATTTATGCAATGCAAAGGGCATGCAGGAACCTATAATACAAGTGTGAGAAACAGGAATATAAAGATAAAGCAGAAGAAACAGCAGTCGTGCCAGAATGCAGTAATGACTAACTGGAGACTGGGCATTATGTCCATAACTACACCACGCTCAGTGTGATGTTGGGCAAAGACCACCTTCTATCTTACTGTGACAATTGAGACCACCTGCAGAATAATAAAAACCTCTGACAGAAAGAAATAGAACAGAGCCTGCAGAGAGAAGGGACCTTGACAACAGCAAGAGATGATCCAGAGGAACACAATGACAAACCTCAGAAAGATAAAGAAGGTTGGTTTAAAGTGCGTCCTTTATGCAACCATAATGCACTGAATCTGTACATTTTATTCATAAGTTCTGCTGAAATGTTCCTTTCTCCATGTCTTTTGAAATACCAAATACACAAAATTTATTTTTTAATTAGACTGTTACTACTTCAGACATTAATGGGCAAAGAAAAAAGGATCGGTACTTCTTTAATACATATTTTGTCTTGCTGATGCATTGTACTGGTTTGGTATCAACAAACGCGAAAACATACATTGAACCAAACATCTGAATATTTGTATTAAGTGTAATACAATAAAAAGAACTTCTGTAACCCATGTATCATTTGAAATTCATACAATCAGTCTGTACTAACAAGCAGTGAATTTGCAATACAAAATGTAAAGGACGCAGTATCTGGCTTGCAGTCCCCAAATCCGAATTTAAAGTTATTTGACCATCTACTTATGCTCAAAACCAGAAATAGTATACTGCTACTTGGGAGGGTGGGAGCAGAGAAGGAAAGGGGAAGAGGGCTGGCTTTGCTGATGCCTCATTCTGAAGGCAAGATACAAGGGGGTTTTTTTGCCCCCTCTAGAGAAGCCCTAGGCTGATAATGTCATGAATATTATTTCTGCCTTCCGGCATAATTTCAATTTTCAAATAGGTACACTTTGATCTTTACTTAGGTAGGACAGCCTTGTTCCTCCCACCACAGTAGGAGACCCTCTATCATTGACTGTAATAAGCTGCAGTGACTCTTATAAATGAAGAGGCTGGCAGCACACATGCCCATGTGACCTTCAGTGCTTCTCAGACAGCTTTCTCCAAGTCTTTCACAGCACAAGAATTCCCACCACTAACATATTTAGTGCACTGACCCTATTCCAAAGACAGATTCTGTAAACCCCCACAGTAACAAAAGCAACCATCACACAAAACCTTGCATAGCACAATCATTCTTAGAAATCCCACTTTCACACAGTCACTGTTCATTTATCATGAACCATAATGATCACAATCATCTTTCAATAGTTCCTTCAAGTTCATGTAACTGTGTTTTCATTTTGTCATTAGTCTGTACCATACCTAACATTACCAACATCCTGATAACTGCTTGAGGGTCCTAAAAGAAATAGTTACCACCTGATCCACTTCATGCATTATGAAGATCTTTGGGGGATTAGTTAAGAGAGTTTTGCCACCTAGCTTTTTCCCCCCCCACCGCCAGTAGAACTTCAAAGATAACAATATGTTAGATTGAAGTTCCACAAAAGGTCCTCCTAACTGATATGCTGCTCCCAAGAAGGGTCCTGAAGAGGGAGACAGACAGGAAAACAAGTGAGAGAATAGACACTCAGCCTGGATTAAAATATACAGGATTGGCATTCACAGGGCAAGTAACTTTAGAAAGGAAAGAGGACCAAGACAAAAACTAGGAATTTCACTAAGACATTATCATGCAGTTTCTTGAACTGGTTCAATTTTCAAAATAAATCCTCCAAAGACATCTCTAAAGCTATACCAAAATTACACCCTTTGTTCTGTTTAGACCATTCTCTCATCCCACAAGAGACCAGAAAAGCTCTCCCAGGGAAGAGGAGAACTCCACTGCCGGTAGGAGCTATAGTGTCTGTACTAGCTCCAGTCCCACACTGGGAGCACAGCTGAGCCTGAGAGGCAGCACAGGTTTCCCAGATTACTGCACAAGTGACACACATCATCCTATAAAATCCCCTTTTCTCTCTCCTTTCAATAAATCTTCATCTGCCTTCTACTTCATCAAAGGTAGCTCAACTGAGCTATTCTCAATACATACTAATATTACACATACATACACCTTGTATGAGACCTGTGACCCATCTATTTTGGTTGGTATTTTGCACTGGTTTAAGATTCTTAGAATAAGAAGTTGCATTTGGCTTTATGGAAATTAAGTTTCACCTTACTCTTGCAAACACGCAACAAAGTCCTAAAAATCAGTAGTCTCCATTCAGATTCATAAAACCTGTTAACAACTAACTGACAATACAATATGGGCCAAGTATTGCTTATTCAATAAGCACAACAGGACCACAATACAGTACACAAACTCTGACAAAGCATTAGTGTGGGTTTTTTTTTAAGCTTGGTTCAGCCAGATCCCATCTCAGGGTGCAGCCAGAGTTGCCCTTGTGTAGTATGGCCCTGCAGTCTGCCAGTAGGCTTTCTATTGTCCTTCCCTCCTGCTCATTATGCTTCTCCATTGCAAGTCTGTGTATTTTTGACACATAACATGTAGTAGGCGTTATCTGGCACGCTGAAATTCAGCACTGTATTATGGTATGCCCCAAATCCATTAAGTGTGCCAAACACATGCTCCATAATTATCACTCTCTGGAACAAGCAATATTCCTCCTCCCTCCCCCCATGATGCTGGCTAGCTTCTGCACGTTTTTAAACAAGCGTGATGTAGGCTGCCCCCCAAGAATCACAGTTGGCATTGCAACTGAGCCAAATAACTCTCCTGGAAAACACCCCACCACACAGCTCATTTCCAGGGGTATAAGCATAGAATCATAGAATGGTTTAGGTTGGAAGGGACCTTAAAGATCATCTCGTTCCAACTCCCCCGCCATGGGCATAGACATCTCCCACTAGACCTGGTTGCTCAAAGCCCCAGCCAACCTGGCCTTGAACACTTTCAGGGACGGGGCATCCACAACTTCCCTGGGCAACCTGTTCCAGTGCCTCACCACCCTCAGAGTGAAAAATGTCTTCCTAATATCTAATGTAAATCTACCTTGTTCCAGTTTGAAACCATTACCCCTCATCCTATCCGCTACGTGACCTTGTAAAAAGTCCCTTCTCCAGCTTTCCTGTAGGCCCCTTTCAGATTCTGGAAGGCTGCTATAAGGTCTCCCCAGAGCCTTCTCTTCTCCATGCTGAACAACCCCAACTCTCTCTGCCTGTCTTCATACGATAGGTGCTCCAGCCCTCTGATCATCTTCATGGCCCTTCTCTGGACCTGCTCCAACAGGTCCATGTCCTTCTTATGCTGGGGGCCCAGTACAGTATTTCCAGACATTCAGTAGTGCTTACACACCTACTCAAAACATCACTGTTTAAACACTCAAAGAATAGGATGGTGAAAACTGTGAATACTTGAAAATGAAGCCTGTTCAACACAGGGCAAACATACCGTGTACTCCAGGTCAGATAGTAAACATAGGTCAACTCTACACTGGACAAGTGAGAAGCACATAATTTCACTGACAAAAAATAGCACTTAGCGATAACCCCTGGGACCCCACTTACCACATTCTCATAATTCAGGCTATTGGTGAAGTCTACCAATATTCCTTACAGAAGAACCACCCTAGAGTATTGAAAGTCTCCACAGCTACTGCTGTTTCCTCATATTCATCATCACGATCCATAGTCACATCACTCAGTCCTCAACTCAAGCAGCATCTCACATTTTCAATCACCACCCGTACCTCTGTAATTTTCTTAGTTTCACTGCAGTTGAATGATCAGAGCAACTATGGTGGGATACTGTCTTTTTTAAAAAAAGTCACAAAAAGAATCACACACCCCAAAATCCACACATATTTTGTATGTCTGTACAATGTTCATAGACACACTGAAGAGACAAAAAACCCACTCCGAGAAAACTACGTTTTTTGGGTTATATGAACATTATAAACAGCAGAAAGAGTTGCAGACATCTAGTAAAACAGGGGGAACTAATCAGGTAAAAAAAATTAACTAATTATGTCAAAAACTGAATTCAACACCAGTTTTAATCTTGTTTTGCTGTTAGATGTTTAGCTTCCCGCCCTCCACCCCAGATAAAAAACCCAAAAACTATTTCTCACTGTTACTAGGTAAAACTTTTTGCACAGTAGTTACACATAATAAATAATTAAACATGGTTTTATAGGGGTTCAGGATTTTTATCTTTAATTTCCATTCTCATGTGTTAGAGCTGTGAACAATGTTGTTCTAAGTAAGACTTCCCTGTTCTGCTAAGCCTTTTTTTGATGAAAACTGGATTCAAAAAAGAGAAATACTAGTTGTTCATTATTCTAAGTTACCTTACTTATGCCAATACATCAAAACACACTTTGCACATAAAAACGAACAGAAATTGTGCAGAAATAATTTTAAGTTAGTTGGTGAGTAACACCCTAGGAGGAATCAGCTTTATGTTCTTATAAACCTGGCCACATTGGATGAAAGGCCAAAGACAGATTCTTACTGACTGCTGGAGCCACATATAGCTTCTTAAACTGCAATCCCTCATGTAGCTTCTAGGTGTCATGGTTTTGTGACATATAATTTTTATTCGTAACAAGAGTAAGAAGATCCTTCTCTCTTTTTAAATACTTTATCATTTCAAATCTCAACTTTGAATAAGCTTGTCATAAAGCTAAAGATTGGAAATAACAAAAATAAAAATAAAAAAAAACCAAAAATAACCGACCCAAACACAAGAAACAACAACAAAATTATTTAAACCGGGCTGAAAAATTCATCTGAAGAGGTGCTTTCAGTCACAGTGCTTCTGATACATGCTGGAAAGAAGCAGTAGTTGTGATAATGCAGCTAGACATTATTATCTAGCAACACAGAATAAACCAGGCTTAAAAAGAAAAATAATCTTTCTTACTAGACCTGGACATGTAAGTTGGAAAAACCATACCAGTTTTTGGTTTAAGTGTCTCCATCAGAGCCTTTCTCAGAAAGCAGAGATGCAATTTGTTTTAAAGCCACTCTAGCAGATAATGGAGGTCAGAAATAGAATCTTCATCTCTATGCTCCTTTCCCTGACTTAGCCATAAACCATCTTTTCTTCCCTCACCTTCTCTGTAAATGATCTGTATTAACTGTAATTCCCTTTGATTACAGCCACTCTCTTAGCCCTTTTGCTTTATCCTCCCACCAGACAGCCCCGTTACACACTTTACAGAAAGAGAGAAGAGGTCTGTAGGAGAAGTATGATTGGGAGAGGGGCGGGAGGGGGTGGAGAGCACACAGATCCACGGAGGTCCCAGGCAACACACAGGCTAGCTTTCCAAAATTCTGGAAGACTTATTATATATGACCTACTAGAAAGAAGGTATAAATTTTATTAAGTACAGGATATATACGTAAATCTCTTTTGCAGAAGAGAATATAAGTTTTATAAGTTGAAGCCATTAGTTACAGCCATCTCTAGCCCATCACAAAATTATAGCGTATTATCAGACTTCAGTAGATTTAACATTTAGTACAGATGAATATTACACACTAGCTCCTATAGAAGAGGAAAACCAAACAAATGCACAATTTGCTAAGCGGATCTATTGGTATAGTCAGGATTACAGAGCACACAACTCAGTAGCCAGGACACCCAAACCTGTTACAAAGAACCTTCATATATTACTTTCCACGAGCACTTGGTAAAGGTGACTGAAAAAGAAAGTGCACATATATCTACTGTACGATGAAAACATTGCTATGTGAGCTGCAGAAGAAACACAGCGCCTCCTATTACTGCTATAATGGCAATGATGATAAGCCAGCTGTTGCCAAAGAGAACATGTAATAGCTGCATAAAACCCTCCCTTATTGTGCGAACAAATCACAAATTAGGGTCTCTCACCCCCATCCAGCTACGTAGCTGTTTTATTTTCCCAGAACTTGTAGAAACTTTATTAAGCATGAGACCTCTGTTGCTCTGTGAAGATGATCAATAAGTTCCTAAGTTAGACAGTCCAACAACAGTCCCATTTCCTTACATCCATGGACACTAATATGATGGACAGATTTGCCCTATGGAACAAATGCACGCACGTGGAATCCACAGCAAGAGATCCCACAAACATCACGTAGCTTTACAGTTGGGTATAACCAACTAAAGCTTGCAACTTATCGGAAACAGTTTCATGCCCTCTCCTCACAAAAGCATTTTTATTTTACTTTTTTTTAATTTCTGAAAAGGAACAAACAAGTACAAGAATTTCTTTGAGACTGCCAGTATTCTCCTACCACTCCAGACTAAGACTAAGACTTCTCTAGAGATGGACCAGGGACCGGTGGCAAAGCAGGAGTCCCACCAGCCACGACCATGAGAGGAATGACACCGGCCCTCGGCCCCTGCGCCCACACTCGCGCACCTGCCCTGGAAACAGCAAGTTTTGGAACACGGACCAACTCCTGCCCCCTGCTCAGCCACCTTTAAAAACCCCAACGCGACAGGCAGGTGCCAAGAACCACCAAGAGCCAGTGGTCCCACCGGCACCGCCTCAGGGGGCCGAGGGGACGCCAGTCTCCCCGTGAGCGGGCCCCACAGCCCGCCCCGGCACTCCCCTGCCCCGCTACACACATCCAGCCCCACAGCCACCACCTTCCCGGAGATAGGACCGACACCTGCCAGCCCTCCTTCAGCCTCTCCTCCGCACCCACCTGGAACTCCAGCCCATAGATCACCGGCGCATCGTCCTCCATCGCGGCCCCACGCACGGCACGGCACACCCCGCAGCCCGCCGCCCTTTCTGGCCCCTAGCGCTACCCGTCGCTCGCCGCTTCCGGGAGGTGCGTTTGCGCATGCGCACTCCCACCCACTCCCGCCTGTGGCGCAGGCGCTGTAGGAAGCGGCGCTCCGCGCGGTGGTAGAGCGGGGGTGTCGCCGCTGGGCGCGGAGGTGAGGGGAGGTGAGGCGCGGGCGGCCCGCCGGCGCGGCTCTTGTGCTGGCTGAGGGGCGCCCGGGTGCTGAGGCAGCCTCGGGGCGCCGGCCCTGAAGGACAGAGGGCGGTGAGGGCTCCCCGGGCTGCGCCAGGTGGAGGCTGTGGGGGGAGGCCGCGCCCACCCCCGCCGCGGGGTGGTCACCGCCGGGGGTGGGGGGACACCGCGGTGGCGCTGGAGACGGGGCCGCTCTCTGGGGCCGCGGCGAGGGCGGAAGCGGCGCTGTCGCTCCGCACTGTGCGCGGCTGCCGGCGGGCGCTTCTCCTGCGCGGCCGGCCCCGGGCCGGGCAGCCCGCACCGGTGGCAGCCGTGAACCCACTCTTCTCTGTTCTGAAATGGGGACCGAGCTAGTCTTTGCGAGCGGAAAAGCAAATATCGTTTTGCCTGTGTTTAGTGGGAGGCATTTGGTCTTCAATCCCAGTATTTTTGCGACTTGCAGAAAGGATAAAGTGAAGACCTTTTTCGGAGTTAATTTATTCTATGGGTAGATGTTAAATGGAAGATGTCAAATAATGAAATGACTATATTTTTAAAGAAAGAATTTCAGTATTTGTATGATACTTAAGGGTTTCAGGGTGCACCTGAGCAATACTTGAGTAATAGAACTAATGCTTGTTTTGGTGGGGATTTTATCTCTTCAGGTACCATGGAGAATAATGAAAGTAATGCTAAGGATGCGAAGAGCACCTCAGATGAAGATGACAGCAGAGACATAGTTCAACAGAAAACTCAGGAAGAAATTCTCTTTCATGAGGAAACCATTGATCTTGGTGGAGATGAATTTGAGTCTGAAGGGAATGAAACTGTATCAGAAGATTCAAATAATTTTGTAGATAAACTTAATGAACAAATGATGGAAAGTGTCATTATTTCAGATTCTCCAAACAACAGTGAAGATGACACAGGTGAACTTGGTTGTCTCCAGGAAATTGTAGAACAAATGGAAGCTAAAGATAATAAAAAACCACAAGCAGAAGTGGATAAAGAAGAGTTTTTAAGCAACGAGAGTGAAACTGAACATGAAGAAACACCAAAAGACATTTCTGAGATTGGAACAGATGATCAGGCGTCTTTAAAGGAAGAATTAATTCAGGAAGCAGTGAAGGAGGAACCAAAGTTGGGAAACAACGTTCCTGTTGAAACAAAACCAAATAATATTGATGACAGCAAACCTGAGGACCACATACCGTCACCCAGTACTAGCAAACCATCTTCAGAGGCTGAGCCTATTCCTGTGTGTACCATCTTCAGCCAAGCAAACAATGTTAATACCCAGCCACAGTTGTTCCTACCTGACGGTTTTGAGCCTCAGATGGTAAAATCTCCCAGTTTTAGTAGTATAATTGAGACTCCAGTGAAATCTAATCCACAGGTCGTTCAGCCAAGTCCTAGTCTAAGCAAGTTCTTTGGCGATACCGTTAACACTAATACTTTAGCTTCTGATTTTTTTGATTCATTTACCACATCCAATTTTATTTCTATTAGTAATCCCAATGCAAGCTCTTCAGTTCCAGAACAAACATCGTCTCTTTCTAATGGCGGAGACAGCTCTTGTGCTTCATCTAACCCTCCTTTCTCAGTGCGAAATGGAAGACCTGAAGCAGGTGATCCTCCGTCATCTCTAGAAATAACTCAATCCCCCAAGCCATTCTCACAAATCCAAGCTGTTTTTGCTGGGAGTGATGACCCGTTTGCCACAGCCTTAAATATGAGTGAACTAGATAGAAGAAATGATGCTTGGCTTCCTAGTGAGGAAACCAGAAATGTTCTAATTTCAGTTGCCACACAACAATACAGCACTGTGTTCATAGATAAAGAGAATCTCACCATGCCTGGCTTAAAATTTGATAATATCCAGGTAAGAGTATTATTGTATCCTAGTGTATCAATATATTTTAGAAATACTGTGTAAGAGCTGTCCAATAATCTGTATATCGTAGTGCTTCATATTGTTGCTGATGGTCACCTTGTGTGTATTACTTCAATCCTTATTAGAAAATTTAGTGTCGCTGCCTACTTATACGTGAAGGGGCTAAAACCAGATCTCATTTGTTCATAGTGAAATTTGTTGCGTACCTTGAAAACCACTGTTGACGTTTTCCACAGAATCGAAAGCTGGTTGTATTTTTACGTAGTTTGTGTCTGGTCCTCCTAGTTAGTAAGATAATGCTTGCATTTGGCATATATGCAAAATCACTATGCTGTGCTACAAAGTCTGAAAGCTTTGTTTGCTTGTGGAATTCGCTGTTGCAAGCAAGTGGGAAATAACATTTTTCGCCGATGCTCTCAATAATGTCAATACTGACTGAAATCAAATCATTTGTATCTTCCCTAAACAGTGGAAAAGTATAACCTGTAGGAAAAATTGAGTGCTGGAGCAAGCTACTGGGAAGGGATAACCACAAAATTAAAGGGAAAACTCCAGATGGGTTTCCACTACTGTTTTTCCCTTCATGATTTCATTTCCTTCTCCTCTATCAGAGTTCCCAACTAGTGAGAAGGCATAAAGCGTTTTTTCAGAATTTGAGAAATTTCACTTGGATCTATTCAGTATTTCTGATGAAGCAATTTTATCCTGGCTGCTCAGCCAAGGCTATCTATCGTAATGGATTTTTTTTTTTTAAATAGGCTAATCCTACTCTTTCATATCTACGTCTCTGGATAATAGAATTGTTGTCTAGAGAGATGGTGTTGAGGTTTTGGGTACTTTAATCCTGAATTGTAGCATAACAAAGATGATCAGTCAATAGTCAAATACAACCAGAGAGCAGTCTGCAGTAACTTCCCAATCTGCAGGAACTATCAGAAAAGTTTCTGGAGTGAATCAGGTACAGATTTGTAGCTGAATTATCTGACAAATCTTAGGTTTCCATCACAAGCAACAAATGATACCAGTTCTAGACATATGCCATGCTGCTGCTACTTCGTGAGTTAGCTTTGTCTTAAAACATCTGTTTGTCATCAGAAAGCCCAATAATTAGCGTGAAGGAAAACACTGTAACAGGAAGCTAATCCATCTCCACTCCCTCTAAAAAGAATGGAAGGGTCCTTCTCACCTTTCCCAAAAACTCTCTTAAACCTTGATGAGTAATTCAAGAGTGTGTAGTATTTCTCTCCTGACAGCTAATGGGATGGATGGAAGGAATGATCCCTTCCAGAGGCCCCAAGGATGAGGGCCTCCTTATTGCAGGCCTGCTTTCTCACAATGGTTCTCTCTCACCTTTCTCAATCCAGTCAAGGATTAAAGGCTGTTTAGTGCTGATGATTCCGTGAATCTGGCTACATGCATATATGCAGATCTACCGTTTAGTATGTAATTGAAAAGAAGACGTTATGGCATCGTCCATGTGATGTATTTCTACAGTAAGATCTGATGTAAAACAATCAGTGGAATTAAAGGGGATTCCTCCTGTTTTCTTCATTGATAATTTATAAACAGTCACACAGGCATGTCAGCAGGGACAAGTTTTGAAGTGCTTTATGTTTATACAACTTTCCTCACTTCCAGTTACTGCTTTTCAGTGGCCTGAGTGCGTGCCTTGACTGACTTGACATCCCTTAGTTTGGTAGTATAGTTCTATATGCTTCTAGTACTGCAAATTGTGTATTTAACTGAAACTGTAATTGTAGAGTACTTGAAATGTCAACTGCAACGTTGTGGGAGGCATGTTTTCAATGTTAAATCAGCTTCCAACAATGATCACTAAAGCTTTGGTATGAGTAGTTTGCTAATGCTAAATGTTAGCGCAGGATGTTAAACCAGGCTGCGTGCAATTGACAAAGAAGTTAGTTGAAAAGTGCATATGCAGTGAACTGTAAGTGTGCTTCAGGGAAGGACTGAAACTTTGAATGATGTATGTTGAAGAGCTCTACTTTTTTTTTTCCCTGCTCACTTAGAAAGCGTTCTTATTACAAGTGTGTTGTCTTAAAAGTTAAGTGGATAAATCACACCAAGAAAAATACTAAATGTTCTCAATTTCAGCTGTGTGGTACTTTTTGCTGATCGTTCAAGAAACGTTATTTTTTAAACTATCTTGGACTGTGTGTGGTACATATTATCTGGGCCTGTGCTCTCTGATTGTGGGAACAAGTTGGAGTGCTGCTTTTTATGCACTTTCCATTATGCCTTTCTTCATCAGTTACTGTGTGCTGTCACTATGTCCTTTGTTTCATTACATTCATTTGTAATGTTTCCTCATCCAAAGTACTGTTGGAGGGGGATTAAAAGTTCTTTTGTATTTATGTCATTTTGCACACACTGTCTTTTCTTAATCCTTCAGACTCTTCTGTCCAAAAGATGGAAGTCTGGTTTATTTATAGGATAGATGACAGCATTTAGAGGTAAAAATTTTCCGTGTAGTGAAACACTAGTTACAGTCTCATTCCTCAAGAAACTAGACAGAAAACACAAACATATTTCCCATCACTGTCCATGCGGAAAGTGCAAACAGTTAATGTCAATTGCCTTTATCATAGCTAAGCTCTACTGTGTTTTATGCAGCTCACCTTCTCTTAGGCAAAAGGCTTTGTGGCTTGCTTTCTGCTCTCTGTGCTAACAGCCTCCTGCCTCAGTTCTTCAAGTGAATGTTTTCATATTTCTTTAGAGGGATTTTTGCAAACGTTCCTTTGTATACTCACATTTTTGCGTAGTCACTTTCTGCTTTAACATCTTAAATATTGCATACCATTCTAGTTAACACAGATCTGAAAAGGTATAATGGAATTAAAAGGATTTGGAGAGAGAGGAGGGATGGTGAGGAGTGCAGACGTTCTCTCTTCTAAAAGATAGAGGACCTTTTGACTTACAAGAGCAATAATGATATAAAATTCATGAAAGAATTAAAGTAAATAGAGGATTATGATTGACTGGTTTTATGGCAAAGGAACCTGTTGAGTAATAAGCATAACAAAAGGACTTAGTGTTCTGCAGCCCATGTAACTGTTTATAAGTTGTAGAATTCATTGCCCTCAGATGTACTTTTGTTGAGGAAAAAAAAACAAAAAATGAGCAAGACAAATGTCATAGGAGGTGTATCTATCAGCGGGTGTTTAAAAATGGTAGGCAAATATGCCCCCTGCCACAGGTGGACCATAAAGTTCTGTCTACTTTAAGATGGGAAAGACCAGTATGAGCTTTTTCTGTTTCTTACACTGTTCCTGTGAACAACTGCTATTCGCTCACAGGACGGTGAACCAGACAGATCTTTACTCTGGCTGAATGTGGGTTATAAATTGCTTTCTGTTTAAAAACAAAAATATAAGTATATTGTTAATATATTGCTGGTAATTTTCTTTCTTTTTGGATGTTTGCTTTTCTAGATTAAAATGCATAAAAACATAAGATTGGCCAAAATCTTAGCAAATTAATTTCTCTACCTGCTGTTGGTACGTGGTAACTTCTGACACCATAGGGGATTTTCTTGGATACAGTAATGTGTACAATCCCAGCAAGACTAGGACTCCCCCGCACCCAGTCCTACACTCTGTATTGGTAGAGATGGTACCTGAAGAGTGTACAGACAGTAGTAGCACAGTTTTAAACATCTGCCAATGTGTGGTCCACAGTTTTTCAGTAGCTGCTTGACGTTCAGCTTGAATTTTTTGATTACCTGTAGAAAATCTCCAGTATGCAGGACCACAAGGTTGTCAGCCAACAGATGGAAAGGCACAGATATCGATAGTTGAACAAAGATTAGAAGGGGAAATTGGGGCACAGAGGGTGCCATATATGGAGTTACTCACTCTATTGCTAGCAAAGCTGGAAATAGAACCTGGATTTGGACACTCTTCCTCTTAGCTGCTGCATTTCGTAAAATGTAGAAATAATCTTGTCTAACTTTAGAAATCTCTTTCAAATGTCTATGTCTCAACTAGTCTCAAGTCTTCAGACTACTGAGCTCAGATAACCCAATTTCTCTGGCTGATTCTTGCAGATAATTCGTTTGAAATTAAGAATACATGTTGAAGGGTTGCTGTTTATTTGGTTTTATGATCTCTCAAAGTTTATTTTCTGTGGATACTTAAGGCTAGCCAATCGTGCACATTTTATCTTCGGTTGGTTGGTTGCACTTTTCAACGTTAATATCCATTATAAAAACCTGTAAAACTTATGGTGTTTTGTAAGATCTTTGAAGAGTATTTTGTAAGATCTTTGAAGGACAATAATGTGAGAAGCAAAGAAACCTGAATGTTTCTATGCTAACTGAAACCTAAACATTGAAAAAAAGAATATAGCAAATAACATGGAGTAAATCTAGAAGTTTTTATTAAAATGCTGTAAATATATATGCATTTATGTTCATTTCACACAAAAAGTACTGGAAAACAAGCATTTCTCAAAGGGAAAAAACTATGTTGCTCAGCTTTAATTCAACATTTTATTTTGCTAAAATAATGTTTAAAAATGTCTTGTTATGTTTCTTCTTTTTCTTTTCCATGAACACCAAGGGAGATGCAGTAAAAGACTTAATGCTTCGCTTCCTGGGGGAGCAAGCTGCAGTGAAGAGACAAGTTTTAAACGCCAACTCTGTAGAACAGTCATTTGTAGGCTTGAAACAGCTAATTGTAAGTAACCATCTTCATAATTCAATGTATATTAGATACCATGCTTCCCTCAAGATAACTGGGAGCTGACTGTGAAGAAAAACTTAAAAAAAAAAAAAGGCAAAACCCCCTGCATATTGGTCTATTCAAGATCCTGCAAAAGTACTAGCCAAAGTCCAGTAGTTTTTAGTGGGAATGACTCTGGGTTTTAAATACTGGGTTTTAAATGGCATAGTAATTTTTTTTTATATGCAGAAGTTAGAAAAAAGATAATTTTAAGTTACTGTGAATTATCAGCTGTTAATTTTTATGTAATGTAAATGGTTGCAAAACAGATTTTAATGACTTTTTTTTTGTTTATCTGCGTATGTGTTATTTGTTTTCACCTTAGTGTTTTACAAAAGGTAAGACATGCTGATGTGATAATTTCAACTGCTTTAATTTTTTATTTCAGTGCAGGAAAACTAAACTAAATTACTTCCAAATGAAAGCTTAATTTTCTCTAAGTTAAAATCCTTTCCTTAATGTAAATATTTCAGACCTGGAAATAGTTGCTTCTGGCAGCCCTGTGAATCTTGCCTTGTTTTTTCAACCATTGTGTTCCGGTATGAAACTCATTACTATTACATGACTGAGCCTTACTTAATCTATTGAAATGTCAAAATATTTTGGGCTTTCTTTTATTTTTTAAATGGATGAAAAACTACTGAGGAAAAGCAGTGAGGAATTATAAGTGTTAGGACAGTCTATATTAGTATTTAACATCTTTTAATTGCGTTGCATTACATGTAAAGCTCCAGAAGAGACTTTTTGTCATGTTAGGAAAACTCTAGGTGGTTTCCTCAAGCATTATTAAAGGATTTCAGAGGTAATTTTTGAAACCAGACCTGAAAAAACAGATTGTGATCTCCATCCTGGAGATAGATCTTTTTCTGTTTGTCTCAATGTTTCACTTAATTTGAGCATTTGGAGTGGGGGGGAAATCTTGTAAAGAAATCTTGTCCCCATCAGTCTCTAAGTAGGAAAAGCCTTTTTCCGCACGTCCTTTCCCTCTTCCAGAAGTGGAGTTTTGACATATGGGAAATCTTTTTTTATTTGGCCTGGTAGCTGTGTCCATGCGAAATGTTACTCTTAAGAACTGCAGACCATCTTGTACCTTTAAGACAGTGCTGGCACTGATACTGTTTCAGCTTTGAGTGTGTTCTTAAGCTCCAGAAGAGCAGTGTTAAGGCTTTTAGGATCAAAGCAGAGAAGATGAGGAGGCAATCTGCAGCTGTCAGATTTTTTTGCTACCTGTAGCAGATTTTTTTAAAAAACTTCTCTTATTAAATGGAGTTTTTTGGTAAAATTGCAGTCATTCAGCCAGAAATCAGGATGTTCTTCAGTTTTTAAGGCTTCCAGTCATTAGCTGTTGGTTGTTCTTGAGTATGCAATATAATTAGTTCTCAGTTTTGTTTGCAGAACTCTGTTTCTTTTTATGATAAGAATTAGGTTTTTTTGAGGGGTTTGCTTGCAAACATTGCTGTTTTTTCTGAAATTCTTAATGTGGAAAACTTATTTCTGATTGGCAACAGTCTTAAAGGTAAAAGGTATTTCAGACTTAGAAACATTAAAATCCTATGCTGAATTATATTAATTAAAAAGATGTGTGCTTTTTACATACACAGTAGGCCAGAATGACATATAACTGCTCTGTTACCAGCCACCAATTTTACTTTCTTTTTGAGTGAATTCCTGACCACATATGGTCAGTGTTACCTTCCTGACCACATATGTTCATCTTTTCATACAAAGAGCGACTTACAGGGAATATTTTCATTAACATTTGGAGAAAAACTGGTGAAAGTTTGAAATACTGCTATGCAGTTTCCATAAAGTTAAGACTTTATTTCCTTAGCTGTTTGTTTGGTATCTACGTGAACTACATATGCACATGAGAATTAATGAGATCATTTCAGTCACTCAGTTTAGTCCCTTGCAACAACGGACAGCCACTTAAAAGAGTTTGTTTCAAAGGGATCCACAGTACAGAAGAGAAATGCGTAGAATAAGGATAGACTTCAGCTTCAGACTGATACCTGTCATTTAGGTGTTTACATGTGAGCTGATGTCTGAACTCATAAGTCAAAAGAGATCTAATCAGTACAGTTACTGATCACATCTAAATTTAGATATGTAAATCTGGGATTCCATCTAGAAGTCTCAAGAACTGTCACCTGCACCAGTGGCAGCTGAAACCAAAAGTGAATGTTAAGTCCTGTTATGAAGAAATTTGTGAGGTTAAAAATCTCAGATGATCTTGGGTGAATTCCATCTTATTATGGGAAAGAAAAAAAAAAAAAAAGCAGTATTCCAAGCCTGTCTGCTTCAGTGGAAAATGCTTCATTTGTATCTGGGTACTGTTTTAATCCTGTGTGAATGGGAAAAGCACACTAAATGGCTCAACAGTATCCCACATCTTCATACCACAGATCTTCAACTCTGGAGTTCCTCTATTCTACCAAATTGCTTCTGTTAGCTTATTTGGCAGTTTTAACAAATACGGATCGCTATAACTTTCAAGGCTATTCCAGAATTTCCTTCCTTTGGTGATTAATCAAAGGAATTCTAATCAGTCCTCTCTCAAAATTATTTTCTAATCAAAGATAAAGTTGTTTACAACAATTGAAGTATTTTGATCTCATGTTGCTTTTTAAGTCATTTTTTCTTCTCACTATTTTCTTCCTTTCCCCTGCTACTTTGTACGGGTAGACAGCAGTGACATTTCCACTTCTCAGATTTTCTTTTTAAAGGCAAAAATAACTCTTCTAGTCATCTCATCATGGATGTCTTCATAATCATCGTAGGAGGAGTTCTCAGAATCTCTTCCAATTGAAGCTAACATCTTTTTCTTATCGCTGTCTAGAACTCAACACATTATATTCTAGTTACATAACTTTCTATTTGTTAATGGTTGTGTTTTACCTTTTCTATTATTGTAATACTGTAAATCACTGATGCCTGTTTGGTTATGTGGTCCTTACATATATTGACAATACTTCGTAGATTATATCTGCAAATGCAGATACCAGCTCTGTTCATCAGGGTCATAAAAGAGTATCTTAAATTGGATTGATTGCAGTGTACGTCCTTGAGTAGGAACTTTGCACCTTCCTTATGAAAGTTCCAGTAAAAAACATTTACTTGTACAAATTAAAAGACAATTCTGTGGGTAAGATGAAGTTAGTGCTCACAGCAAAAAATGTTGGAGACTGAAGTCCTTTTTGGGAGATCATAGTGCAAACAGTCTGCAAAAGTTTCCTCAAGTACAATTAGTTCTAAGAAAATAAATGTTACCAAGAAGGTAGTAAGCTGAACTTCCAAAGGTGCACCTTTTCTGATGAGACCACCAACAGCAGCATCATTTCTAAGACAAATAGTTGCTCACCAGGAACTGAACTCAGATTGTTACACCCCGCTAACAAAATTGTTTGTTCAGCATGAATTTGGTCTCTAGTTGATTTGAGTGATATTTGTACCAGTAACCCAAAGATGGATAGTTGGTTTATTGAACAACTGTAGTTTCACATTTTAAAATTCTGCTATGGAATGGGTAACAGTGAACTGGAAATGCTTTACTCGTACGTAGGCTAATGGTGAGGAGGTTGTGCAGTTGAACTAGTTTTACAACTCTGAGGTTTTTAAGAGATACAGGAGTGCTGGAGCAGTCCAGCAAAGCAATTCTATAAATCTATGTGCTTATCATTGAGATGACAACTTGTAAATAGTTACACATCTGTAGAGGCTAAGTGTTTATATTACTCAACTGAAAACAGAAAATCTGAGTTTTCAGTTTCTGGAAAGTTTTATCTGGTATAGGAACATGCATTTACCTCTAGAGCAAATAAATGTAAGCAAGAGCTTGTCTTCACAGCGTTGCTTTGTTTTACAGCAGCAAATAAAAACTATACATACAAGGTACAAGCTGCAATTATGTTAGTTCCTGTGATTCCATATTTTAGGTTAATTGTTTACCCTCATTTGAACAAATAGCACAGTATTTCTTACTAGAGACCTTTCTAATATTTTGAGTTTTAAAGTGTTTGCAGCCAGAGGAAAATTATGTCTTTGATAGTTGTCAAACCTAAAAAACAACTACTGTATCTTGCCGCTATAAATGTGCAAAGTTTGCTCTAAGTATGCAATCATTTCTTCAAGTTACTAGACCAGCAAAGGGTTACTAACTACATTTTCTTAACTGATGTGAAAGTGCTCTACCAATGTAATTTACAGGGGAGAAGAATGTCATAGCTAGTGGAGGAGGACATTTTAATCACTTTAATGGTGTTACATGTAGAGTTAATGACTCCCTTTGAGTCTATTTAAAAAAAAAAATCCTATACTCTTACTTTTGCATGTGATTAATGTTGTGCTTTTACATATATTTTCAGATATAACAAACTTGGATACAGTGGTATGGCATACCTATTCACTTTAATAAATTAGAAATTACCCTTAAAAATATGGGGGGGGGGGGGG
>VFFE01007706.1:4182169-4310796 GCA_008921705.1 Burhinus oedicnemus
GTGTTCCCCAGGGGTCAGTACTGGCTCCAGTCCTCTTCAACATATTCATCAATGAATGAAGGGGACAGAGCGTACCATCAGCAAGTCTGCTGATGACACCAAACTGGGAGGGGTGGCTGACACACCGGAAGGCTGTGACCTGGACAGGCTGGAGAGTTGGGCAGAGAGAAACCTCATGAAGTTCAACAAGGGCAAGTGTAGGGTACTGCACCTGGGGAGGAATAACCCCATGCACCAGTACAGGTTAGGGGTTGACCTGCTGGAAAGCAGCTCTGTGGAAAGGGACCTGGGAGTCCTAGTGAAAAACAGGATGACCATGAGCCAGCAATGTGCCCTTGTGGCCAAGAAGGCCAATGGCATGCTGGGGTGCATCAAGAGGTGTGTGGCAAGCAGGTCGCGGGAGGTTATCTTCCCCCTCTACTCTGCCCTGGTGAGGCTGCACCTGGAGTCCTGTGTCCAGTTCTGGGCTCCCCAGTTCAAGAAGGACAGGGAACTACTGGAGAAGGTCCAGCAGAGGGCTCCAAAGATGATTAGGGGGCTGGAACATCTTTCTTATGAGGAAAGGCTGAGGGACTTGGGTCTTTTTAGTCTGGAGAAGAGAAGGCTGAGGGGGATCTCATCCATGCTTATAAATACTTAAAGGGAGGGTGCCAGAAATCACGGAATTTTCAGAGTTGGAAGGGACCTCCAGAGATCATCTAGTCCAACTCTCCTGCTGACGCAGGAATGGCTAGAGCACATTACTCAGGACTGCGTCCAGGCGGGTCTTGAAAATCTCCAGAGAAGGGGACTCCACAACCTCCCTGGACAGCCTGTTCCAGTGCTCTGTCACCCTCACCATAAAGAACGGCCTGGACGCCATCCTGTGCAACCTGCTTTAGGTGTCCCTGCTCTGGCAGGGGGGTTGGACTAGATGACGTCCGGAGGTCCCTTCCAACCCCTGTGATTCTGTGAAAAGATTAGATAATGTCATGTGTGGAAAGAAATTCTCTTCTGACAGGCTGTTACTGTGTTAGTGAACTATTTGGCAATAATATTTGTTTGGCAGTATTTTTTCTAGGAGAAAAGAATGTTTTCACACAGTTTCTGGAGGACAGTGTCCTGATCATCGTAGAATATTTACTTTATTCTTTGAGAATAGTCAGCATTTTTGATGCTATATGTGAAGCTGTAGTATCCATATTTGCTTTGAGCTTCTACTTAAGACTGACAAACAAAATTCATCCCTGTTACTTTCAGGAACAAGGGAACTGGGTTGTAAGGACTGTGTGGCTGTAGATAAAGGTAATGTGAAAGTGACTGACCTGCAAGGTTTTGAGGGGTGTTTGAAATAACTGGATAAAGATTTCTGGTGGTCTGGCAACTCTGGCAACTGTAAGTCTGGTACAATTTGCCAGAGACAATAACGTGTCCTACTAATTTCAAATTAAGTTATACTGCCAGCAGCCATCTATTAAGCTTCCACAGAGAATTACGCTCTATGACCAGCAGGCAGCTCTAATTTTGAAATCATGATGAATATAATGTTTCATTTTCCAGCAAAGACTGTTTTACAATGGTCATCAGACTTGCTTCTCCTGGATGTCTTGTTCCATAAAGAAAAAGTATTTTTTGTCCATGCCTGAAATAGAATTCTAAAAATTGTAGCACCTAAGTTTGCCATGATTGTTCCATTATTATTTTTGGATCCTAACTCTCACTTGGGAAGAAAAGTTAAACAGTTTTAGAGTCTGTGTCTGCTTCTGTTCTAAGGATAATAAATTAATTTGTCTCTGCAGAAGAGGAATAGATTTCAGGTAATCTATATCAGCGTCTTTCAGCTTTTCTAAGTTGATACAGATATATGTTGAAGGATGTTATAAATGCATTATCAATTCCTGCTCTTCCGTAAGAGCGTAGACATCTCAAAAGCTGCTATGCTGCTTTGTGGTCTTGCTATCAGCCAAATTCTAAATTTTCAGTGGAACTCAAATTTTCATCTGGGTTTTGACAAGGCGGGGGAGAGATGAGGTGGTCAGTGCATGGTGATCTCTGTAGTGTCCCCTTGAGCTCTATGGCTGCAAACTGGGGGCCAGAGTGTATGAAAACTTTTCAGCTGTTACTACTATTTTTTTCTGTTTGCTGTATTGACATGTGTTCTAAACTCTAAACATTGGAGAGAATTTAATAGAATACCAATTCAAAGCAAGTACCTGAACTTTGCAAACACCAGTATAAATACGTGCTATTCCTTTACATTTCACCAGACAACATGCCAGTTTTCTGTTACATTTATCATTGGTTTTTTATGTATTTAAGAAACTATTTGAAAAAAGATTACTTTCAGGAGCAAGGTGTTTGTTTTATAATGACCTGCTGGATACACGTCTCTTGAAAAACTCTTTTGTGTGATAGAAAAGTATGAGAGCTTAAAACCTGTGAAGCATTAGTCTGTGTTTGAAGTTTTTGGTACTGTTAGCTATTTACATGGCTGCATTAGCATATACGAGGCAGAAACATTCATAGAATGACACTGTGACATGGCAGTTTGACTTATCTGCCTAGGAATGTTTTGGTTTATAAATGAAAATATATGTAAGAGTATTTTTAAGTAGCCATGCAATGAAAATTCAAATGTTTACATTTTATAGGTGAAACGATTGTTATTGTTCTGAATTTATCATTTTATGCATTGTATTGTTTCTTGTCCGTTGTTCTTAATTGATAGGAATTCTGTGCTCTGGGCAGTGTTAGGAAAGTCTGTTTTCATTAAATGAACTGCATGAGGGTTTATAGTCTGAAACACTGAAGTCAGTGAGGTAGGAATAGACGTTAAATACCTTATAACAGTAGAGTAACTTAAATGTGATTATTGGAACATGGCTGGCAATTTTTTTCTCCTTTTGAAGAGAAAACAAAATTGTGAATATTACAGTATATTCAGGTATATTAACAAACATAATATAGCTTTGTTTCAAATCCCATATGGAATTGTGTATTCTTTTGTTTTAGTCATCTGGTAATATTAACTCTCTCTCATGCTTGATTTCACTTTTTGCCTAATTAGATGTGCAGCTTTGACAAATGACATTCTGCTTCTCACCGGCCAGCTCTCCTGACCTTGTCACTATTACTAATGGGTACATGTAGCTGCTTCAGGCCAAATAAGCAGTTGGGCATTTTAGGGACTTTATGATTTTGCTACTTACTCTTTTCTTCTTCCCAGAGCAGTAAAAACTGGAGGGCAGCAGTTGACTTGTGTGGGCGGCTTCTAACCGCACATGGTCAAGGCTATAAAAAAAGTGGACTACCTACTAACCATACAACAGATTCTTTACAGGTATGTTTAAATATACAACCTTGTCACTTTTTTCCAAAAATATTCACAGTGGTGTGTTTTTTAACATGATCAAATTTCTTTTCCTAATTGTTACCTAAAAATTAAGCTTATTGAAGCATTCTAGCAAGTCACTTTTTCTGTTTGCTTATGTAAAGTAGGTCCTCATTTAAAATAAAATATTTTTTTAAAGTAAAATACTATCTTGATTTTGTGTATTTAAAGGTAATCACACTAGTCAAAAGGAGTATGTTTTGCTGTCTTGGGAGACTCACTGTGCTAAAGTTCACGGACACTGTTTAGATTGTGAACTTTGTAGTAAGATTTCAAATGTTAGAAGTATGTTTCATGATGATAACAAAATAAGAACCCAAATTAATAAAGGTTCATGAAACATTATAAGGGTTTTACTGAATAAAATGTGACCAGATGACAAGTCGTGGTTTGGCCCTAGTAACTGTAAAGCTATATGTTACTTAGAATTTCATCAAAATCATAAGAGATTTTAAGAATTGCATAAAATCGGAAAAATAATTAAAAACCAGATTGATAATTCTAATTCAATTTAAAGAGAGATGTTCTGATTTTGAAGCAGGCTAGTTTTTAAACTTCATCTGCAAAATCTCAATATCTTTACAAACAGTTAAAACATCAGTCCTTTGGGTTTTGTTTTAATCATCTTTTGAAAAGTATTCTGTGAAAGAGCATGTAAATAGAAATCCTGATTCTTATCAGTAAGTAACATAGAAACTCTTTACTCAGGTTTATTGGAAAAACTTAGAAAATTGTAGTTGTATTCAGATGTGGCTTGAGATTGAAGCTAATAACAGACCTTGTGTTTTCTTTTTTTTTTTTTTTTGGATGTTTTAATTTTTAGTTGTGGTTTGTGAGACTAGCATTGCTGGTAAAACTGAATCTGTTCCAAAATGCAGAAATGGAATTTGAACCATTTGGAAATTTAGACCAGCCTGATCTTTATTATGAATATTACCCTCATGTATACCCTGGACGAAAAGGTAAGATACTTGATTTATAAAATGCTTTTTATTTTTGACATTTTTACCAGCCATTATAAAATAATGGATTCAGGGGTTTTTGATTCTAAAGCATTGGTGAGCTTTGGATTATTTCTTTCTTCTTCCCCCTGAGAAGAACATGATTAACTATATTATATCCTCTTATGTTCATCCAGCTAGTATCAATATGCTGTTTTTAACATTCACATGTCCATGCATACATGCTAATGCAGGTATTATTTTCTTAGGTTTCCTGATTTCTAGGATTTTAAATAAAAAACCAAAATAATTAGGGCTAATTTAATAATTTTCCTTAATTAAAAAAATACTGGTTAAATGTGATATTACTTGCTTAGTAACTGTAACTAAATAAAAATCAGTAATATACTATGTATCCCATTGTTGAAGAGGAAAACGGACACCACCAGCCTCAATTCTTTGTAAGTGATTTATCTCGAGTTATAAATGCGCTACTTCCCACTGCTCCCAGTAGCCAACAGGTTAACCAGATAGTTCCACTACGCAGGATATTTTAGTCCTCCAGGAGTCTGGATTTCAAAAATTGGTATTTTTGAGAGAAATTTCACTTGTAAATTTGAGAGTATTTTGAATCTTTTTTTTTTTTTCCTAAGTCTGTTATTTAGAAATAAATAACTCTCTGATGCAGGTACACTGTTGAGTGATATTACTCTTCTTTGGCTTTCATATTTGAACCACAATGTATAATAAAATGCTTTTAACAGTTGTAATAGGCAGCACCAGTCTCTGAAAAAAATATAGTCTGTTTTACATAGTTGCTGGTAGCCTTAATGAGGAAAGCTAGAAAGACACAGAGGTTTTGAGATTGCTGAGGAAGGGGAGTTCGTGTCAGGAAGGTTTAGGATCTTTTGCAGAAGACTGTTTCATCTGTTTAGTGATGCAAGGATCAGTTGTAGGCCAGCAAGGCCAACACGGACTGCCTGCAGCAAGTCCATCTGACGTTACTCAGCATCTTTCAGGCAATCACAGGCAAAAATTTCATGTTTTGCCTTGAATATATTCAATGCATGAGAAGGAACTGTTATTTTTGAGGGCGAGGTTTTGATCATCAGGTTGGACGGGTCTTTGGATCTGGTTATATTTTGGCAGCTTTGCACATGATGAAGTGCTGCACAGGAGAAGTAGTCTTCCCCCAGCTGTATGAATGTTTCCATATCTTTTTTTCAGTATTAAAATGAAGTTATTTTGCCTAAGAAAAGAATCCCTGCAGATCATGTCGATATTTGAGGCATTTCAGTCCTCTTGCCACAGAGCATATGGGTAGCAACAGTTCTGGACAGTCTGGCCAGCTGTTGCAAACACCCATCCTGTGACTGAACTTTGGATCCAAACTGTCTTTGCAGCAACCACTCAACCACTGTGGCTATTTCGTACAAATTATGAAGGTGTCTATGGTAAAAAGGTGAGCATATGGAAAATAGTCTATTTCATGATTATATGCCTCAGTTCATTTTTAACAGTTGAATATACCAACGGGGACCATAATCTGATCATCTGTAAGGAAAATAAGATCAAGATTGGATGTAGCTGACCTGCTGGTTGTAGATATCTCATATAAATACAATGTGCTTAAGATGTGAGAACAGCTGTCAAACCTTCCTTATGTAGTTTTGAGGAGAGAGATGCTATTTGCAGGAATGTAGGAGAGAGCAAGCAGTTCTCATCTAGCTAGCATTCAACTATGCAGTGCTGGATTATGGATAAAGAAATTTTGTATACATGCATCATTAACCAGCTAATTTAAATAATAAAACAGATATAAATCATTCATATTTTTTGGTTGAAATGTATTAGGATGAATCTACAGTCCACTGCTGTTTAGTAATCTTGCATATAATTTTGTGGTGTAACAAGCATAAAAGGAAGAGTTTTGTTTCAACATTTTAATTTTGATTCATGATATATAAATGGAGTAAGCACTTTAAAATCAATTTAAGAAATGAGAGTATAGATATAAATGATATACACAGTAATTGTAATACATACAATATTTTGCATCATTTCTTTGTATTCAAAATATTCATAATAAGAAATACAATAAATTGGAAAGCTTTCTGTGTTTCCTATGCATGAAGTAAGGAAAGTTTATATACCTGAGCTTCTTACAGCAGTGAGGATAGTCCCTCATCCGTTAATCTCTGAGAAACATACCTCAAAGAATTTAAATTCCAAGTGAATGTATGAGGAGTGGAAGATGTTTTTTCCATTAGTTTAACTTAACATGGCCAATATGTCCTCTTAATTTTCCTCTGAAGCTCTCCCAAGGCTCTTTTTGTTTGGGCCATGCTACTAATCTCTGTTTCATAGAATCATAGAATAGAATCATAGAATTGTTTAGGTTGGAAAAGACCTTTAAGATCATCTAGTCCAACCATTGACCCTGCTCTACCAGGTCCAACACTAAACCATGTCTCTAAGCACCACATCTACATAACTTTTAAACACGTCTAGGGATGGTGACTCAACCACCTCCCTGGGCAGCCTGTTCCAATGTTTGATAACTCAGTGAAAAATTTTTTCCTAATGTCCAACCTAAACCTCCCCTGGTGCAACTTGAACCTGTTTCCTCTTGTCCTATCGCTAGTTACCTGGGAGAAGAGACCGGCGCCCATCTCACTGCAACCTCCTTTCAGGCAGTTATAGATAATTCCTTCAGCTGTAAGACATGTTCTGCAGACCCCTCACCAGCCTTGTTGCCCTTCTCTGGACATGCTCCAGCACCTCAATGTCCCTCCTATACTGTGGTGCCCAAAACTGAACACAGTACTCAAGCTGCGGCCTCACCAGCGCTGAGTACAGGGATTTTGTCCTGAGATTTTTGTATGGCGTTTGCAGCCGTGCTGTGTGTTGATCCCATTACTGTTGTCCTCATCATGACTATAAGATTTAATCTTTCTGAAATCTTCCTTTCCTGGTTTCTGCAGTCTCTTTCTTCGGTTGTCTCCATTGCCTGTAGGTATGCACCATCTCAGGGAATAGAATCTGCTGGGATCCTTGTATCAGCCAGTGAAATTAGTTAAGCCACTCTTTGATCATTCCTGTTTGATACAGGGCAGAGAGCACACCATTCTCATTTTCTAGTAAAATCTTTTTTGGATTTATTTCTTCTAAATTCATCTGCGGAGAGAAGCCAAGAAGTCTGATTTTATATATAATTTTTTTGTTTTGTAATAGGTAGGTGCTTAGGTCAGGAACTCTACCAGATTGCTCCTTGCAAGCCATTGTACTCTGTGGCGTACATAAGACTGAATTTTTGTCATCATTCTTGTGACTAATGGATTTCAGGATTTTTTTATTTATTTATTTATTTTTTAGGATTTTGTCTGTATATTTGCACAGTGACCCACCCTATTCATATCGTTTGTTTCTGTGTTCCTCATGATACTTCACAAAGTCTCTCATACGATATATAAGCTGACCTGAGAAATCCTTTGTGTTTGTCATGGCTATGTGTTTCTAAAGAGTGAGAGCCAAGAATTAAAATGGAACATTAAAATGCTATTTCATTCTTTTATGAGATAATTTGGTCTTGTTTCTGCTAAATAGACCGGTAAGCTACAGAAAAGTTAATGCTACCAAAGTCAGTGTTCTAAAGCAACAATAATTGAGAATAATTTATTTTGAATTACAAAGGAAAAAAAAAAAAAACACCTGTGCACAAGTGAAAATAGGACTTTTACTCCCTTGACCAGAGGTTTATATGTATAGGGTGGTTTCTTTCCTTTCCCCTCTTCATTCTCCTTGTGATGATACAGCATCATCTGTATTCCTCTAACATGAAATCAGTCTTCTATTGTCTGGTGGAAAGTGCCTAATTAAGGAACATATTCTTAAAAATTTAGTTGTATGTGCTCTAGAAACTTATTTCGTACTGTACACCTTCCCATGAACTCTGTTACTAATTCTAACACAAGGGGTTTTTTAAGGTGTGGCTGTGTTGCAACCATAGGGATATACTAGTGTGTGCTGCAATAGGTTGATACTTTCAGATGGATAGTGACAGTTTAAAAAAAATAATTTATATATTATGTATATATAAAATACTTATATTTCTCTCAAAGTAGCATGAGTCTAGACATCACTCAGCTATTGTTTTAGCATATTTCACTAGGTCTATACTACTTTTCTGACTTTACTAATATCCACTGTAGTTAGAAGTTTTAGCAGAAATACATGAAAAAATTGATACAAAAAATAGTTGCCTGTGTGAGATTTCATTTTTTATGTGTCCTTATTTACTCAAGCAGTGCTCTTAATTTGTTTCTTTTATTCAGTTTTGAAATTCAGATCTCCCTAAAGGAATCCTATCATGTGTGATCTAGAACTGTCATTCAAACCCATGTTGTAAACAAGTTTTCAGTGCTGATGTCTAAGGTGAAATGTAATAAATTGTTATTATTACATTTAATAAGCTTATAAAATAGCAAAAGATGTAATAAGAAACTTGTCATATGTCTGTTGATGCAGAGACATTGTGCTTACTCTGAAAACACTCATCCAAAATTTTTCTCTAATACCAGCAGAAGGCATTTTACAGGCATCTGGACTGTCTGTAGTGCAGAGGACTGTGTACAGCTCCAAGGTCTGCCCGCTCTCTGAAACTCGGTCCTGCTTCTGAATGTCAAACTATACCATAAGGAAGAACAGGCATGGTTTGGGGAAATTATCTCATATATGCTTTCACAGTAGACATAGTGATGTCTCTACAGTGACATTTGACCATTTTGAGTTTACTGTCTTCCTTTCTTCTCTTTTCTCCTACTTATCTATGCTACTAGGAGGCAGCCTTGCTAAAGCTTTCTTTCATTTTTTCTCAGCATGGTTTTGGATGATGCTATAAATGAAGTGCCCTTTTGTTTTCATTCTCATCAGCTCTTAGTTAGCAAGAGAACTGTAGCAGAATGGGAAGTGGTATGGGGAAAAAAGATAGATAATTGTGGTGGGTGGGGAGGCAAAAAGGAGTAATCAAGGTAAAAACAGGAATAAGAGAAGAAATGTACAGACTAAAGAAACTAGCATATAGAGTGCTCCTATCTGTTAATAAATTTTGCAGGAAAACAGAAGGGAAAAAAAAAAGACTCCAAACATTGTTATACGTGGCATTGGTTTTCTCATATGTTACCACAAATACTGCTATGCCTGAACTTGCGCCTTCATGTCTTGGCAGTTGCTTGGAAGAGTTCTTCATTCAAGCTCATGTTGACAGTAAAAAACGTATTAAAGCCTCTAGAGGAACTGGTTTGCCAATTATTTTATTTACAGTACTATGTACATCTCTATTTTTTCTTTAAATTAGCTATCCTGTTCTATTGCTTCAGAGCTACCTTCTACCTATGAAATCAGCTAATTCAACTTGAATAAATACCACTCCAGTGTTGAGGGTCTAGCTGGCTTTTCAGAGTAGTCAGACTTGCAAATAGAAATTTTTCTAAAACAAAATAGATGTTTTAGTTAAGAAATGTATGTATAATTTTAAGTGGGTAGAGTGCTACACTTACTTGTGCTTTCTTTCCCAAGGCTATATAGTCTCATTGTAGACAGTACCAGCTTTATATAGTATTTCTTAAGTGAATGAGTAACTCATTTCTAAATTCTGCCTTACTACAGTTAGCAGTAGGTAAGATTTGTGGTAGGTAGGGCAGTTGTTGCAGGGTTTTTCTGCATTCTTATGTTTTCCTTGCTTCAGTGCAAATAACAACTCCAGATTACTGAAAAAGTTTTTTTGAAACCTTTCAAAACCAGATCTTAATTCAGAATATCTGTGTTCTTAGGACACATGCACTTAAATTACGATGTATATGAAAACATGCCATTTCAGATAAAATTTTCAAAACACTTCCTTTCCGTGGTTACAAACATCTAGGCTCCTGTCTCTTCTTCAGGCTCTCTGGAATGAAAGTAATAAACAGAAGCTTGGTAACTAGTCTGTCAAATCTGCACTTTTAAGAGTGCTTTTAATTAACAGCCAGTGAGACTAGTATTGAAAGTTACTACATCATCACTCTTAAAAACCCCCGTATAAATTATACCCATATACTGTTATAGAAGTATGTAAAAGTGTGTGTGCATATAAATGCAAGGATATGCATCTCTGTGTGTATACATATGTATAAAGCATAATATCTTTCTGAAACTGGATTTTCTGTATTTCTCTTTTACCCAGTGAAGGAAGGATTTGTTTCTTTGGTTTTTTTACTGTCATAAGATCCCACTTTATACTTTCAGTAAATGACAATTTGCCCTGCTGCTGCTTTTTGGTATTTAAGATTTGTTGAATGAGCTGTAGAAGGCAGATCAGAAAGCATTTCTGGTTACTGATTTTGCAACAAGAAAATAAGAAGATGAAATAGCTAGCCATTGGAATCCTCGATTTTCCACTCTAACAGGGCTGCAGATGAGGGCTGCAGTTTGAATTTGATTGGCATGAGGTGATGTTTATGTTATGACAGTTATGAAAATGTGCAGCTGTTCATAAAGAAATAGAAATTGAAATCTGTGGTCTTAGAAAATTCTACCTGATCTTACTCTTTATTCCATCTGTTCCCATGCTTTTGGAGTATCCATTTTCCTTTCAGTAGACCTTTTTTCACTTTTTAGTTTTGCCTTTTGTATGCTGATAGTACATATATGAATGAGATTAATTCATGCCAAAGTGACAATCAAAAATCATATTCTTTGAAAAAAAATCTCAACTGTATTTAAAAGCAATAGCTAAGAAAAGAATTGTCTTAACCATTTTTCCGTTATGAATTTTTTATAGATAAAATTATTATGAAACCCCTAAAGAGGAGCAACAGAGGTCATCTGTAAAACATCAAGCTAGAAGAAGACTTAGTTAACCTAAAAATAAAATCTCAATACATAGCAGTAACTGTAGGGTATTGCCTTTTGTTGGAATCATCTAGGCTTAGTTGCTGTGGTTTTGCTGTGTAAGAGGGCATTACTTCTTTAGAAATCCGAAACATGAAGTAGAGAGTAAAACCCATTCTCCTGTGTTCTTAAGTAAACATTTTAATTACAAGATATGCTGCTTGTTTTAAGTATTTTCTTGACATGTTGCCTTCTTAAATTCAGTATTGAGTGAAACATAATAGAGGACATGGGTTTGATTCCAAATAGTTTTGCACAAGGCAGCACATGCCAAAATCCATTTTATTTTGTACAAAATTCTCTTATCCCTAGTGAGATATCACAGGAATATATACGCCCACTTGTATAGGAACCTATTACAAAGAAATATGTGTTACGCTGTGTGCCTTAAATATGTGGCCTAACAGTAAGCAAGTAGGTGAAACCTTTCAGACAATATAGTGTAATTCTTTATCTAACAAGCACATGTATTTCTGTTACAGCTTAGTGTTAATGCAGTCAATCTTACTTTCTTGTTTTGTTTTTTTCCCCAATGTAACTGTGATTATTGAGGTAAGTATAGGTTTTCCCCCCTTACTGTTAATCTGCTTTTTAATTAAATTTTGTAGTCTGAATTCGACATCTTGCCTTTCAGATCTTCATAACACTGTTATTATTGATCTACTAGAGTCATCAACAAATGTCATTCACCTCTTCCCAACTGTTTTCTTATTAACCTAGACAATATAAAATGGAAATTACAGTGTTTTCTGAAATCTCAGACACACCTTTTTTAGATCTCAACTCTTTTTCATTTGTTACCATCTTCACATTAACATGTTAGGGAATACTTTTTTAGTCAGAAGGCTCAACTTCTGTGTCTTGCAAGACAGAATGGAAGCTGTGTTTTTGTAGATTTGTGTGCAGTTTCTTTTTCTCTCATTTATTTTTTTAACAGGAATGGACTCTGCACTGTTGTTCTTTCAGCAGAAAAGGCTGAATGACAAGCCTTTGATGTGACATGATGTGGTGATGTCATAGAACAGCAAATCCACATTCTGTTGTTTAGATCAAAATTCTTCATGAGCTCAGAGTTAACTCATTTAAGTATCTGAAGTCAGCACTTTTTGTGATTCCCTTATTTTTTTGCTTTTTTACCTTTTTATCAGTGAACTGATGTGGCTTTGATGAAGATTCACAAAAGTCATGTTACAGTTTGCGTTTGCCTTTTTCATCTCCCATTCACCCTGTGAAGCTGGGCTGGGCTGCATTTCAAACCCATTATGCTCACGATGTTCTCTTCCACCATGGTACGCACACAGGTCCTTTGATAACAAAGGTTCATAACCATCCACCCTCTGAAAAGATTTTTAGTAACTTGCTGTTGCTTCTTTCAGGCTCTTTCTCGACATTTTTGTTTCAGACAAATCCAAAGATGATTGTTCCATTTGCTTAGGTTGAGAAAATTGTAGGTTCAGATTTTGGATGCTGGAGGCAATACAGTAATAGGGTGCTTGAGGGTGGGGGGTGTTGTTAGTTTTTACACAACGGTTAACCAGGAGTTACAGGATTATTTCGGTGAAGAGAGCTCTTCACATGGACAGATTTTTTTATTACTGCCACATATTCCTTCCTGAGAAGTGTATGTAAATTGTATTGGCACTTTATATAAGTAGCACTCATTGAAAGCTTTACCAAGTCTAAAGTAAATTTATGGTCATTCCTTTTAACCAGAAAATCAGTTTATTAATGTGAGAAGTGAATTAGATATATTATCCATACCTCATATCATCTAACTAAAAAGAAGCTTACCTGGAGACAGGAACATATTTGGGAAAATGTACTTAAGCAAAAATCTCAGTTTCTTTTTTATAAACAGAATATTTAAGGAGTATGGATGAGTGGCTTGGATAAGTGCTGCAGGGTTTTTATGAGCAATTTGCTCATCTCATTTGACTTGAAGTTACAAAATACTGTTTACATGAAGCAGTAAGACAGCCTTACCAATGGTAAAAGCTTGTTTCTTTTGTCTTGTTTTCCCCAGTTACCACACTTGTGTGAGAGCACACATACAGTTTTGTGCTTTCTTCCAAAAAAAAAAATCTTCTGCTATTCAGAAGGGTTACAGGGAAACTGAGGAAGAAGGCAGAAACGGTTGGTGTTTCTGAGATCTTTAAATAAAGTTAGCAGCCTATTTAATAAGCAGTAAGTAACAGAAATTCACTGAATGGATTTGCTGGGTGCTTACAGTAAAAATCCTTGCAGGATACTAGGTATGTCATGAGTTTCAAAAAGAAAGAGAAGAAACAGATACGAGAGTTTTAGATCCTCCTGCATGAAATTGTAATATAAACTATGGTTTGAAAAGTCATTACACTGACTATCCTTACACCATGGGCCAGCTTCCTTTTGGTTTTGTTTGAGAGACCTGTCATCACACTTGACATACCTACTAAGGATCACACTGGAATGGTTTGTGGTCACATGCTCTGAAGGAAATACTAAGTGGTTGAGAAATAAAACATTAATAAAGTACATTTTGAAGTAATATAGTTCTGAATGCCTATTAAAACTGAGGTCTTAGTTGTCGTAAGAAATAAATCAGATTCTTATGGAGTCTAAGTTGGCCTGGAGTCACATTCATCATTCTGACATCCTCTGACACCACTTCTGATGATGTAGGTTGGTAATGGGTTATTTCTTCCCCTCACATGGATTATAATAGTGTGGCTTCATTCAGCAATATATAAGATCAATACTTTACAAAATATGCAATCCCAAAAAGTGTTTTACAAAACATTATATAAATTTTATAAAAATGGATAACGTGACACCTTTCGTCTGTGCTCCATTAAATACCCATCTGTCTGTATGTGGAGCTGTTCTGTTACCAATTCAGATTTTCTGTATGAGTATTTATTGAGTTGACCTTTTGCCGCATTTTACAAGAGAATGCAATGGTACAAACTTGTTCAGAGTTGAAAATGCTAGAACACAGTCATTAGCCAAAAATGTTGCTAAAACTTTAGATTCCTTTTGTTTTATATCTCAAATTTTCCAAAGCTTTATTGATGAACAAAACTTTCCCTTTTTTTACCTTTGCCTCAGAAATCCTGTTGAGAGCAGCAGTAGGTGCATGGTTTGTGTATTTGCAGTAAATTAAGACTAATTTCTACAAAAGAACAGTACCAAACTAGCTGGGTTTAGGCACTGCTTTTTTTGGCAGCATTGCTGTTGGATGGTGGAGTTAGAATTTGGTCAGCAGAGGGGTGGAAGACATGGAACCAGCCGCAGGTCACGTTTGCTTCCATAGGTTTGCAGTGCAGGTTCTTAAGTTCACAGTGTGTCTACAAAGCAATTTTTCTGTGGTGTTCTGGCACAGAATTTGCTCTTAAATTATTTTTGCTTTCCATTTCCTTGTTGTTCACCCCCAGCACTCTAATTGTGTATCTGTACTCGTGTCATGCTAGGTACTAGTCAGGATACATACATAAAACATTTCATATCTTTTGTTACTGATTTAATAGCCTTTTACACTTCTCTTAATAGAATTTCAAAGGCAGTTATGTTTTCTTAATCTCAATTCCATATATGATGATGCATGAAACTTTTGTGTACATCCATTACAGGATCTCAGCAGTCACGGAAGCCGTGGTGAATAGTTAGCATTGGCAAAAGGGTATTTATGTAGATGTAAGTGGCTTACTCTGAAGGTCATAATTAGTGAGCTTTGTGATTAAAATTTTGTCAACCTTTAAAAAATTGTCTAGAGGCAGTGACTCATAGTATATAGCATTTGCCTGTTTGAAATACAAGCCTGTTAAGAACAGGTGCAAAAATCTTTCTAAAAAGCTCCTGAGTCCTGTTTTTGAGAAAAAAATGAGGCAAGAGGTGATTTTTGAGTGGGAAATCCCCTTAGAATATGTCCAAAGTAAGGAAATACATTATGTTAAAGTATTAGAACTGTAGCATGGTATTTTGCAAGGCCTGCTTCCCCATTATGCTAGTTCTGATTTGTTTTTAATAGTAGCACTTAGTTTATGTTCAGTATTATTGTCTGTGTATCAGGATATGCAGTTACCTTTTCAGGTAACTTTTCAAGATGTTGCACACAATAGAATTCCCTAAAACTCCTGAAACTTCCCCTGAAGTCAGCCAGGATGGTTATAAACTTAGAGGACTGGGTCTTTGGTAGATATTATAATAATAATAAAGATAAAAGTAAACTAATGAAAAGGAAGAAATTTCATTTTCTCCCCAAATACAGCTTAAAATCTTTCCCTATTTTTTGATGTTTTCAGTAAACCAGAAAATCCATAAATACACCATCTTTATGAAGAGTCAGTCTCACGGTATAGAGTCATTTAGTAACGTTGTGGAAGAGCTAACGTTAATGAAGTAAAACTCAGAGTAAAAGTAATCTTTAGAGCAATGGAATGTTCTCTGCTTAGCATAATGGACTCAGGCCTTTACACAAACCTATGAATATTAATAGAAAATAGAAACAAAATATTTTCTAATATATTGTCATTTCCCAGAAGACTTGATATATTTTTAGATTTAATGTGTCTGGTATAGTATTATTATTTTTATTCTTCATTATACCATTTTTATTTTTTATTTCTTTTGATTTATGTTGGGTTTCTGTTCCTATTTTTTTCTGTAATATTGAGGCCCTTCATATCAGCTTTATTTGGAAAAGGATTACAGAGGAGTGGTTTTGCATACCCTGGTTATGTAGCTTTCTCAGAAGCGTGCTTTTAAGGCCAATAATTTCATCTTATTACTTCTGTGTTGATTGTAAAATATGCGTAATTATTAAATGTTAGGAGTAATGATGTAGCTACAACTTGAGTAAACTTCCATTTTAATCCTTCATTTTAATAATTTTGTAAACATCTTTAATGAAACACTACTTCCATACAGAGCTTGTTTTTGAAAATTTGAATTAGATGCGCCTTTTTCTTGCCTTCTTGATTATAGGTACATATGTGTTTACCTATTTAAAACATTTTACAATACATTACGTGTTATAGCTGAGAAAAAGTTTGCTATTTTCTCATCTTTCACATCTTTCCTCAGGAGAAGAAAAGGTATGAAGGTACAATGGACTTTGTGTCATATACACTAGTGAGAAATACTTTGTCTAATGTAGGCAAATCACAAACTGAGCATTATAGCAAACACATTTAATAAAATTAATTATGTTTCTAGGTTCCATGGTTCCTTTCTCCATGCGGATTTTACATGCTGAACTTCCTCAGTACCTAGGTAGTCCTCAGGAATCACTTGACAGACTTCATAGTATGAAGATAATCTGCGCCAAGGTAACAGCTTCTCTGTGTACTAATATTTCTTAATGTTTAAGAAATATATTTTATTGTTCTTAGAAAGAACATAGAGTTTCAGCAATGACATTTTTTACTCCATCTTGATACGAATAAGGAACTCGCTAATAGAAGTAATTAAGTGCCTCTCCTCTGGTAGCTCTGACTAAAACGAGTAGAACAGAGGGCACCATAGTTCTCTTGCTTTCGTGTTTTTGCCAGACAAGACATGGAGGACAGTATGCAGTGTGTTCAAGGGCAAGTAGGAGAGCTTTCTTCCCTCACTCAGCTGTGTCCAGCTAGCTCAAAACACAGTTGTTAATGATTTTGAATAGCTGGTTTTGCAAACAACAGTCATTTGGGAATACAAATACAACCTACTGAGTTTGTTTTGGTATTTTTGTTTTGTTCTGTCAAGTGCTATAATACAAAATTATGGCCTAAATTATAACATGGGATTTGTCGGTGCTGAAATTGGAGTGATGGTGTTGTGACGACTAACTTTATCCACTAAACCCACCATCCTGGCTGTTATCATTCATCCTTAAATTTTTTTTTACAGAAATCTTTCCCCAGTATTCTAAGGCAACAGTGACTATGAATGTTACAATATGGTAAACTTTAGAAGAAATGCAGCGTTATTGTTTTATCTGTGACATCTGAAATTTCAAAACTGTATGTAAGATAAATACATGGGATTAATTTTTATTTTCAGCGTTCCTTGGAAGTTTCCTATATTTACTCCTGAAAATAACGTGGATAACAGAAGAGAAGGCATTTGATAATTGCCAATTATGTAGCTATAATGGCCTTACATATATAAAATCAACTTGCTTCTAGCACAGTAGTGACTAGGATGACCAAATGTTTACATTAAAAAAATCAGTTCTTTGTATTATGAGGGAAAAAGATGAAAGGTTTAGGTAATAAGAGATGAATGTGGTATTTGTTACAGAGTTGGAAAGCATTGATTTGGAAACAGTTGAGAGATGTATCCAATTTGGCCAAGAAGTGCTACTTTTTAGCACTTCATGAATGCTCTTATCTGTTCATGACCATCTCATCTAATAATATTATTGGCAGGCTGTTGTCTCCAGCCTTTGCCTTCATAAACAGTCATCCTCAATTTGAAGTAATTTCTTTCATCTAGGAAATGTCATACTCCTCTGTTGCATGATTTCACAGTGCTTCCGCTGACATTTGCCTACCCCAGTCTGCAGTCGATCAGCTGTTTCATATCTTGTTTTTATGCGATCTGGTATTAAGTGCTGCGTTGTCTCCCCTCAGTTATGAAGGTGCCACTAGATTCCAAAAACTTAAGTGGTTTCTAAGTTCCTTTATCTAGTAACAGGGAGAAAAAAACATATGAATGTGAACGAGGAAGCGACTGCTGAGCAGGGTGTTCATCAGCCATCTGGCTGACTTCATTGAAATGACCATATCTCAGTTACAGTGTGATCAGCCATGATTCTCCACAGATTAAAGAATATTAGTCAACAGAGGAATGAAAGAAAAGGAAATTACCCCCCCTTCTTTACAAGACTTTGAAGTCATCTACCTGCACTCTTTTCCGTGAAGTGCATATCCTTAGAGCACACTCAGTGTACCAAGGAAGCTTTCAAACTCTTAATACAAAATTTTGTTTGAACATGAACTAGGCTGATTATTTGTTTAAATAAGGGAAAGTAGATGTGCTGGAGAAGATTAAATAGAAATAAAGGAGATTTACAAATTAATATATACATATTTCCCTGCCTGCTAAGTTCTTGAAGAACAGGTCTGTTTACTCATGTTCTCACTCCATCAACTTCTAGTGGCCTAGGTCACTAGGAATTCTGTGTGATCCCTTGTGCCCTTGAGGAAAGCTTCTTTGAGGCTGACTGTAGGTCTTCCACTAGCTCTTCTGAGGAGTTCCTTGTTCTCTGCGCTTGCTGTTCATTCATGGATTGCCATCTCTTTCTGTCTGCCTTCCTCTGTCTTGAGTTTGCAAAGTTTCTCCTGGGTTAGTGTGTTCAGCTGTGGTCAGAAAGAGAATGATCTCCCTTTGCTTCTAACAGCTAGCACTAGAGCCAGGACAAGCCATTGTCTGTGCTGATGGATGCTCCTTTTTAAAGTACAGTACACAGAAAACTACAAATGAAAAAATAAAACATACCATCCGTCTCAAGGGAATATTTCTGATTAGTTATTCCAGACACCTCACTGCAGATTACTTCATTTGTTTGCATTCAATTAAATACCTTGTCTTTTGGAGCAATTCAAAGACAACTGTAGAAACAAGAGTAAAAAAGGACAGTTTGTAAAGATAAATATATTTTTAAAAGACAGTTGTAAATCGGTGATAATTTAACTGTTTGAAGTCAGGGTTGGCTGACAAAAAACATTGTTTAGATACATGTTTTGATTTTTGTATAGAATGCTGTTAGTCTAATAATCTCAGTCTCACCTGGACTGTTCAAGAATAAAGCGCATAATACTTATGAAAACCCATGGCATAACTAAGAAAAACATAAAGGATGTACACTCATTAGTCTTAGTATTTGTATATGACACTTGGGAACCATTTGGGTTATAACAGAATTAATTGGGGAGCTTTCAACCAAAAGCCTCTAGTGTTTTATTTCTCTGTTTTAAAAAGTGGAAAAATAATCTTTGGTCATCCGTATTTACAGAAGGGCATACGAATAGTCATTATGTAAATGAGATGATCTTGGAGTCATAAAAGCTAGAAGAGAGAAAAGACCTATTAGCTCACCTAGTCTATCTCTCTGCAATGCAAGGTTGTTTTCTAGTTTTTAATGAGCCAGCCTATGGAGCTGAGGCCACATCCCCTGGGAGGCTATTCCAGGCTAATGCTAATGCATTCTTATCATAAGAAAATTTGTCTTTCTATTTTGTTTCTCTTCTTTAATGTAATTGTGCTGTTCCTATCTGATACCTCTATTTAACCTGCTACATTCCCTCTTGCTTTTTGTTGTACACGTTCTACAGACCCTTGTCAACTTTGGACTAGCCATCTGACTTCAAGATCTAACCATATTTACTTTGTCACTATTTTGGTAACTCGGTCTCTTCAGCCCCCATCTACTTACATATTTCTGGTACCTGAGGCAGGATTGGAAGTTGAGTGCAAAAACGTAATTTTTGTTTTCCTTGTATAGGCAATAATATTTTTAGCTTTTCCAGTATTCCTGCAAATTTCTAATCACGATCTGGTGGGATATTTTACATCTCTGTCTGTAGGTGCAACATTTAGGAAAGAAAATCTGCAATGCCAAATGCCTATTATAGCTTGGGGGAGGAATCCAGTGAAATTGTTACTATCTTTGTGTTATTGCTGGTCTTCCCAACCAGCCTCAATGACTCCACGTGAATTGCATCAATGAATTGTTGCCCTTATAAGTCTGCCTTGGAATTAATGGTCTCCAAACAGCCAAGCTGTAAGAGTAACAATAGGAATTTAAATCACAGAAGGGTTTATTCTTTTCAAGTATTCCTTCACTTTAGTGCTAATGTTGCTGAGGACATGCTAATAGATGCTTACCTGGAGACCAAAATGTGAAAAGAACAATGATTAGGCTTCAATTAAACTCCTCCCGTGTTTGCATGTAAGCTTCCTAGCTGATCGAGGGAGAGCTCCTGGAAATAAACACATCTCATAGTGTAGTGTATTTTCCTTTTTAACCATAATCCTTCAAGTGGCAGAGCTGTACTGGGCTCTTCACCAGGTGGGTGGAGCAGTGGCAAGTGGGTTACCAGTCTTGCTTCCTAAAAAAGCCTCTGCAAGTGTTACCTCTGCAAAACTTTTCAAAAATACGTTGTGCCGTTGGTCCATCAGCCACTCCCTCTGTAGTTCCACCACTCTTCTTCATAAGTAGTTTTGTTCCTCCCTGGCCCTTCCATAAACACTCTTCATATCTCCTGGTCTTCTGTTTTGCTTCCAAAATGATGAACTTTTCAGTCTCTTAGCTACTGATTGGTTTTCCTTTGGTGGTGAACATATGTTAGTAGTTAACAGTATACAGGCAGCTGATAGGGAATGAAACAGAAGAATCAGTGAAATAATAATACTAGGCAGTAAAACGATTGAACGTTTGTTTAAATATTCAAAACAAGAAAAAGCATAGGTCATACATAAGACTGATGTTTAAAGTAGATGGTAGAAGTGTTCAATCATATTTCTCTTTGTACTGCAAACAAGAATGTTTAGAGCAATCCCATGTGATATTGTTAGAATTAACATTTTACCATCTGTGGAAAAGTGGGATGAAGGGATTTGCTAAAATTAAATATTTCATGTCAACTAACCCAGATAGCATACACTGAGGAACTACCTGAATCATTATTAAATTATTAATTATTATTAAACAATTCTTGGAAAACTGGGGAAATACCCAAATATTGAAAGACTGCAGATGATGCTCCTATACTTAAGAAGGGCTAAAGGAAATAAACCTAGGGAATAAACCAATTAGCCTCAAATCAGCACCGAGTTCTGTTTTAATTACGTTGAGCTTGAGGTGATGGCTAGATGTCCCCAAGTAATGTCACAGAATGGTTAATGTAGCACTCTAATTGTATGCTAATATCTAATTCTTTCTTTTTTGATTATGTTAGTGAGCACGTTTTCAGACAAGGGCTTTGTAAAACAAACCCATTGTCTTTTTGAAAAAGGCAGCATGTCTCGTTGATGAAGGCACCTTGTTATGTTTAGACCATTTCAAGAGTAAGACCTTTGAGCCTTATTGGGAATGAGAAGCGGTCACTGGATGTTTTTCCGGGGAAGAAGAAGGTTGCGTTTTTCAGACTGGACAGAAAAGTGACCATAAGGTGGTTTTGGTTTGTGGGAGAGAAGAGCAGGGTTTTTTTTTCCTCTGACAGGATGCCTTGTTACACACTAGGCGTTTAACACTTAAACGTGGTGCTTCAGTTTCTAAGTGATTTCTAAGTAGCTACACTGCTCTTGAAAGTGGGACTGAGATTCAGTCTTGCAGGCGTGCCACTGTGATCTCATAAATTGCTACCTATCAACTAAGCTGCAGTATCTACCGGTGTATGCTCACAGCCTCCCAGAATTTGAGGTAAGGCAAGTTAGCCTAGTCCTCTGTGAACAAGGTTTACACTAAATCATATTACCTTGTATTTGTCACAGGCTGACAATTCTTACCGGGAAAATTACCCTGGCTCAGCTGGCATGTGGTAACTGCTGTCATTTCATCATATGTCTCTCCTTGCTCTTAAGTTCCTTGTAGCAAAATTCATGGCACCTAACTTCAAGCTTTCACTCTAGTCTGTGAAAAGAGCTTGGTATCTCTTAGAGCAATTTCTTCCACCTGAAGATGTCTAAAACAGGTGGCATGAACGCGCTTCTTGGAGGTACCGATTGCTCTTTGTTGGCTTTAGAAGGCATCAGCACACTGTCTGAGGCCAGATTAAGTCTATTTGTCTTTGTTATGGAGGTTTTCCTGTGTTGTTTTTAAGTGTTTGCTTAAAACGCACTGAGCACAATTGGAATGCTTTACTGGTGTAGGAAAAAACAATTACTACTTATAGTGACAGAAGCTGAGAGCTGTGTGTTCGGAAGTGCACTTAGTCCCCGGAAGAGGAAGCGCCTTGCATTTCCCTAATTGGCTAATCACAGTGGCTGATTAAAGAACAAGCGGCCTTAACGGTTTTCTGAAGGAAATCTCAAGCTTTGTTCTACAACCAAAGTTAAAAATCGGTAACAGGAAAAATGGGGTGATCTGAAAACAAATTTGGAGAAACTGCAATGGGATTAGAAAAAGGAAAGTTGACTTGCATTTCAAATGGAACCTTGCATACATATTTTAAAAGTGCTTAAGACACAAGCTTCATTAAGTATACATTTTCATTCTTCTAATAATACAACAAATGTTTCATTCACTCAACAATTTACATGATTTAAAATCTATAATAAATAAAAAGAAGCAATGAAACCCAAACTTTGAGAAGGAAATTGCGGTAATAACTAAGAGGAGTATTTCATTAAGGACAAAAGGATGAAACCAGAGCACATACTTGGGGGGTGGGGCAGAGTCAAGAGACAGTGGTTTTCTATGAAAAAATCAGTTTCACTTTCTTTGTGATCATTAACATTCATTCTCTGGTGAAGAATATTTCATGTTTTGCTTAACAAAATGGGCATGTCCCTAGAGTGTGCTGACATTTAATGTTCTGTAAGTATCATAAACCTGAACTCTTAACAGTGGCTTTCTTACTTTGTGCAATTGATCTAGCTATGGTAATAATCAGCAATTTTGAACTGTACCTAGGTGAAGCATTCCTGCCTGAATTGGTTTACATGTAGCCTGTCAATTGTAGATAATTTGCATTTAATATATAGTGCTGTTTAAACTCATGTTGGTTACTTTAAAAAATTTACTACAGATATTAGAAAATTTGGAACAAGGCTTAGCAGAAGATGGAAGTATGACTAACATTACACAGGAGAACAGACAAGGTAGGTATTCTTTAAACATTTTTTTCACACATGGTGTATTTTTATCACTTGCCCAAGTACGCCAGAAGTTTTCACAAGAGTTCCTCAGAGTTGTTAAAACAGTATTTTTGTAATCTCATAGCCTACTCAGCCTCTGAAATGATACACCTTGTACTTCTATTTGCTGGAATTAATTTCACAGTTTTGCCCTTGATCAAGCTGATGTACTAAATCAATTTTTTTTTCCTACTTAGAAGAAACAAAGAACATGGCTGCTGTCGTTCAGTGATGAATATATAAGTGTATTGCTGTCACAGCTAGATGGATTTTTCATCTTAAGCCTTGGCTGACTGGCTCCTCTCGGTCCTCATGTCTGAAATCCACTAGAATTCTTTAGATTGAACTGCCGTCATACAAGGGCTACACTGGCCTACAGTGTGACTACATAAATGGCTGAGTCTCACTGTAGCTGCCTAGCACTTAGACTCCTGAAATACCTAAGTCACTTTTTAGAATAAGATTTAGATGATATTAATCTACATCTTCATTTTCATGATTTTATATGCAATTACAGGTTTTTTCCTGTTCCTTCTATCCTAGTTGTTTAACTTCAATAGTATAGGATACATTGCTGCCTAAAGAAGGGTCATCAGGACAAATTAGTTGTCCAAGCATTTTTGGGTTTGGGGGTTTTTTTGACAGAATTTACACTACTGAGGTCATTTGAGTACACTTAAGAATTGGACAAGAGTGACATTTGGGGCACTGTTACAGATAATATGAACCACTTATCGTGCCTAGCAAGTTAAAAACATCTTACCAAGAAAACAACCTTTCAGCTTCCACTAACAGTCTAAGGAAATCTTACCAAATTCCTTCTAGGGTAACATTCACTTAGAGCCTTTGGGAAGTAAAAGTCTGCCTCTGAGACAGGAAGAGGCCAAGTAAATTTGTTAGCAGAGTTAAAACATTATTATAAACAATTCCCTAAAACAGTGTCTACATGGAAGGGTGCAGACCTGTCTGAACTCTTCTGCCTGATCTTCAAATTGACTGAAGGTAAAGCAGCTTTAATGTGTTATTTTACTTGACTTAATACACCATCTAGATATGCCCTAAAAAAGTGAACACACATGTAAGCAGCATATATCATAAAGGCATTTGCAAATATAGTCAAATGAATAGGTTTATTATGCTTCTCAAAAGGGTTAAGAAAAAGAGAAATCATCTGGTATTGAAGATTTATCCACAGCGCTCCAGGAGTTTCTGTTCTTCTCTCCTTGTATCTACTATTCTTCTTGCCTCTGCTGTCCTACCTACTTTTCCATGTTATCCCCTTTCCACCCTCATTTTTGTCCTTACTATCCTCACATTCTTTTCCTTTTTACCGCTTTAAAACCAAGACACTGATCCCCCTTTAAGGTACAAGGACTTTTTCCTAGCTGTGTCATAATCCTGTGTCCTGCGGTCTGTTTCACTCGTGAGTTTCTGGTCCTCGCTTTTCCTCTCTGCTGCTGATTTAGAGCTGAGATGAGCTCAGGAGGAGGCATAGTTAGAAAAGCAGCAGCTAGTAGTTACCAAGGGACAAGGCTGCTGAAAATTTGGAGAGATCTTCATACGTCTACTGTGCAGCTGCCTATAGGTTTAAGACTGCCAAAAAGCCCATGGGACCTTTGCAGAGACTGTTGACTGCTACTGTCTGTGGAGGTCAGCCAGGTCTGCTCCCTGTCTGCTTCTTCACTGCATTTGGAGCTCCAGGGGGCTGATAATGGGTTTGCGTTTTTTCATGTGAGACTAGCTGAAGCAAACCTTATTAACTTTATGTGAAGACAGCCTTAATTCATTATAGGGATTATGCTTAGCGTGTAATTTCCTTATTGCTGGTGTAAGAAGGTGCCACACCAATCGACTTACCATGTACATCTCCTCTAGTCTGGAACACTGCGCCAGTTTTTCGACAGGCAGAGAGATTTAGCATTGCACCACTTGCCTGGTAACGCATTCTATAAGATGCCAGTTTCGCACGTTCTCGGTGCACAGAGCTCATATTGAAAGGAATGGCAATGTGGAGTATGGAGTCCTTGAAAATAACAAGGAAAAAGAAATGCTTAGGGTGTAAGCGTGGCTGCTGGACCTGCAGCATGGGTTTCAGGTATTTCAATAACATATAGTGATCAGCTGTTGGGTTTTTGATTTTGTTTACTGCTTTGCAGGTTTTCTTTAACCCTTTTCTGCCAGTGCTAAGAAGCCTCATCCCACAGGGCTACGGCATTTCCAGATCAGGTTCATGTTCAGTTTATAGCACAGACTGAAGACACCTGGTCTGTCTGCTTTGCAGTCCTTTTTGAGAACCGTGGCTGGTGCTATTGCATTGTTAACAGGAAACCTAGATATCTCTGCTGCAGGAATCAACGTCTAATTTGTCACCTAAGTCCTAAAAAGCTGAACATGGTTACTAAACTATGAGGACATGAAAAAAGGAGAGATCAACATAAGTGAAACAATAAAGGAGAGTTATTTAATTATGTCCAGGTTTTACAGACACCCACAAGGAAAGGAAAACAGAAATACAGCATAAAATATTTGCTCATGGTTTACGGCATCCTCTCCGTTAATAGCAGTAGGGATGTGTGGGCAAGGGGGAATTTCTAAAACAAAAGCTAGGAGTAATGAATGATTTTAAGGTGCAGTGGGTTCAGTCTTGGGCCCCACATTATGCTCCTCTTGACAAAGATAATTTGGAAATATTCATGGGTTGGGTTTTTTGTTTTGTTGTTGGAGAGGATTGAAGGAGATTTTCTTTTTAGGAAGGGGAGCAGACATTTCACCAAGCTCTCTTCTTATTTGTGATGGCATTTGCGTGTGCTGAAAGAATTATCTATGTGACCTGCCATGCTTTCATCAGCGACTACATTATTGATACAAATGAGTGGTCTCAGTTATTACAATCTCATTGAAATAGCCTCTTCTGCCTTTCCTTCCCCTCTTTCAAATCATTACAGTGACCTTGACAGCTGATTGACTGAGATACATTTATTTTTCAAATGTACCAAATTAATACTCCTCATGTTTATTATTGAGGATTAGAGGAATACGTCTAGCATTGATCTATGGTACTGTAACACAAGAAAAAATAAGGATCTATGCGAACCATTCTCTTACAACATCAGGATTCTGTCTGCAAAGCAAGAGAGAGAAATCTGCTGCTGCAGCTTTTAATGCCTGCAAGCTCCAGGAGCATGGGGAAAGCAGACAGGCTTGGCAGATTTTTTTTTTCCAGCGTATCTCTAAGCCAGAGGCAAGCACAAACAGTCCCAGACTCACACAGTTCTCACCCTGCATGTTTTGGCTCTGAAATGACATTTTAGCTATGTTTGATTTTTGAGTTTATCACATTTAATGCTGTAGATTACATGTTTTTAAACTGATGCTCATTATCGCTTGAATCTTTTTATGCACCTTTTGTTCTGGTAATGGAAAATGCGTGGCTTCTTTTAGCGTTTAATATTTGGCCTGAGCTCCGAGCTGAGCGGCTGTCTGTTGCTCTGCGTTGTTGCATCATGTACGGTCCCCAGAGCCGCTTGAGCAGTTCCCTTGGAGAGATGCAGAATTTTCCATCTGATGGTGCAGCATGGCTGAGAATTAAAAATTCTAGGTTAAAACCCAGGGGTGTCAATGAGGGGGATCTTTCAAAATCGTAATTCATAGGACCGATAATTGATGGCAAGAAAGAACCTCTAATTTATTTGTGCAAATTCACAAGCTGCTCTTACTTTGCAGCCTCTGTTCAGCTGTGGAGGTCACGTCTGGGCCGGGTGATGTACTCCATGGCAAACTGTCTGCTAATGATGAAGGTACGTGGGTGGCAGCAACTGCAGAGGTACCGTATATTCCAGAATAGAATGTCAGAGAAAGTGCAAGAGAATTACTGGTGCATAGATAAGGGAAGACTACCTGACTGTACACGGAGGTTTTGCTTAGTGAAGAATTAATTAGACTTAATAATGTCTTATTTAATAGATAACCATTTGCAGTAATGTTCTTTGGGAACATATCTGTACTTATTTCTCCCCAAATCATCCCGGAGAACATGCAATAACAATAACGAATTTGCATTTTTAAATTGAATTTTTCAAACACTTAACTAAATGCTGTAATTAAAAGCAATTATGTGCTCTGTCTTTTTCAAACTGTGCACTAGGAATGTTGCTCTGTTTGTGAGCATTAATAATACTGTCGCCTTTGTATGTGATGAAGATCCAGAACATCTAAATACATCCTCCCTTGTCAACTGCTCTCAACTGTAAGATATCTTCTTTCAAGTTTAAATCCTCACTTGTGGGTAGGGGTGGAAGAGAAAGGAATAAAAGCAAAAGTAACTAGCTTCCACTGTTGGGGTTTTTTCCCCTTGATTCATCCTAACTTTTTTACCAATTCTGCTCCGTTTGGTTCAACACTTTTAGCTTTTTGTATTCAGGAAGTAGAAATAAAACTTCTGCCCGTGGTCAGGAAAACAGGGATGTCGCTGCTCTTGCAGCAAACTGCTGTTATCCTGAGCTTAACTGTACTTCACAAATCAATTAGCAGGAACAGCCTGGGCGCGGAGCTGTCAGCAGTATGATCGTCAGGGGCCAAGATTTGCACTCCTTGCTTCTTGCTGTTTGGTTGCCCAAGGTCATGCCAAACCTGACCCGCTGATATTTACTAAGCTACTTCCCAAATAGGGCTTCATTCTTAATATTACAATACTTCAAAAAGCATGCATTTTTTTAGATAAGATCCAGTTATCCAAATACTGCTTTACATGAAATGGAATATCTCTTTAATGAGAATTACAGAAATTTGTATTCATAATGATATTGTGATCGGAACATTTCTGTCTTGAATAGAAATAATTGTCCATTAAACCATGAGGTATTTTTAAGAATTAGTAAACATTTGTGTTTTGAAGTAGGTACTTGACATAGGTTCAGTTTTCAAGGAACTTTCTTTTTCAAAAAGCAAGTGGAGGAAAGCACAAGTTGCCATCCCAAACAAAGTAGAATATATAAAAAGGAAAATGCTGGTAATATATTTTTTCAAGGAGTTAACTTTACTTCTGGTTGTGAATTGTTTTTAACACTTTCAGTGTTTTTCTTCTCTTGTACACACAAATCCATGTGCGTGCACAGTTCTCACTTTTCTTCTGGTTTGGTCCTTTTAGCGCTATTTTCTTCTAGTAATAGAAATATATTTGTGAGTACCGAGTATCACCTTTTTGGAAATCGTACTTCAGAAATGCTGCAGCTCAGATAATTCTTCAGATCAATTGTATTTAGGGCCTATCTCACAGCTGTCTAGTTGGAAATTTATGGTTCCACAATAACTTCCAGATTACCCGCAACTGCATGTTAATGCGTAATTACTTCCATTGCAAATTTGCATTTCGGTGCATTGGCTATGGAGTAGAGTTGTGAGTCTCTCATTTCTCAGAAATATCCCTATGTGGAGTAGTGGGGAGTTTTTAAGAAAGATTTTTCAAACATAGTCATGTTGCAGTTAAAATCAGAGTAGTACAAGAAGTTAATTTTTCCACTTATGTGATAGGATCCTCTGTGAGAGAATTATATTGGTTATTTATAAATTTAATAATTTTAAGACCATTCTAACATGCAGCAATGCTATAATCATCATCACCTTCTAGAGTATTCAGTATGAAACTATTTCTTCAAATAATTTTTAAACACACTTTTGTTAATTCTGTCATGAACAATTATATTAATTGAACAGACTTCCACATATTTATAATTTTGTTTTGCTGTTGTGTAATGTACTTTAAAAACTGCATTTGTTTTTATTCAAGTATTTCAAGTGTATGTAATTTAAAAAAAAAACAAACCAAAACAAAATCAACCGATTTTATTCTCCAAGTCAGTGCCATCTATTGCCATCTAGTGAACATTCATGATATTGCAAACGGTCATATTTGAGCCCTAAGTACTATTACGTGAATGGAACGGCTTATGCTATTAGTAGATTAATAATAATAATTTACTAAAGTAAAATTATGTGACATCATTATAAAAAAGAAAAATTTATTATTGTATTTTTACTAACCTCTTTCTATGGCCAAAAAACTTTAATAGTATTTAATAGGGAACAATCTTGTCAGGATTGACTCTTGAAAATAAAAAAAAGACTTTGATTAGATGTTGGGCCTATAACTATCTAAATCTATTTCAGTTATCCTCAGTTCTAATTAGGTTTATTTCATGTCATCTCTCTTCTGCATTACTTATCTGACTCAAGGAATTCTGTTTATGTAGCACAATGATTTTTGTCTTTTTAAATATGGGCTCATTAGCTTCACAGCTGAACATCTCATTAAATTCTTGAGATGGAGGGGTATATTGTTTTGGAGGTAGTGAGTGAGGTGCAAAAAAGTGATTCACCCAGACTTGTGCAGGAAACCTATAGTGTAACAGGAAATTAACCATACATCTTCTTTACCCTGGGACCATCTTTCCTAGGTACTGAATTCTGCCTGCTGTGTCCCTTTATCTGTGTGACCGATGATCCAATTCAGTAGCAGTTTGAGGCAGTCTTTCCCTGTTCATCCCCTTTTATTTGTACAACCTGTCTTAAACATCTAGCTTCCTTCCATGCACCACTATTTGACTTAACCAAGTGACAAAAACAAAGAAATGCTGGATCTCAGTCATATCAACTGAATCAGCTTTTCCCGTTCCATGTGAACCAAGGGGCAACTTAAGGGAGGAGGTGGAAATACATCAGGAAGGGAAGGGGACACACATAACGTGTCACTGTAGACTTCCATTTACAAGAGCTGTGGGCTTAAGTCACTATGAAAGCGTACCCTGAATATTGCAGCATGAGGGAATATTCATTTAAAATGCAACTGATGATGTGCATTGCTTCATTTCAGCAATCTAATTGCAAAACATCTGTCATTTTACTAAATCACTGTGGAAGTGTCTTGAAAACTTTTTAAGTTCTTTTCATCTGAGCTAAAATTGTTTTTGACGTTCTCTTACCAGACTTGTACCTCTCTGAGGAATAAACACTTAAGTACTTTCCATATATATTATAAATGCACTCTAATTAAAGGCACATTTTGCACTTTTTAGATTTTTTTTCAGTGTGTCTCAGCTTTTGTACAACTTGCCCATCATAAAAACAAAAGCATTAGAATTTATTTTAATTTGGGTCTAATACAATTAAAACTGTACAAAGAAGGAGGTAACAGCTTGTACTAATGACGCAAGGGACTGATGCCTAAGGACTTTGATTCCTCTATGAATTAAAGGAGAAGGACTGCATGAATCATTGTGTATTTTGCCTAACAGTACTGCTTTTTGGATTTGTAACACTGTGAATCTCTGCTTTCATAACCCTTCCACAAGTGCACTAGATAGAGAGGAAAGGTGAGTTATCCCTGTCCTCTCTTCCCAAAATGTAGTATTTATGAACTATACACTTTGTATAACTAAAGCTGTTTTTTAGTCTGGGGTTTATTGAACCTACTGTCAGCATCCCACATAATGTGGTCTTTGATGCTTATTTTTAAATATCTCATAATTAATATTTGAAGTACTTAAAATATTATCACTGGTGGTGAGGGAAACATGAAAACGTGTAACTCAGTGACCATGAAGGGAAATACAGTTACACTGCAGTGCATCAAAGGAAAAACAAACCCCACCTGCCATTTTTGTGCAAGTAGATCCAATGGCTTACTAGAACTATTTTGTATGAGTATATGTAATGTCAGCTCCAAATTTTCATAATGAAAGAGATACTGAATTATAAAACAACAGTCCAATTCTCATTCATATCCTGAATTGGGTAACTTCAGTCCTTCTTTGGGGATTTTTTAAATGAAGGTGGAAAATCTGAAGGCTCACAATCTTTAGAAATTAAAGACCATGACAGTACATCAGCTACACCTTTAACTCTTAAGATCACAAGCTGTAGTCATTGGGTTTTTTACTGGCAGTACCTAATACGTCTTACTCCTCACAACCACAACTTCTATCAACCACGACTTTGCTCCTCTGGGAGGGTGTCTATTTGTCATTCTCACAATTTTTCTTATACCATGTCACATTAGCAAAGCTGGGAATGAAAACAAAGTCTTCAGTAACTGAGAGCAAATCTCGTCTACTTTACAATATGCTCCTTCAGAAGGAACTGTCAGATAAGATGCTTTTATAACTTACCATGGAATGGTATCATTCTGTATCACATGTAGGATACTCTAGAAATCTACTACTGCTTCCATTACAGTGTGGGGGAAGAGTAAGTGCATATAAAACTCAGTGTGGGATCCTGGCATAACTACAGAATGACATTGTATTTAGAAGTGAGCCTGGGTATTGTGATAATGTTTTACAGTTTCATGCTGGGGCCATCCTTGCCTGTGCTTAGGGGTGGCTTTGGACATATATAGCTTTGTCTCTCATCATCTCCTGTGAGAAATGGCTCCCATTCCTGTGACAGGTACTGCGAGGCATGGGGTGCATAAGCACAGATACTATGTGCTGTGGTGTCGTGTGGAAACAGGGTGCCATATCCACGCATACTGTGCATAGACTCTTAATGCTTCACCTCTACTTTCACGTTGTAGGAGGTGTGAATGTTTACGTACTCCTAGTTATAATGCATATGCTGAAGTACAGTCACTTAATAGGGAATGTAAAAGGAGAGGAGGGTTTGTTTGCCTGACTAGGCGAAGTCCGTGAAGCCCCTGCAGCCTGGGCCTCCAAGACTTGGCTGCTTGTTCCTACCAAGAGTGGCTACTACCTACACTAGGGAGCCGGGGGTGTTATAATTGTGCAAACAGTGCCCCCTCCTGCAGCTGCTTCTGGCCAAGACTTTTCTGTCAGTTCATGCTAAGCTGTAAACTAAGCTGACAGAAGCACTTTTATATCAGCTTAACTGCATGATCACCTGGGAGTTGTTTCTACATCAGTTTGGGGATGTGACTGTAAAGCCCCCATTCCTTATGGTTCTGTAGCCTAAGCCTTAGAGCGTGCATGAGACTGAGCGCTGGGTAAGGGGCAGCTTTAGACCACAGAATGGAAGACTTTGAGCACAAAAGCTAGAATTTGATATAATAAAATTATTTCTCCAGTGAGCACATTTTAGGCTTAAAGGGATAAAAATCAGTCATAGACAATCCGTCAGATTTTATAAATTACACTTCTGCAGGTATTAATAGCTAATACAAGTGTGGCTGGGGTTCCTCTAAGGAGCCAGTTCAGAGGGACCCTGTTCCAGGTTTTTTTATGCCTACCTAACACGGTGGGACTCCATGATCAATGAATTCCTTTAGTGAGAGCTGTTACAGTGAAAATTGAGTTTTTCTCAAGTCATACATTTATGAAAAGTTTTGGTAGCGTAAACTTCATCACAGTTCTGAATGCTAAATAAATCAGAATTTAAATAAATATATTTTTGTGTATATGGCCTGTTGTCTTTGCTCTGAACTCTTTCCATTACAAATAATAGGCATGAACATGGCATGGCACACTAGGATCGGAATAAACTCTAAATGTTAATAATTAACTGTTCAGAGTTCATTATTATACCCACAATATACAAGTTGTTTGCAAAAGGAGGGTCCTGCAGAGTGCCTCCTGGGCTGTTTAAGTCAGCCACTACTATTATAGGACATGTAATTTCTCTCATATACAGATCAGACGCCAAAGACTTCTCTTGATTTTTTATGTGTATGAAACAATTAGTATGTTCCAAATGGTGACCTGGTGCATGGGTCAAGTAGGGTTCAGTCCTTTTAAGTGTGACCTCAGTAAAAGAAATTCATTACACCTGGGGCACATTGCCTCCTCAGACTAAGCAGCAGATGAAGAAAAAGTACCTTTACCAGTAGCTGTGATCACATTAGAGACAACTTAAAGGAGCACTGTAATTTGACCAAGAAAAATGGAAGGGTAGAGAGTATCCCAAGGTGTCTGTGCAGTTTTGAAAGATTATTCTTTGATGTCTTTTGCTTCCTAACACCCACCACAAATTGTTGCATTAAGTTGAAGGGCGGTACTGTCAGGAAGCGCCAAATTAGTACTGCGCAGAGTCTTCTGTCTTTGCATATGCCTGGCTTTTATAAGCAAATGCAGGTTTTCTCTGCTTTTGCTCTGAGTTGCTCCAAGATGCTATAGCTGCAGCTAGTGCAGTCCTGTGCCCTGTGAGTGTACTTAAGACGTGTCTTCCAGTCAGCGTAGAGCACGTGCAGAGTTTCTCGTGTATGCCTGCCAAAGACCATGTAGCCAGGCTGTAGAAGTCATTTACTGCCCAGATCATCGAATGACTGTGGTTTAACCATGGAACAGCTGGGCTGCAGTAACCAGTCACATGGGTGTTTCTTTGCTGTGGGAAATTGGACTGTGATTTTGTTTAATCCTCTGTCACTGGGCATTATCTGGAGGGTGCGTTTGCCCTGCATCTTGAGCAGGCAGATCTCAGAGCTGCTGCATGCCACGACAGTCTTTGTGCAGGCATGGGGGGGGGGGGGGGGGTGTCACTTGCAAAGCTTCCTGGAGTTCAAAACCAGCCCACCCCTCACTTAGTTTTAGCCCAAATCAGTTTTCTATTTAGATTATCTGTTCATTTTCCTTTTACATAGTATGGTAGAAGGGAACAGCAGTTTGGATGGAGGGATAGAAAAGGTCTTATTTCCCTTGGCAGCAGTGCTGGTTTGTCATCTGAAAATGTGCACGAATTGCAGCTTCGGTCACGTATTTTTCACAAGAGCATGTGCACAAGCAGTTCCCAAAGCTTTGGAGCATAGTTTGTTAAACCATGTAAATTACACGTACATTTGAAACATGAGACACTTCTCCAAGTATGTGTATCCCATTCACACATAAGGCGTTTGACTTTCATCCTAAATCATAATCTAAGCTGAAGAGTAAATGTTCAGGTTTTTTGTTCTTGGCATTTAGCTACAAAAGAATATGATTCAGTTGAAAAAAAAAATCCAAAAAAGATCCCTGTGTATGCAGTTCCAGTATAACTGAGAAAAAAACAATGTAGTCAGCTAGTAGTGCCTACTGTGATAGATAGAAATTCTGTGCCACTGACAAGTTGCAATTACTTTAATTCTGTTTGAATACATCTTTAAAAAGAAGGCAACATGAAGACTGAAGAATGCTGAGCTTAAATATCTGGTCATATGCTTTTCACCCCTTAGGACTATGTGCTTGCTGTAGATACTTATCACACCGTCATCAAATACTACCCACAGCAAGAGCCTCAGCTGTTGAGTGGAATCGGAAGGATTTTCCTTCAGGTATGCATTTTATTCTTAATCTGCTAGGTAATATTGCTATTGACAGCTATGTAGTGAATAATTGTTGCATTTAAAATAGTTGCATGTATCAAATTGTAGAGGCGGTAGTCAAAACAAAAAATACTACTATGTGATATTAGGTGAAAGAGCAACATTCTGCGTTCTGTAAAACTAATGGTAAAGCTCCCATTAACTTCAGTGAGACAGAGTGTCACTAAAAATCTCATTTCTTACTGCCTCAAACTGCATGCAGCTCTCAGTCACACTGTATAACTGCCGCCTCCACCTAGAAAAAAATTTGAGAGTTTCATTCTTTTGTCCAGGTTATATCCCTGAGAAGACAGGGAGCTTGGTTTCCAGACAAACAACAAACTTAAGTGCATCGAATATTGGAGGGTGCTTGTTAGAGAATATGATTATTTGAGGTTAACAGAGAAATTTTCATTTTTATTCAAATTGCTAATTGTTATTAGATATTATTAGATACTGAAGTCATGTTTTCTGAACCAAGTTAAATAAATTGATGAAGACGACTTTAAAAATTTAACATTTTAATGACTAATTAAAGCTAATTCTTTCTTTCAAACGTTCTGCCAAAAAAAAGAGAAATGTAAACTGTTTCCCCCGAGTGGAAAAAAGAAAATTAAAAGTTTGACATGTTTGCTGAGAAGAAACAAGATGCTGCTAAGAAATGAGAGCTCTTCATGACCACAAATACAGTGTGATTAGTCTCAAAGCATATTATATTTGGATTTATCAAGCTCCTAGTGGAGCAAACTGGTAGTTTGCTTTAGAAATTGATTATTCTTATGGTTAGGGGCTTCCTTCCAATTTCCAGGCTAAAAATATTTGAGGATGGATTCATTTACACTTGTTCCAGTATTATCCTTTCGTTAAATGTAATTATTTTCTTGGTAGTTTATACCTTTAGTGGTATTTATAGAGAGAAATTGTATCCTTTGTCATTATAACTGAATGTATAAATTTTTAGAATGAATGTTTGTTTTGTTTGAGTGCAGTTACCTAACATCTGGGAGAAATGCATCTCTTTCATTAGGTAGAGTATTGATGGGTATTCCATAAATGCTTTGGTAGATGGACAGTTACATCTTTGAGTGCAATGTTCAACTGGATCATTCCCTAAATGTAAAGAAGAATAATTTCTTTATGTTGTCAAGGGAGAGGTCTTGTGGTTAGAGGTAAAGCAGTATCTGTTATGTTAGTGATGTTAGTAGGGCTCTGGATACTGCCACTGTGATACTCCCATAAGCAAATTGGGAAGATATCTAGATGAAACCTTAAGATGGATGTTTGCTGCGTCTGAAAAGTTTACTTGGGAAGTCATTTGCTGGTAGACTAGAAGGACTTGCTAGATGATCTTTTCCTTAAGGATCTCTAGGGTTTGCAGTGTTTGTATTTTTTGGATAGGTGCTTATATGATGAAATTTGAAGCATCCTTGGAAAACGTACAGATGATACCAAGCTGGGAGTGGTACAGACACTATGAAGGGCAGGATCAGAATGCAAAATAATCTTGACAAGTTGAGAAACTGAAATGTTAAATTGGCTGTGATTCAAACAGCAAAGGCAAAATACTACCAAAGACTGGGAGTAATACACAAATACGAAATGGGAAACAACTAACAAGACACTGTTCTGTAGAAAGGAATTAGGCCAAGGGTAATCTACACATCTAAAACTACACATGGGTAAACAAATCAGACTTCCAAAATACTGTAGCATAAAAGCAAACTACATATTCACATGAAACATAAAGTAATTCTTCCATTCTCACCGCTGGTGAGAGATCAGTTTGAGATCAGCAAGCACTCAGGGAGGATCTGAAGTAACTGGAGAGAGTTCAGAGAAGAACAGCAAGAATGATCAGAGAATCGGAAAGCGTTATCTATGAGAAAGGGATGAACACTGATTTGCTTGAAAATTGATTCTCATTCTAGAAGAAGAAACGTAGGAGAAAGTGCAATAAAAATTTTCAAGTATGTAAAGGGCTGTTAAAAAAGAGGAGTTGTACTGCTCTCCCTGACCACTGTGGATAGGACAAAAGGTTGGGGTGCAGCAGTAAGACAGACTTAGGAGTGTATTTTCTAATACTGAGGCTATTTAAGACTTCTGGAATAAGTTTCCTAGGGAGGCTGTGTAATATTTACCATCTGAGAGCTTTAAGAAGACTTCAACGCATTTGTCACAAACATTTTTGGTAATGTTGGTCTCCCTGAATCTCCTCACCTGAGGGCTGCCCAGTTTCCATGGCTTTATGTTCCTGAACTAGTTCAGTTTTACTCCTTTTGATAGATTTATTTTACCCAGTACTAAGTTTTCTTCTCCTTCCATCTCTCCAGCCCAAAATTAGGCACTGTGATGTGAAACCTTACCAAAAGTATGAGTGTATCCTTCTATGAAACATACATTGCTAACTTACTTACCAAAGGGGCCTTCTTCAAAGCTTTTTTTTCTTTTGTTTCAAATAGCAATGTATGTGACATACCCTTAGGTGAAATACCCCTTCCTTTCTAGGAATCCCCTTCCCCATTCCCGCCCCCCCTTCAAAAATCCATTCCTCTTTATGCCAGCTTTCAAATCCCTCATCCTTCAGCCTGCACGATCCGCTCACCAGTATTTTCCAATCTGCAAATGGACTGTCTCCCTGATACTGTCAGTGACCCATTGCATTGGGGTTGTTTTCTGACATGTTTCGGCCTGATGTGCTGAAGTCATCCTGTGGTCCCTGGCTATGACCCATAAGCTGTGGGTTAACCGAGTACTGGTCCTACGCTTGCTACCAGGCTACTGTATTCCAGTTCTCCTGCCTGTTGACGGCTTCTGCCTGTGGGCATTGTCCCTCTTCACTTCCTGCAGAGTAATGCCCAGTCTCACTGGAAGTAATTCTGACCTTTTCTCATTTTCAGCTAATTTTATAAACTCTGGAGTCAGTTACAACAAAAGAGCCAAACTAGGAGATGGGCCACGCCTGCCATACAGTCTCTATAATGCTCTGTAACCCACAGCTGGGAAACACTGCCTCAGATAAAGCTGCGCATGCTTTTGGGGTTCTTTTCATAATCTTAACATGGCTCTTCAAATACCTTGTTTTATAACAGACGTTACCCAGTCAGCTTCGTACCAAACAATTAGATAATGGACTTTGATATGTTTTCATGTTCCTATCCTTTGTAATAGATATAATCAAGTTGGATCTCTTTTCTTCTTATTGTGGTAACTTTCTTACGATTTTACTGTCTAGATTGGAGACATAAAAACTGCAGAAAAATATTTTCAAGACGTTGAGAAAGTGACTCACAAATTGGATGGACTACAGAGCCAAATTATGGTTTTAATGAACAGGTAGATAATTTAATAGCTAAATGAAACTTTAAAATACAGTTTTGCAAAGTATGCATTGTGAGCATTAAACTACCCTTGAGACAATCCCATTCTCTTTCTTTTATGTAACTACATCTGTCATAAGTGGGACTGAGTGGCATATAGACCCAGGAGATCTGTATTACTCGGTACAGTCATAGTATGCTGGATTGAAATTGTGATCCTTCAGTTGATTTTACAAAGCTTTTTCTCATTCTTCCAGGCATTGCCTATTTTCATTCTGCTTTTTCAATGTACGTTTACATAACTAACTCTTAGGAGAGGAGAAGCTATTTTGGGCCCTTACCCTACAATCAAATGTGCTAGTAAAGTTACCGCCTGGTAGTTTCAAAGAATACTGGAATACATTGTAGTAAATTGAGCTGCACGATGAGGGGGGACTCAGTTTGTAATGGTTAGCACATTGGCTTAATATATTTAGAAAATACTATTCAAAAGTGCTCTGAAAATTATACAGCATGGCTAATTTCATGAAGAGAAATAATTCCAGGAAGAGAGTATCTGCATTTAAATTAATAAAAACACAATGAAGACTGTTGCTTTGGTAGGCAGAATTTATAATAGCCAAGTGATCCAAGTTGTCATTCCATTTGTCTGTAAATCAGTGTCTCCTTGCTGGTTGTAATTACACCGTGAAGAGCAAATGTCAGAAACTCTCACATCTATAACAGGAAAAATAAAAAATGGTGTCCATTCTTTTTAAAATATATTATCACCTTGGGTTTTTGAGGAGAACTCATTCATATGTCACTTGCTTTCTAGAGCATTTCTCCACCTTGGTCAGAATAATTTTGCAGAAGCTCATCGATTTTTCACAGAAATTTTAAGGATCGACTCATCAAATGCTGTGGTAAATCTCCAAATTGCTACATTTATAATGAACACCTAAATTATTCTCCTAATGCTTCATGCGTGGATTTAATTAGTTCCCAGAGTGTGCTCAGAGCTTTATAGAAAAATTGGATGTGGCATGTGTGCCAAAGGGGTTTTAGTATACATAAGGGTAAGATACAAAATGGGATGGGAAATGAAGAACCAGTCTATATGAAGGGCGTGAATGCTTAGGCATGCATGTAGAAATTCCAAAACATTATGTTTTACAGGATGTTTCCAAAAGCACTTTTTTTTTGCATTCACTGTTTTTAGCGTAGACATGCATGTCAGAAAAAGAAATGGCAGCTGCCAACATAGATAAGATGAACTTGATTTCACACAACATTGAAGGGATATTGTAATTTTAAACATGACATTTTGAACACGTTGCATATCAGAGCCTTGGATTCCCATCACAGGAGGAGATCAAAGAAGAGCTATTTATTTACTTTTGGGTTTTCTACATTTGGCAGCTTTCAGTGCGTGGTCGTATAAGAGTGTTCCTAAGAACCGAGACAGCTTAGCCCCAGTAGCCTGATCCAAGGCCATTTAAAGACTGAGGGGACTGAGTTTAAGCAGCACATTAATTGCATCATTTTGCAGGCTGTAAAATAGTATGTATTGTAAATCACACGAGATCAGTAAGGTTTCCTGAAGGGAGAGAAAGAATTTTTTTAAAAAGGCTGTGTTCTTCCTTTATCTGCAGCTTTCAGAATGTGTGAAAGTTTCTGCTGCTAAACACGTTATATGACTTTGTACTGTTGGAATCTTTCAGTAACTCATAAAACCTGTTTTGTGTGGAAAAGAAAATGGAACCTGACTTGATCATTTATGATGTGTTTAGACTGCCCTATCTGCTGAATTTTCTTGAAGCTAGTTGTAGATGCCTTTGTGATAAGATGATTTCTTCCTGTTGCTTATGTGGATCTTCTGTATGTAAGCCAGAGAGAAAAACACTTCTGAAGATATAGTGAAGTCATTAAAAAAAGAAAAAAAAACTATGAAAATGACAGCATGCAGAGGCTCATGTAGTTTCTGAAATCTTGCTCCAATTGACTTTCAAAATTAACTGACTAATGTCCTATACTATTTATATTTCGGTTTAGACTGTCTTTTAGAGTTTCAGCTCTTAGAAGTCAGCAGGTCCTACTGGCACAGGATAAATCTTGAAAATAACAAGAAGAAAAGGATTGGATTGTATGATTGATAATGTATTTTAGTTACTTGCACACACACACACACACACACAAAAGAGTAGTTCTTAGCACATAGTAAATCTGTTGTAACTCCAGATGCTAGACTTCTTTTTTCTTTCTCATCACTTGTAAATACAAATACATATATATATATATATACACACACACACTTATTTATTTATTTACAATATATTTTTCTCTAGGCTAATAACAATGCTGCTGTTTGTCTTCTTTATCTGGGAAAACTGAAGGATTCCCTCCGGCAGTTGGAAGGAATGGTTCAGCAGGACCCTAAACACTACCTACATGAGAGTGTTCTCTTCAACTTGACAACTATGTATGAACTGGAGTCATCTCGCAGTATGCAGAAGAAGCAGGCACTTCTAGAGGCTGTAGCTATCAAAGAGGGCGATAGCTTTAATACTCAGTGTCTCAAGTTAGGATAGATCATTTAGAACTAATTTTTTTCCAGCAAGGCTGATTTTTTAAATTGTATATACTCTTGCTAATGTGTACATGTGAAATAAAATCTATTCAATTATGAATATTCAGTGGCATTACTACAGAATCTGTTGTTTGTAACAATCCTATCAATGTGAAGACTTTGTGCTGACCTAGAGCCAGCTTCATCCCTACAAGTCTATTACTGTTTAGTTATTCTTCATTACAGTGTACTATATATCTATACAGTCAATTACTCAGATTCTTTTTATAACAAAAACTGAATTTGACCTTATATTGTCTTGATGATTGTTACAGTTTTTCAGTAATTAGTGGACAAATCACATGAGCTAATTTCATCAGCTAAGAGTTATTGACAGAATATGAGTATGTGTATTATCGAAATGAAATTCTGAATGCACTTCTCTTCACTTGCTTCTACTGTGTGTGTCTCATTTTGCCCCCATCAAACTATTAAGTATTATACCTCTGTACATCCACTGCTTTCAAAGAAGGTTGCTTGATAACTGCTGTACAGAATCACAGCATGGCTGAGGTTGGAAGGGACCTCTGGAGGTCAGCTGGTCCAACCCCCCAATCAAGCAGGGCCACCTAAGGCGGGTTGCCCAGATGGCATGTGAGGGACTCATACAGCCCCCCACAGTATGAATTTCCCACAGTTTGAATTTCCCACAATATGAGGGACTATGTCATCTGAATGATACTAAATGGTCTCCCTGTACTTTCTTGGGTTTGTGATACCGTTAAATCTTTCAGATTAAAGCATTTGGATTCTGGAAAGCTGTGGGTAGGAGTAGAGGATTTCTCTATTCCCAAGCTAATGCTTCCTTCAATACTTTTTTCCTCTCTCCCAGTCTCTGGCCAACATCTCTACTTGGCTGTTACCAGCAGATGCCACAATGTTGTTTTAGGAACCGCTTAACTTGTGCATGTGTATTTATTTCAGCTTTTATTATACTACAGCTGTCTTCCTCATGCCTACCCCAGAGCCTGTGGATTCCTCTCGGTGTAGACAGGCATAGCTGCTCCACTCTGGCATTGTTCTGGGCAGAGAAAGGAGCACTGCCAGTTAGGCAGAGCAGAAGCACAACCCAGTTCAGCTCAGTTCCTCTCCTTTCCCATTACCAAGTGAAAACACTGTGCAGAAAGTATTTACCAGGGAAAAGGATGGAGAGCTGAGGCAGAGGTATCTCAGGGCTAAGCCAGAGAGCGTGAAAGCATATGGGGTGATGTAGAGCAGGACCCAAGGCAGTTATCACTGATGCGACCATATTAGCATACAGTGATTTTGGCATCCCTTGGAGCACAGATTCTTGGAATCGCAGTGTCACTGTAGTATCACTGTATTTCATATCTCTGCCCACATTTATCCCTTCATCTGTATTGTAAAGATTCGATACAGATATTGCCATTCCTTGTACATGAATACAATGTATACATCTGTTCATTGGGTATTTTATTGTTTCGAGATTTAATGTTTAGCAATTGGAGTAGCTTCTTCTCATAAATCACTGCCATGGGACAATTCTGTAACTGTATTTGTTACATTTTTTATACCATGTCCACTAATTAATACTCACCATCTTAAAATATTCCCACCTGTATTTTTAAGTAATAACTCATTTTTATGCTTGTCCAACTGGAGATATTGTACAGGGACCAAACAGTTGTCCTCAAAAATCAAGTTTTTTGAAAACTGCTGCAAGCTGGACATGCCAAAAGATGAGGATGCCTAAAAATCACCAGTCACCTTGAAAGATGTAAACCTACAGCTTTTCTCATACAGAATTTGTTCCATTTTTACAGGATATATGTGTTTTACAGGTCATACTTGTACACTGAAACAATGGCTAGTTATGTACCAATCAACTGAAAAAAATTAAGTCATAGAATCATAGAACGGTTTAGGTTGGAAGAGACCTTAAAGATCATCTAGTTCCAACCCCCTTGCCATGGGCAAGGACACCTCCCACTAGACCTGGTTGCTCAAAGCCTCATCCAACCTGGCCTTGAACACTTCCAGGGATGAGGCCTCCACAACGTCCCTGGGCAACCTGTTCCAGTGTTTCACCACCCTCAGAATGAAAAAATTCTTCCTAATATCTATCCTAAATCTACCGTCTTTCAGTTTGAAACCATTACCCCTCATCCTATCACTACATGCCCTTGTAAAAGTCCCTCTCCAGCTTTCCTGTAGGCCCCTTTCAGATACTGGAAGGCTGCTATAAGGTCTCCCCGGAGCCTTCTCTTCTCCAGGCTGAACAACCCCAGCTCTCTCAGCCTGTCCTCATAGCAGAGGTGCTCCAGCCCTCTGATCATCTTCGTGGCCCTCCTCTGGACCCACAGAGGAGGGTACCAAATTAGTTGGTATTTCTGTTTCTGGCTTGGCCTCTAGGTCCCATAGTTTGATCTGAATTAAACTTGTGCAGCACCTGGGAAGAGTTGTCCTAAGGTACCACTGCTAAACTCAGAAATTAAAGATTCAGCAGCACCTGCTTCAGTTGGGTTTAAACACCATTTACCTATTTTTAGTGAGTATTAAAATGCAGTGAAAGAAAGTGGTTACTTTTGCATTACCCTTTATGAGGTTTTACATTTGTTTCAAATATTCCTATGATTTTAGACAAGGTTCAACAGTAATTGGACAAATTCTCAGTTTACATTGGCATAACTGAGTTGAAATCAGTGTAGTTTTCAGTTTCTCACAACTATTAATCTGATCCAGTGTGTTACTGTACTCATAAGTAATTTTAATAGTATGTTTTCTCCGGCCATTGGTCACTTTTTTGGGGCTTGGGGGTTCTTAGGAGATAGGAAGAAATCCTGGTATGTAACCATCATTGGTCTCAAAGACTTTGCAAGCACTGAACAATTTGCCAGGGCATGTCGTGACAGGACAAGGGGCAATGGTTTTAAACTGAAAGAGGGTAGATTTAGATTGGACATAAGGAAGGAATTCTTTACTGTGAGGGTGGTGAGACAGTAGAACAGGATGCTCAGAGAAGTTGTAGATGCCCCATCCCTGGAAGTGTTGAATGTCAGGTTGGATGGGGCTTTGAGCAACCTGGTCTAGTGGAAGTGTGTCTCTGACCACAGCAGGGGGTGTGGACTAGATGATCTTCAAAGGTCCCTCCCAAACCAAACTATTCTGTGATTCCAGTTAAAAAATTAATATCTTGTAACAGAGATTCCTATGCGTTTAGCTGAAGGTCAGGTGTCATGTTATAGTGCTATACTATCATCTACACTTTCAGGAAGCTTGATTTGTCTTTTGCAATTGTAAGTGAAAGTAGCATGATCCACCATCATCCAGCATGCTGAAGCCACTTGCCTCTTCACAATCGAGGAGTAAAATGCTTCCTTTTTTGATTATTAGTGCCTTATACTCACTGCACGTGTAAATGACAGCCTGTGTTCTGATCGACAGAGAATAAAAATTTATGATCCCAGTCAGAGGCAAATAACCATTAAAAAAGAAACACTCTGAAAACATAATCCCTGTTCTCCAAGTTTCTCTAAATTCTAATTCATATGTATTACTACATAGGTCTCACTTCAGTATGTTTGCTGTGTCCCTATTACTAAAAGCTTTTACTCAGATAAAAACACCAGTAGAGGAGACTTGGACTGGGTGACCTCTAAGCTCAGTGAGCCATTAAACAAGTGACATCCTGGTAGACTTGCAGAATAATTAAAATTTAAATGCAAAGGCATATTATCACTGCTGGATGTATGCAAATTGTTAACTGTTTATAAAATGCAAGAAAGACTGTCAATGTCACTTTATGGTTTGGCTTTAACATATATACAAGTTAAGTGTTTGACTTTCCTATATTCAGCCAGTTACACATCTGAATGCTGTATATGGTGTTAAAGCATTAAAGCTAAGGACAAAATTTGTCCTCAAAACATTAATTACACCAGGCAATCCTGTTAAATTCAATGAATTCAGCTGAATTTAATGAGGATTCCTGGTGTAAATGAGGGCAGAGCTCAGTTCTAAAACACAGCATGCATGTGTCATCTGGCTAAGTGAGAAAAGCTGTGGAAAGTATAGCCTGAATGAGCTGATTGTTGTATTCAAGTCTTAAAGCTTAATGTGCCTTAACAGAAGTTTTGCATTTAAATTTCCTCTTTTATTAAAAGAGGAGCAAAGAAGCTCTACTTCAGACATTCAGCTAACTACATTATCCACAGAGACCCTGATCCTCAAAAAGGACTTAAGCATCTATCTGCCATTTCTAGCACCTGACTGCAGTTCAGGTGACAATGGCATCCCCTAACCAGCTGGTCATTTACATTTTCCTGGTGCCTCTGTTTGTGGACTGGGCCTGTTCATTGTTCCCTAAAAGGCATGTGCAGATGTGCCCGAGGCTCCACAATGGACTTTGGCCAGTGTACTGGTAAGGATGATCATTCCTCCACCTACCCCATCCTTCATGTCAGCACGAGCAGTCGTGCAGCTGAGCGCAAGCTGGATGAGCTCACTGACCTGGTGGAAAAACTCACCAAGCCAGCAAACACCTTCTTCAGATTAATCTTCATCCTGAGGCTTTCAACAGTAAGGATGTGCTGGGAATAACCACTCCACCTGGGTAGGCTGCAGGTTCTCTGCACTACAGCGGTCTAAGAAGTGGTAGACAGACAATCCTTTTCTGAAGCCTTTGCTGCAGGTGTCTTGCAAATCAAATTGGAGAGGGGACTAAGTGAGGTCTGCATGCATAGCTAACTTACGTCTGTCTTACTTATATGTCAGCTGATGTGCTTAATGAACCGCATGTGTTGCAGCCTCCAAAAGAAGATTGCAAGATATGTGGTACCCCCGTCTCCAGTTGTATTTAGCTGTAGTGAGAAACATACATTCCTTCTCCGCTTCAACTTGCAATCAAGAAATGTGTGAAAATAGACCTGAAGCATCAAATACAGATTTAAATGTATTCCAAATAGATAGAACCACAGCAGCCAGTCAACCTCTCTGAGGTTGTTCAGACAGCAACCTAGATTGCTGTTGTCCTGAGCAAAGGCCAGGGAAACTAAAGATGTTGGAACAAGGTGGATTTTGTCCATTAGCTCATACCCAGAATACAAGCTCAAAGGAAGATGCCATATACCCCTTCCAGCGTGCTTTCTACCCACTTAATAAAACATCAAGGGAACAATGTATTTTACCAGTGAGATGCTTTACGTTGTAGGAACCTGCACAGAGTTTTCACCATTTGAATGGCAGTTCAGTAGCACCGAACACAAACATGCTCCAGCACTAACTTTCAGGCAACATTAGTGGAAAGCTGCTTTCCTGCTTAGTTCTCCTAGTCAGCTTGGGAATTACAAATTTAGAGATTCTCATCTTCAAGGGGTGTGTGAGATGGTTGTGATTCTGGTGATAGGGAGGAACAGAAAGGTGCGGGTGGGGAGGAGGACCCAGGTGCCACCTTTCCAAGCTGTTCTGGATCAACACCTGATCCTGTCCTGACTTTGGGCAGTCATTTGCTGATGTTTGTTTATTATGTAGGAGAGCTGTTAAAATGAATCCATCTGGAAGCCAGCAACAATAGCTTGTAATTTGCCTGCAAAGAGGGAAAAAATGGAATGTTACTTGCTTGAGGCAGGGAAGAAAGGAGGGAGAAGGTTCCTCTCTGGCTTTGAAAAATTGTCAAAAATGTCAGTGCTAAATGGAAAATGCTGAAGTTAAAAGCTGCAGAATAGAATTACTAGAGCTGTTTATAAAAAAAAAAAAAAATCCACTATTTGCAGAGCAGGATGTGAGCAAGTACTTCAGATGCTGGCACACGCTCCAGTGGCAGGCAGCAGGACTGAACCCCAGCCCAGCTCAGGGCTGCAGTAGCAGCCTGTGCAAAACCCAGCCACCGCCTTGTGTCCCCTTGCTACAGCATCACCAAGAACAGCTTCCCTCTTTCCCACCAACAGCGGGTCAGCTTTAAATTGCCTGAATCATTTGGGGAAAAAAAAAAAAGAACCTGAGTGTGGACCCAAATCGAATTGTCCAGGCTCAAATGCCTGTGATCACAGGGGAAACCGGAGCCCAAAGCACGGCTTAGCTGCTCAGGGCCGTGTCAATGAACAAAGGCAATCCCGGAGCACCACAGAAACACGGAGCATACCCAGCCCAATTTTCTACCAGCCAATGAGGCTCATTGACAGGCACAACAGTTATTTATTGGACAAGCAGCATAGAAAGTAATGAAACAGAGAGGCACTTTTCAAAATTAGCGCAGGTATCTCAGAGAACTGCAGTGGGGGGAGCCAGCATTGAAAGAGGTCCACAGCCCTGGAACTGCTGAATCTTTCCCCAGGCATTTTGGTTTTCAAAATTTTGCTTCTTGTCTTATCTGGGTATTTATACAGTTAATAAAAAATGAGAGCTAGTGACTCAGTTGCATAAAAAACAGGTTTTTCAAATGGCAGGTATAGCAGAGTACCTTTTTGCAAACACAAAAAATGTTTTGGGAATCAAGCTGTAAAGTCACGAGTGCAGCAGATCAGATCAAATCTGGATCTTTGAGCCAGGAATATTTAAATTGTAATACTAATTCATCCCCCAGTGAGCTGATATGTTTATTTAGCTTCAGGAAATAGAAGACAACTGGCAGTGACCCTATTTTGGGGAGAGGGAAAGGAATCTGAGAATTTCTATCATTTTCACAGGGAAGACTCCCAAACAGATGATATAATTTTCAAGCATAGCACAGGTCAGGTCCACAGCCTCTGTCTGGGCAAATATCTAAATCCATGATCTGGCTGCTAGGCATATTCTTCAAAGCAGTGCTCAGCTGCTACCTCAGTCTTTATGTGCAGTGGCATCTGCTGACTGATATTAAATGATTGCCTTTGTCAGGAAACCGTCTCTTCTCATAAGTTCCTAGTTCAAGCTAAATCCTGGATTCAGCAACCAGGCAGGAGACTGCCTGTTCTGCCAGTAGGACCCGATGCTCCGAGTGCATGCTTTTATACTCATCAAGTTCAGCAACCAGGACAGGCAGCTACCAACTCCTGCAGCTGCTGGAAAGCAGCACAGCCCCTGCTCTCAGCAGCCCAGGGCGAGACACCCTTCGCCATCAGCATTTCCCTTCACCCATCTGCACGCACCCCTAAGTGCCTGGTGTGGATGTTACTAGTTAACTACCAACTGGCTGTGAAATGTCTTTGCATTAAGATATCCAGCCAAAGACAGTTGGCCCAGGACATATAACAAGGGAGGGGAGCAACACAGATTTTGCAGACACCTGTTTGCCCACCTAATTTATTAAAAATACCACTGACCATCCACAGTTTGCTTTGAGTCCACTGGCAGAAAAGCTCTCTGAAGGTGGTCATGAGAAACTGAGGTATATGCTGCTTGGGAAAAGTTTGGATTAAAGTGGAAAATAATACACAGGTACCAAAAAAGCTATCTTCAAATGCCTCAATTCAGTACCATTTCTCCTACCTTTTTTTTTTAAAAGAAAAAAAACAAGTCTAATCCTGGAGGAGTTAAAATATTCTCCTTGCCTGAGTTAATGCTGCCAACGTGATGCTGCTGGAACCACTTACATAAATTTTCATACTACATCAATGCACCAAGATTTTTCCACTAGCTGCAGTAAAACAGACTTATGTTTTTGGACCAAAAAATCAATTTCACTTTGCACTTTTAGATATGTGGTGTGTGGGGAAAAAAAAAAAAAGAAAAAAAAGAAAAAACAAACACAAAAAAATTGCCATGAAAATAAACTGTGTTTTTCATCTGAAGGAACGGCATGTTCTCCCTCCCTTCTCTCCACTCTCTGGAGTGTTTTCTATTAATATTAACATCTTTTTTCTGCCCAGCTGTTTCCTCCCAGTGTAATCTCCCATGTAATCTCTTCACAGGTGTAGAATCTTTATACCAGCCCCAAATTGCTTTTTTCCCGGCTGACAAAAAACACTTCAGGAAAGCAAAGCTTTCACCCTTTCAAAGACACCTATAGCACTAAAGGGCATGGACTCAAAAGCATTGACAGTAAGACCCCCGCAGCCCCCGCCACCTCTCAGTGGCAGAATGCATTGTGCTATCAAAATGATGAATGATCTTCAGTGGGGCGATCATGTGTTATTCTTGACAGCCAGGAGATGGGAGCTGTACCAGGTGTATATATTCCTCCAGAGAGGCAACAAAACAAGGTGGTTCGGTCCTGCTTCCCAGGTCACATCCTACATCAATGAGCTGTTGAAAGCAATCGCTACGGGCAGCGCCTTACTGTCCATCCCTCATCACTGCCTCCAAACTACAAATCTCTCCTGAAGAGAGTGCATTACCTGCTCTCTCTTCCCAGTCGCTGCCCCGATCTGTTATGGGTTGGCTGTACTGTAAATGGGGTTCCCGAGAGCCCACGCTGCTGCTTCCACTTCTTTTGCAGAGAGAGAGATGAAAATGGAGAGGTCCATAAGAGGAACGAACAGTCTTATTTTGACTTCTGTTAAAAAAAAGAAAACAAAGGCAGAAAGAAGATGTATTCGATTGGATACCAGGGACTGATATCAGCACCAGGAGAAAGCAGTCATTTTACTTTACATTCAGAAACACAATTTTCTGTGGCATATAAGTCAAAGGACTAAAACTTGCTGCAGGCAGTAACTGTCATTTATTTCTGTAGCTGTACCTTGAAAAATCCCCTAAGTTTATTCTGGGACCAGGATGCCCCAGAGTGCTGTACAAGAGGACACTCAAGTGCTCCTTCCAGGCAAGAGGCACACAAATCCCGGAATCGATGAGGCACATGGCACAGCACAACATCCGTACAAGCCTACCCAATGCGTGTCTGACTATTGTGAAACTTCCTATTTGCTAGTAACACTGATTTTTCAGCCAGGCTTATGAACCACTGCACAAAAGCCAGTATAGGCTGAACTGAGCGCTGAGGGGGCTTGCATTTTGCAAGTGTGGGCTGTGCCTGCACCCCCTCCCACAAACTGAGCCCCCACTGGCAGAATGAAGGGTCAGCTGTGTCCCTGCATCTCATCTAGCTTGCAACCCAAGACCCTAAGGCAGGAAACACATGCCTTTTTTATTCACCCTTTCCAACTTTTAAGATAAGCACTAGTACAATTTCACTTCAAAATTGCAACTTTGTTTTCAGAAACACTTAAAAAAAGCAAGCAGCTAGACCTGGTTAAAAATAATACTGCTACAAAGTGAGGAAAACATTGTTGCCTGCTGAAGAAGGGCTGTGTGCACACCCATAGGGAAGCATAGTGGGAAAGTTCAATTATCTACTGGCTGCTACATTAGGAAAATTCACGTAAGCCCAAGTTTCAACTTCTTTCTAGAGTCATGGATATTCAGGAAACTGCAAGGCAGGAGCTTGTATTGTATCTGGCTGAAATCGGCACACAGCCTGCAGCCAGCACAGAGCCCATGCTCTCATCATCCATTGAGAGCCGGAGCAAGTGCTACACCTGCCCAGCTGATACAATTCATCATTGTAAAGAGCAAATTCATACCAAAACGCTTCGGTGCCCATTGCTGAGGAGCTACATGTCCTGTGTAAGCACAAGGCATTTACTGAAAACTAAACCAGTGTGTCCAAGTCTACTCTCCTCCATCTCACAGCTAAAGAAGCTGAGGCACACAGCTAATGATTTGTCCCGTGTTACAGAACAAGCCAGTAGTAGCACAAGGAATAAAAGCTGATTAACAATTACAGTAACATTGTTGTTCAGTGTATCCTTAATGTCAGCACAAGAAAAAAAAAGCCCACACCCAAGTCAAAGTAATTTTATTAATAACTCACAAGAGCAAATTGCTACATTTTACTGAGAGAAAACCACAGCTTTATGTACCAGGGCAGAACTAAGGAAGCTGCATACTAAAATGCCGATTATGCAAATTTATCTTATGAACATTTTTAGACAAGAATGAAGCAAGGTTTATTTTCTTTAATTAAAAACAGAATCCTACATAGTTCATTAGCATGGATTCAGAGCAGAATGAATATTAATGTAGCCCACCTCTCCCAATTCTACCTGCCAGAAATATCAAGGAAAAAAGGTTAGAAAATGGATTCCTGAGCAACTGTAAATGCAACTGGCTAAAGTCACTGCAAGGCTGCTGGCATCTTTGAAAGGTCACAGTGATCAGGGAAATCTTTTTGACTGGAAAAAGGCAAATGATACTGCCACCTTCAAAAAGGTGAGAAAGAGGATCTGGGGAACTACAGCCTGGCCAGCCTCACTTCAGTCCCCAAGAAAATTACGGAATAAGCTATTGTGAAAGCTGGTCCTGGCGCATGAAACATCAGGTGATGGGGAACAACCAGTCAATGCCAATTTACCAAGGGCACATTCTGCCTGACCATCCTGACTGCCATCGAGGAGGCAATGACTGGCTCTGTGGCAGAGGGGAAACAGCAGATGTCATTAGCCTTGACCACAGTGAGGCTTTCAACAGTGTGTCCCACAGTAGCTTTGTATCCGGACTGAGGATATGAACTACAAGGCAGGTGGAAAAACTTCTGGACCATCGGGCTCAAAACAGTCAGTGGTTCAGGTCTGTCAGAGGGTTACAAGTGACATTCCTTGGGAGTCAAAACTAGGGCAAATCATGCTGAACATCTTCCTTAACAACCTGAGGTGCAGAGAGCCCAGATAAGGACACTGGTTTGTCTATCCTAGAGAAGAGAAGGCTGAGAGAAGACCTAACTGCAGTTTCCCACTGCAGAAGGGACTGCGGAGAAGACAGAGCCAGACTCTTCTCAGTCATTCAATGAAAGGGCAAGAGACAACAATCGCAAGCTGCGACCAGGGAGCAGGCCATGAAGAAATGTGTGCCCATGACAGCAGCTAAGTGCTGGAATGGGCGCCCAGACAGGCTGTGGAACGCCCACCACTGGAGGTTTCCAAACCTCAAGGTTTTGAGCAACTTGGTCTAACTTTGAAGTTGGCCTGGTACTTCGCAGGAGGTTGGACTAGATGACCTCCAAATGACCTTTCAACCTAATTTTTTCTATGATTTTGTGATTCTAAGTGTATATGTAAATAGAAGTCTAATCAGTGAAAAGCCACCAGTCACATTTATTCTGACAGGGCTTCAGGCTGTTCCACCTGTCAGCACCATTACTGTGTTTCTTCAGCCAAAAACTTCATATACTGTTTCCGAGCAGGAAAACCATCAGCCGGCCTGTTGTATGCTGTCCAGACGGGTTCTCCAACGAATAGCCTCATTGCCTTCACATAATTCTGTCAAAGAATAAGAAGTCACAAGTAATTTAAGAGTTCCTTTCCATTAGAACTTAATTCTGATGTTAACAGTTTCATTTGCACTTCTGCAGTGATTTTTGAAACCATTTCAAGATGGACTGAAAGCTTCACATGTTCCAGAAAATTGTACCACTATGCTGCTGCTCCTGCTCCCAGCTACTGCAGTGAAAGATTTTGCAGCTGTGCGATGGTATATTGTGTCACAACCAGTGTCTCCAGGTCAGGCAGAGACAGTATTTCTCCCTATTTCAAGGAAACCAAAAAAATCCTGTCTTATGCAAATTATTTTGCACTGGATCCGCAATACTGAGTAATGCAGCATCTAATTCCTACTTGCTTAGTTAAACAAGAGCAATCAGAATACCCAAGATGGCCACACAGTGCTTTTGAGGAATACCAGAGGCTTCAAAGTGAGAGCCATAAAAGCTGAATGGGGAGTGCATAAACAAGCTAAAAAAATAATGCTATGGGAAGTGAAAAGTCTCCACATTCCAACAGGAAAAGCAACAGCCCCTGCCACCAGCTAACCAAAAGTATGCCAAGTGCAAAGGTCTAGCTTTGGCAGCAGAGAATGGGATTTTACATCCTGCAGAAGTGCTCCAGCCACGGAGTTAAGGAGAACCCTCCTCTCCTCTTCTGTCAACTATGCTACAGGTTTAGACCCTACCGATTTCATAAACACTGCTAAGTGCTTATCTTGCACCCAGGTGCTCAACAATGTCAAGAATAAAGTTAGGTACCTAAAGAACTTAGCTGCAAAATGCACCTAAAGATTTTACTTTGAAGATGGCACTGCTGTATTAAAGTTCCTGAAGTGGACAAACATTTAAGACTTCTTGTGGATTCAACCCATAGCCCCTGACATTCTGTCTATGTAAAGAAAAAGCCTTAAACTAGGAACTGTAGCTGATTCACTGTGGATCTCAAAATGCAAATATGAAAAGTCATGTTTTTCAAAGCAGCATATCCCTTTTTTACATGTACAATAGCTGCTATCTGGACAGCTGATTCAAAACTACACCATTCTCAAGACTATGCCAGAGATGGGATTTTGCCATACAGGAGATGGCACATATTTCCCCATTTTCGAGGGGTAATACTGAGGTTACAAACATATTTATAAAAGCCCACAAGGACAGACACACAAATCAGGACTCCATGTGCCAATCTCACAATCCCATTGCCAAAAATACCCTCCAAAAGCAGGTCACCTCCTGTGAAGCCAGCATCCAGGCTAGCACATGCTAGCCACAAGTAGTGGCTCTGGACCCTTAAACCCTTCCTTCGCTGAAGGTGAATTTAGCACTCACAAAAAATGCCACTGCTGGACACAGATATGCTCTGCCTATCCCCACAAAGATACACAACAAAGCAACACAGAAGGATCCATCTCCACCATCTCTACCTCAACTGACAGTGGGGGCAATTGTGTGAGGGACAGCCGCAGGGCTTGGCTCTCACGCTGCTGTCACATAAGATATGCTGCGGATATCACATGGCAATGACTTGCAGTTACAGCTGACGAGAGGAAGCTGGATTTGTGACCTGGAGATGAAAGGTTCAGATGCTGTGAATTATTTAGTATTTTTCATATTCCTACTTCATATTTAATATGTTTTGCTAATGAACTGCAAGTCTCAGGGCATGTAGTTACTAATGTGATATATATACTCGCATGGATTTGTCATCAAAATTTACAGTAATCTATAACAACATACGTTCTCATCCAGTGTAAATCGGTGATATATGCCAGCAGGGAGGGTTATCATGTCTCCTTTTTCCATGGAAATCCGGATCCATTTGTCATCCTTGTCTCGAACATCAAAATAGCCAGATCCATCTAAGATGTAGCGAATTTCATCATCTAGGTGTAAATGTTCTTCATAAAATGTTTTTATCTAGGAATAGCAAGTATTTCTTAAAACTACAGAACACAGAAAAACTGCAAAGAAATCTGGTAGAAACATGTGGCAGAGCAGACAAAGGCTTTCAAAGGGTAACTGCACAGTGATTTAACTAACAGATGAGACCAACATGGTTAAAATGGCCAATCCAGCCAGCCAGACCCTGTCTCAGGACAATTCTAAGCAGGCTGCTACATTTGCTTTGGAAGACAGGAATTTGTCCAACAAGAAACAGCAGCTAGAGCTGCACGTAACTAGTCTCTGAACAACAGTAAAGCTTACACCCGTTTGAGAGAGGCAGATAAAGCTTCCCACTGCAGGATGTGGTCCTCACAGTTGTTCAGTTTGATCATTTTGTGCCTTTTTTTTCCCCGACATGCAAAAATAAAACAGAGCTACAGATCATCGCCCCTCTTTTACAGTGGTGTAAGGTTGAATTAGCCCCACAGGCTACTGCAACTCTACATGAAAATGCAGTTATTGCCAAATAAGGCCTATCTATGGTAATCTGATGTAAACAGCATGTCATGCCTGCCGCCACACAGTGAGCCCCAGCTCCAGGCTCCCTCCTCCCGGGCAGCAGCAGCAATGTTCTGTTTTTTTCCAGAACAGTGAATTCTTTGTACATTTCACAGCACAGAACAAAACACGCTTTAAAGGTTCAATTAACAGAGACCAGAGCAGGTTAGTGCACAGAGAGCAGTGCAATGTCAGGTACCATCACCTGCTCAGGTCTGGATGCTGTTTAGCCACACTAATGCAGGTGTCCCTGTGTCAGCACTGATCCAGCATGGCAAGGTGAGCAAAAGTCCATGTGCCCTGTCAATAACAGCCCATCTTTGTGTCAGACAGAGCAGTCCCAGGCAACCTGAGTTAATACCTAATTCATTTTCTCATCAATTTAAAATCAGTATTAACACAATGGGCTTAAAACAAACTGGTAAATGGAAATTTAATGAAAATACAGAAGTGCTACTGGGTTGCTGTCCTCAGGTCAGAGCAGCATGCCAGCACCCTGAGGCCAGGAGGAGAAAGCTCCTTCTAGGAGGCTCATCTGAGAACCTGTTCCAGCTGTTTTGAAATAGCCAAGGTGCCACCTTTCCAAGTTTAAAAAATCTTCTTGCACGGGGAATGTATCTCTCCAATTCCATGCAGTTAATGTTCACTTTGAAAAGACGTATTTTGCCAGCAGTCATTAGAATGTTCCAGCTTTCAAAGCCGACACCCAGCTGGCAACCGCCTGCCTTCATCCGGGGAGGCTCTCTGAGGACAGGTCAGCATTGGCGGGGCTCTGCTGGTAGGAACTTTAGTTTCAAAATGACACAGTGATGGGAACTATCCTTAAAACCTTTGAAGGCAGCCTACAGAACCAAAAGGCCTCTGCTATTTTTAAAATAATACCAAAACTGCTTTTTTAATGTTAAGGACTTCAGTACAGGATGTATTTTGCACCTGGAAATCTCATCTCTGTGCCCCTGCTCAGGGTGTGCAGGTGCTGAGAAGCCGGCTGCACACTCTAGCGGTAGACTTCAGCGCACAAATCCTCATTCAAAGCAAAGACTCGCATACCTTTTCCTCATAGTTTGGAAGCTTGTCTTTATGTATGGTTATTATATCCATCCAAGAATAATTTTCTGCTCTCCGAATCTCTTTCAGACACGGATCAGTCTCATAGTTATCAGCATCCAACTAAAAAAATAGGCAGGGGGAAAAAAAAATGCATTCAGACACAATTGCTTAATTCGAGGACACTAATGTGGAAACGCCTGAGTTGTCAGGAGTGTCGATGGAGGGGAAGGTCGCTCCGGGGGTAGCTAAGATAGCTGCCACGGGTATACAAGGTGTGCCAACGCCATTACATGTACCCGCACAGACATCGCCTGGGGCCCCTCCTGCCTCCCCCCTTCCCGGGCAGGACGGACACGGCCGGTACCTGCCACCAAGCTCCTTGGGCGAGCACCGCCCCGGGTCTGCCCGCCCCCCTCAGGGCTCTCCCCGCCCCCGCGGGTGTCGGGGCAGGCCTGAGGCGCTGCCACCAGGCCCCGCACGGCTCCTGTCAGCGCCGGGCCCTGCCGAACGGCGAGGCCTGCCGGAGCGCCAGGCCGCCCCTGGCGCCCCCCCCCGCCCCCGCCATTTACTCTGCGGTAGGCGACGCCGAGGCGGCGCAGCTGCTCCAGGCTCACGGGGCGGTTGGGCCGCTGGCGGTGTGGCGCCCGCTGGTCCTCCTGGGACTCGTCCATGTACCAGGCCTCCACCATCCCGCCGCCGGGCGCTGCGCTCCGCTGGGCCGGGCTGGGCGGGAGCGGCCCGCCCCGCCAGGGCCGGACGGGCCGGGGCAGGGAGCGGCCCCGCACAGCCAGCCTATGGGGAGAGCCTGAAATGGGCGCCATTTGCAACCCAAACCACGCCGAACAGGGCGTACTGTGTAGCTGACGCAGCTGTTATTTTAGCGTACGGCTTTAGCGTAACGGTTGGACTTGATGATCTTAAAGGTCTGTTCCAACCATAACGATTCTATGACAGACACCTGCTGGGGTAAGGGACTTCTCAGCAGCACAAGCCCTCTCAGTAACACGCTGGTTCCAGCACACATCACACTTAATTTCATTTGATCTGTCCTGGCAGAAATGCCCTGACTGAATTCACCAGTAAATTTCAACCTCACAATACGGGGAAAAAAAAGGAAAGAGTGGTAAGACATGCTGCTCAGAAAGCTTGTGTTGTTGCCTCCATCCCTGGAGATGCTCACATCCTGAGTGACCTGCTTGAGCTGGGGTGGATAAGACCTATAAAATTATAGGTGAGCTGGTCTAATGCTGGTATTGTCCACATTTTTAGAAGCATATCAATATATTCATCACTGACCTGGATAAGGGGACAGAGTGTATCCTCAGCAAGCTCACTGATGACACCAAACTGGGAGGGGTGGCTGACACTCCAGAGGGCCACGCTGCCATCCAGTGTGACCTGGACAGGCTGGAGTGCTGGGCAGAGAAGAACCTAATGAGGTTCAATGAGAGCAAGTGTAGGGTCCTGCACCTGGGGAGGAAGAATGCTAGGCACCACTATAGGCTAGGGGTGGACCTGCTGGAAAGCAGCTCTGAGGAGAAGGATCTGGAAGTTCTGGTAGATAGTAAATTATCCATGAGGCAGCAACGTGCCCTTGTCGCCAGGAAGGCCAATGGAATCCTGGGCTGCACAGGGAAGAGTGTGGCCAGTAGGTCGAGGGAGGTCATTCTCCCCCTCTACTCGGCACTGGTGAGGCCACAGCTGGAATACTGTGTCCAGTTCTGGGCTCCCCAGCTCAAGCGGGACAGGGAACTACTGGAGAGAGTCCAGCGTAGGGCAACAAAGATGACTGGGGGATTGGAGCGCCTCCCTTATGAGGAAAGGCTGAGAGAGCTGGGACTCTTGAGCCTGGAGAAGAGAAGGCTGAGGGGAGACCTTATTCTTGCTTAGAAGTATCTAAAGGGTGGGTTGAAGGAGGATGGAGGCAGACTCTTTTCAGTGGTTCCCAGTGACAGGACAAGGGGCAACGGGCACAAGTTTGAACATAGGAAGTTCTATTCAAACACAAGAAAAAACTTCTTTAGGGTGAGGGTGACAGAGCAGTGGACCAGGCTGCCCAGGGAGGTTGTGGAGTCCCCTTCTCTGGAGATTTTCAAGACCCGCCTGGATGCAGTCCTGAGTAATGTGCTCTAGGCATTCCTGCATCAGCCGGAGAGTTGGGCTAGATGATCTCTGGAAGTCTCTTCCAACTCTGAGAATTCCGTGATTCCGTGATATACAAACCCAGCCAGAAGTTCAATGCCTATACACCGAATGCCACGGCTGCTAAATGGTGATACCCTCCTAAAGTTTCAGTTCCCTGAAAAGGACTCAAACAGCCAACGTCCTCTGTGGGTCCTCAAGCCCCTGTTAAGTCCCTCTGAGAAGCACTACTTGCTTTCCATCCTTTAATCAGCCTCAGTCTTGTAACTTTCCTCTCAGCTTTCTTTTGTCCTGAATTTCCCAAGCAAGAGTGATAAACATTTGTATCAAACTAACATAAAACCCTTTCCTATTAGATTTCCTATTATAATCTACCTATTAGATTTAGGTAGTAAACTTGCTTAAATTCAGTATTACACTGATGTTATAATTTTACCCACCATTATCTACACTTTTTTCTGCAAAGCTGCTGCCTCAAAAAAATACAGATTTCAATACAGGAAATAGGATCCACATGTTTAACTGGAGATGTATGATAGATTATTAGATGCCATCTCTTCAGTACGTGGTTTGTCATGCTGTTCTGCCTCAACTAGAGATCTGATCAGGGATAATGAGGTGTCTCCAAGCCAAACTTCTAAGATAAATAAATAGATCGATACTTGTGTGCATATATACAAACAAAGCACAAGGGAAAATCTAATCAGTGTACTACTTTACCCCTAGATGAGCTTCACTGTGCAGTTTTGGATGACAAAACATAAAAAACCTCACTCATCTATTAACTACTAGCTAGCCAGTTTCCTTATTCTATCACAATTCACATGCCTCTAAATACGTAAGAGCCCATACTTTGTCTCAGTAAAGATATAACGCATGAGAACTATGAAGACATCAAGCTGCAGCAGCTCTGCCATTCTGTATAGCAATTAACAAACAAAAAAATTCAGTGACTTCTAGCTTAAGCCCTACTATTCAATCGTATAAAGCTATCTTACAAAGAAGTTGACAAAGATAACATACCAAACCTGTTTCCTCTTCCCATATAGATGCACAGAAAATAAAACAATGTTGATGACTGGTAATTACTCTCTAATTCAAGTGCACATTAGCCATTCCATTAATCTCATCATTGACTGGAAAAAATGAAGTCAAACACTTGACATCCAGAAGATGTGGAGAAGCCGATCATCTTCTAGTTCCATTTCAGATAAAGTGGCCAATTATTACCTTTGGGACAACACTGAAGAGGAACTAACAAAGCTAATGAGAACCAGTATGCATTAAAAAATTACTTAATGGAAACAGGAAGCCTGAAACAAAAAGCTCAGACATAAAGCAGCTAGAGAGAGGAGAACACTAAAAATTCATTTTCAACTTCTCCTGTGACCTGGCTTTTTAGCTGGTTCATGCTGCCTTGGAAAGTAAGTAACATTATAAAGAAATCTACAGATGCGGTAACTGATGATACTGTGAGGCACAGGTGAGTGTTACAAGCCCATCTGTAGAGAGAGAGGTTCCTGCTAGTGCCAGAATGCCAAAGCATATTAATGGACATCTCTATGTTCGGTTACTGACCTCTTACCAAACCAACCAACCCCAAAGTCCCCTTGTCCCAACTATTTTGGGCTGTTAATATATACCTCTGTACAAAAAATTAATTTATTTCACTAAGAGGAAAATACAGAACACTTAGGATAAAGATTTAATATTACTTCTTCAGAAGTCTGTCTTTACGGTGAATTCAGACGTCTACATGACAGCTAAAACCACTGATCACGGCCTTTCAGTAAGATGGAGAAAAAGCAAATACTCTATATCGTCAACTAAATATTGACTCGATTGTAAAACAAACGCTGTAGAAGAAAACTTGGTTCTTTTCTCTCCCCAGAAGTTGGTATGTGTTTAACACTTCAGACCAGAAGGAAGTACAGTTCAAAGTTCAACTCTGAAACAATTACAGCAGTTCAAATTGTGATTGTGATGTTAGTCCTCTTCCTCCCACTGCAACAGTCTCTGGTCCCAGTACATCAGGACTTTTGTTTACTAGCTCCTTCTCTTGCTAGTCTATCAGCTTCTTCATTTCCTTGGAAGCCAGCATGACCGGGAATATGCATCTGTTAGGACAAAAGTACAGGAGCGTTAGATATGCAAGAAATGAAGAAAAAAGCACATACATGAAATTTGATCATGCAACACCCTTTCATTCATAGTACAGTAGCACCTCCTTAGAGGCCCTCTCCTCACACTTAGTCTTTATGTGGTCTTCCCAGGAATGTCCATAGTCTCCCTTCCTCTAGGAAAGTCTTGCCAAATGGTGAAAATCATCTTTAGAAGAAGTAGTGAACTGGATAAAGACCACCTAAGCTGGCCTTTCAGAAATGCAGAGAACAGCTCCAACTCAAAATTCCCACTTTCAGAGAAGAGAGAAAAAACTCTCTCCATTCAGTGCTTAAACCAAGTTAATCTCTTCCCAGAATGCCAGAGACACCTATGCTACTAACAGCCTTGCTGGTTATAGCTCTCACTTAGGATACAGAAACAGGGTGTGAAAAGAATCTCTCAATTTTCTTAACGGTCTTAACTGTCCATGCTTCAGTTAGGAACTGAAAACACTTTCAACCCTAAGCCCATTCTTGTCAGAAATAAGGGTGAAGGAGTGTGTGGGAGGAAGGAGAAGAAGAAAATCAAGCTTGCTACTTGACAAGATCTGAGAGGGGACGAGCATGAAGTGTGTGCGAGACAGTATTAGGTTTACATAGCAAGGTTTTGGTAGTGGGTCAGGGGCTGCAGGGACAGCTTGTGAGAACACACCAGGGGCTGCCCCCACATCAGAGAGCACCAGTTCCAGCCAGCTCCAAAATGGACCCAACTGCAGGACACAGCTGAGCCCATCAGCAGAGGTGGTGGCTCCTCTGTAGTAACATAAGAAAGGGTAAAAATGCTGCACAGCAGCTGGAGAGAGAAGTGAAAATATATGAGAGCAACAACTCTGCAGTCACCAAGGTCAGTGAAGAAGGAGGGGGAGGAGGTGCTCCAGGTGCCAGAGCACAGATTCCCCTGCAGCCTGTGGAGAAGACCATGGTGAAGCAGGTTGTCCCCCTCCAGCCCATGGAGGACCCCACACCTCAACAGGCCTATTACCATAACAAAATGCTTGCGTACATTTCTCCTCCTGAAATGAAACATCTTCCCAAGTTTAAGAGATTCAGATGTAATAAGTGTGCATAAAGCAACAGGGTTTTTTTAGTTTTGGGGGTTTGGGGTTTTTTTGTTTTTTTTTGTTTTTTTTTTTTTTTTTTTTTTTTTTTTAAGTATCTTTGCTGGTCTCAAAAATGTAAGACATCTTTACTGCTTTCATGACAAACAGACCTGAACCAAACAGAGAATCACCAACCTCGCACACAAAGCCTCCTAGAAATCAAACCACACCACATCCATTTGTACTTAACCACAAGCCTCCTTCTCTGGTATTTTAAAGAATAACTCCTAGACACATTTACAAGATAGCTTTGATTAAACAAGAGTGGAACCCGCACCTCAGTGATCCAAAATGCAGGAGTAAACTGCAAGCAAAACCAAAGAGACCAAGACATTGCATCTCAAGAAGATTCTCCTCCCTCATACTTATGTGTCATACCTAAGTTTAACAGGAATTTTATCTGATACAGCAACTTTTTGTCCTTCCTAACACCAGTTTCACAGACAAGATGGTATAGACTTTTCTCCCACAAGGCAAAGAATTGCAAAGATGTTTCTTTGTGCCTTAATATTTTGAATAACTGGCTTCTTGCAACAAATTATGCACTTGAATTCTACTGATCAGCATGCAACACCCAGTCCTGAGGAGTAGAGACTCTTCCTTTTACTCTTTCCTTTTTCAGGATTCTTCTGGCAGAGACTAAAAAGCCACCAACAAGAAGGAAAAAAAAACCCAGCAAACCAAAAATAACACACACATTCTGCTCCTATAAGAAATGCTATACCTAAAACTTTTTGGGAAAATAAGCTACTCAGAGGAGAGATTTATGAGCTGATCCTTAGAGAGAAACAATGGAAAATTCCTTTAAGTTGTTCCTTAACATTTACTGTCCCTTCCACAACTTATGAACTAGAATCAGGAGGACAGAGCACAAGCCCTTGACACTTTTCACTTCTGGACAGACCTCTTTCATGCACATGCAAGCTAACAGAATTGAAACAAGCAGCAAGTGACAGCTCCAGCAACTCCTTCCTTGACTAGCAGTCACTTGTTCCTACTCAGTAGCTTTCTGTCCTTTCTAGTGTATTGCTACTTAAGGTGACATTGGAATTTTTCAAGGTAAGTTTTGTTGTACTTCTAAACATAAGCCACCTGAAGAAGGAAAAAACTGATGCTCTTCCTTCATATTCCTGCACTTTCAGGAATGGGGGGGGCGCTTCCGGAAAGCAGAGTGACTTGGAGAAAAAGCTATACAAATTTTTAACATACAAACCATTTATTTGTTTTTTCAATAACAAGCAATGAAACAAATAATTACTTTCAACATTACCATTCAAGTACAGTAAGTTATCCTAAGAACAAGATACTCACATCTTGCCCCCCCCCCCAAAATATAAATCATTGAAGTGTGAAAAAGCAACATTTAATTTTCAGTCCAAAATTCAAAAAGTTTTTGTTTTAAGTTATTTAAAAAAAACAACCAACTCCAAAGTGATATGGAAACAGTTAACACATGTACTCCCTCTGTAAAAGTCAGAAATACAAAGAAGAAACTCTCAGGCAGTTCAGAATTATCACAGGATGAAGATCTGAGGGAAAGGGGAAAAAGCATTCAGAAATTCAGTCTTACTGGCTGCTTCATGTGGTATTTCTAGGAAATAAAATATTTTCCAAATCTCTGGATGAAGGTGAAACCTCAAATACCCACGCTGAGCATATATAATCTCCGGCTAGTCTTGTAGTCTAGCCTGAAAGTTTGGAAGTGTAGTCTACGTGTAAAGAGTAAGGGCACTTGAATATACTCCACATTTGTATATTAAGACAGCCTCTCCAATCCAACAAAACAAACCAGAACCCAACAGGGTCACTACACCAACTTCTGAGTACTTTCCTGAGTACATCCTTAACAGAACATACATGAACAACATTTTTTATGGACTGAATTCTGAATGTCTTAAGACACAAAAATCCTCTAGTTACTTTCACCATTCTTTACTGTAACAGGCACTTTGTCTCTACTTGTATTTCATGTAGTTAGCAATTGATCCCTGCAATATTCTGAAGTCTTTCCCCAAGCAGTCATGAGTATTGAAATTATGCGTTCTCCTCCTTGTACTCCTCTCCACAGGCCTCAGTATGTTCTGTGGACCTCACGTACCAAAATCATATGCAGTGTGTCTTTAAGAATCAGGAAAACTAAAATCATTAACTTACCATTAATAGTGAACTTGCTATCAGTGTAGATAATTAGTTTCTTGATGTTTTGACTCTTTGCTTGCTCTATTGCTTTGCAGGCTGCCTTAAGAACATTTCAATAGAACCACATTTCAGAACAGTATTTTGAACACATGCAATTAAATAACCCAAGTACCTGATGCTAACACAGAACTACAAAGAACATTACTGTAATCTCTCCATCAATCAGTACCAACATGCTTTAGAACAGAGGTTTCCAAAATTATGCATGCAGATGACTACTTAATGCATCAGGCAAACAGGAAGCCACTTACGCTTCACTGGCAAAACCCACAAACATTCTGATGCTCAATCTGTACTGCAGGAGCAGCTCTCTGCCCAATTTCCTAACTATCAAAGCCTCTACCAACTGCACATCAAGTTTTAAGCATTTCCTCCGTAACTTTGGGAAGCAAAGATCCATACCAGTTCCAACAGACTAGAACCCCTAAAATTTTTTTTTTTTTTTTTTGTGGGGGGAGGCGGGAGGCGGGGAAGGAGGGTTTGGTGCTATGAAATATAGTAAGAGAGAGAAAGAGAAGTGGCTGGGTCTGGACAGGGAGCTGAAAAGCTCTATAGTGACAATTTTGACCCCGGCACACCACCATCACCTCTGCTTGTCCCTCACTAAAATGAACTTCCTCTACTTTTTAAGCAGATCAATTCCTCATTTCAGTTTATCTCCAAACACAAAACGCAGGACAGCAGCAGTACCAGAATTAAGATGAGGTGAAAAGGGAAGACTAAATCTGCTGCTGCCAACAAAAATTTACCTCAGAAATAACAGAAGTTATTCCTGAGAGCCTAGAATTGTTTGTTATATTTATCTAAGGAATATGGTACTCTGATCCTATCGCAATAAGAAGTAGATTCTCCTCTTAACCACTTCTCAGCAGCTCTCACCCCAAGGTCTGAGACACACACATTAAAAATGCAAAGGATACTATACAGATTCAGGCTTTTCTAATGCAAAGCTGTTTTAAATATCTGTGCTTGGCCTAATGGTATTTGGGAATTCTTCAGGTGAATTACTCCTTATTCAAAAACAATAATGATCAATAGAACTTGAAAACAATGATTCATTTCAAGTCATAGCTCCTGATATTTTCTGTACTTCCCCCACAGCTCCATAAATGGTTTCTGAAGGGCAGAGTTGAAATACTCATCAGTGTGCTACTGCGGTCTAACATGCAGAAGCATTTTTAGGACGTTTACTACTTACATGTATTTCAGCTCTTTGATTCGTCTGCCGTCCAGGAAGTCTTTCACTGGTATTTCTGTGTTCAAGGAATGAATAGTAGATTCGTTACCCAAAATAGTCAGAGCGGTGTACAATGGCTACATATTAGAAGAATAAATACAGGAAGGCTAATTTTGTTTTTCTAAAGGAGGATGAATGGAGACTCTACCTCTAACTTGATCTGCATAGTGCAACCTGCATATATGGACCTGCCAACAATATGCAGTTTCTTTTGTTGTCTTCTGTGCACTCCTATTTCAAAACTTTCTGCATTAGTTATAGCTTCAGCTCCTAAAAGCATCATTTCCAGTTGATTTTCCCCACATTCTTACCTCCTAGAGAAGCTGGTTTCTCTTTTCCCCTCAGTAACTCACTAGTCTCACAGCACTGTCATTAAGAGTCTCAATAGCAGGGTTTCATATTCAAAAGGAGACTGATATTGTAAAATACACATAAAACAAACATCAGTGCCTATTAAAAAAATAATCCACCCAGCTACTTACAAAGGGTGGCCTGGTCCCCAGTAGACACCTATTCCAGCACGTGCCCTATTACGTCCATTACCTGAGCAACAACCATCTGTATAAACGACTGCAAAGTCACCTACAAAAGAATTACCAAAAGCAGAAGTTCAACCACTCCTTCAAGGATATAGTCTCTTCAAGCAGAAAGAAATGTCTGCCAGCAGATTAATCCCCCTAACTTCTATCCCCAGAGAGCCCTTCAAAATGTTAACTAGAGAAGCCATGAAATTAGTAATGCAGAACACCGGAAGTCCCACTGCAGCTTCACACCCTCACTGCTGCCAAATCAGTCAGGCTCAAGAAGCATCTCTGTCCCACGTTCCGTATTCTCAGCACAGTTTCTGCCTTCTTCAGTCAACTTTAAAACTTCCCACCTACATCTGTATTTAAATAGTCTGTAATCCAGACACACATAAAATCACACCTATAAATGACCAGATTAAGCTGTATGTTGATACCGGTTAAAGCCAATTAATATTACACTGAAAGAAAACATAAACAAATATACCACAGCTCACATTTCCGTTTTAAAAAGAAACAATTTTACACAGGGCTTGGTGCTGCCATACAGCAATGTCTCTAAAGCTTTCTCATAATTCCACTAGTTATTTGTGAGAGAGTACAAAGAACTTGAAAGAATTACAGGAATAATGAAAGAGCTCACCCATATATGAAAATTTATCTTCACTGACTGTTGGCGCTGAGTATACTTCACTATGTTTTACACGCTTTGCAGTGTGTTCTTCATTTGTAGACTGTTCATATGGCCTTTTGCATGTATTGCAACACAAGATGTCTATTTCTGGTTCCTCTCTCTGGCTAGTATTTTCCTGTGTTACAGCTGGAGGACTGTACACACCTTCCAAAAAAAAAAAAAAAGTTTAACTATATACAAGATCAAATTTTATTTGAAATGACTGCTTCTAAAGACAACAATTGTTATCACTATTAGTCCGTTAAACGGACACCAAGCTATTATGCAAAAACATTACAGCACACACCAGCCATTCTTGATCCTAGATCAAACGGCAGCACAGACACACACGTCGCGGCCCTTACAACGGACAGGGCCCAAGCAATGTTCTCCAAGCACCTACAGAAATACTCTCATTGCACAGACACATCCACGGCAGTGCCCGCAGGGCTGGGCCACCGCCGCGGCACTCCGCCCGTTACCAGACCTCCGCCGCAGGAGGAGGAGGACAAACGGAAGCTGCTGCCCACGGTTAAGCCAGAAGCCGCACTGTTTACACAGCCGCCACGCAGAAGCCAGACGGGCTGTCCCACTGCGCAGCGCGGCCTCCCTCGCTCCCTCCCTCCCCTTCCCCGGCGGGCCGCCCTCCGCCCCCGCCCGGGCGGAGGTGAGGCGGCAGGCGAGGGGAGGACGAGCTACCTGCCGGCTCGGGCTGCGGCTGCCCCGGAAGGCCGGCGCGCACGAAGGCCCAGGCGTCCTTCTCGGTGGCGAACTTCTTGAAGCTGGCGGAGGGGAACTTGTTCACTTGCTCCTGACACTCCGCCCTGCAACACAGGGGCCCGGGGGGGGGTGAGGCTGGCCCGGGGCCGGCCCGCCGGCGGCTCCCCCCGCTGCCCCGGCCGACGGCCCTTACCAGGTGCGGTAGACGCCCGTCCGCCGGCCCCTGCGCACCGCGTAGAACATGCTGTCGCCTTTGGAGACAAAACAGGAGTGACTGAGCACCGCCACGAGCCACCGCAACATGGCGCAGCCCCGCCGCCATCCGCGCCCCCGCCCCGCCGGCCCCCCCGGCCGCCACACCCCGTCGCCGCCGCCGCCGCCGCCGCAGCGCCGCCGCCGCGCATGCGCCCCGCCTCTTTCTGCGCATGCGCGGCGGCCGGCGAGGTAACAGAAGAGGGGGCGCGGCCAGGGCCTGGCTACGAGCCGCGAGAGGGGCCGAAATTCCTGGAAAAGCCCGGGGTTTGGGGGTTTTTGTTTTCCCCCATAATGGTTGTATTTTAAAAGCCATCTAAATCAGCTTTTTCTTTGGGAGGGGGGCAGAGGATGTGTGAGATCACGGGAGTTTACACAAACGCCTCGCTCTGAAAGCCCCGCGGGTGAGATCTCGCAGGTGCCCTCGGCTGAAGTTCTCCCCTGCCAGCCCTCCGGGCCGTCCCCGTCCTGCCATCGGCTCCGGCGGCCTCTGCACCCTAAGGAGTCATTAAAACGCATGGTGCACCACCCGGGAGTGACGGTAGCACTTGTCCTTCTCGGCTTGACGAGCACTTGGGGAGGGGCTGTCCCTGAAAGGTGGCACAAGCATCAAAATATTTAGTACATTCAAAGGTCTGGAGCTGAAGAAGGTCATTAAACTGGTTCTCACACTCCAGTTTAAACCAAGGGCTGCTGGTAAGCGTGTTCCAGCTGAGCCCCCTGCCATGATGGCCCCTGAAGCAACGAGGACCACATTGCCCAAGCAGGTTCAAGTCCAAATTGTGGCCAGCCACAACCTGCGGTCACGTATCCTTGTGTCGGGAGCGTCGTGTACTGGGAGACCCAAGCCGGCAGGTCGGGCTACGTGCTGAATTCAGCCCCTCAACTGAGCTGCTTCTGATGAGATCAAAGTACAGAAGATGTACGCACACAGGTATGACTGCCTCCAGAAACAGCCCAACGTGTATAGGCTGCTGTGTTTTCAGCTGCTGGATCTCCCTTGTAGCTCTTACACGGAGGTACTGCGACAAGGCCAACATCAAGATGCCAGAGCTGTGGAGCACTGTAGTCAGATTTACAAGGGTGGCCTAGTAAAATGCCAAGAATGTGAAACACCAACACTAATTTTGCCTTCCATTGCAAAAGCAGTTACAGGTTCAACATTACTATGCTTATCAGTTGGATGATGCCTCTCTTTAAAAAAAAAAAAACCAAACAAAAGCTTATGCTTTTGACAGGCCTTGGTGGAATACAGAAACAATTTGGTCAGGGTTGTATCAGAATATAATTACTGTATTTTCTTGCTGCTTCCAACATATTCATGAGACTTCATATTACTCTTACTTACAAAATGCTTCTGTCTGATTTTCTCGGATCAAGATTATTTACATTAATTATCTCTGTAAAGGATTCTACTGAGACTCTCAGGCTTTTATTACTTCCTGCCTGTGACATTTTTATTTTATTGCTGTCCTGGTTTGAGGTAAAACAGGACCGATTTTGTTCAGTAACTTTACTTTTTAGCTAGGCCTCTTCTAACTACTGAAATTAACTGCATGTTATGCAGAAAACTGTTCGCTCTCAGAGTGGTAAGACTGATCTTTCTAGTTAATACCAAGAATTGGTATGCAGAGAGGCTCTTGCTTATCCTTATTGCTGTAACACCCAAGGCCAGCCAACTTTGTTACTTGCCCCGTTGGAGGGTCAGAAGCGGAAAAGCGTAGAGGGGTCACACGTGCGGGGAGGAGCGGACAGGACAGGTGGCCCAAAACTGACCAACAGGGTATTTCAGCCCATCTGCCTCACACTCAGTATAAAAGCTGAGGGATCAAAGGGTCAGCCCTCCTTCTTCAGTGGCCGGCGTCCTGGGAGGACTCTGGCTCTGTATCTGCCTTTGATCCTGATCCTGAATCCAGATCTGGAATCCAGTTCCTGTCCATCACTGAGTCCAGTGTGGGACTTCCCCAGCGCCTGCTGGTGACATGATCATCATCCTGGGATCCTGATACAGTTTTATATATACTTGATTATTTTGTTTTTACTTTATTATTAATGTTTTATTAAAGTAGTTTAGTTCCTTCTAAACTCATAAGTCTCTCTCTCTCCTGCCTTTCTTTGACAAGAGGTGGGGGAGAGCATCTGTCGTCTGCCTTGGCCAATCCGGCCCAAACCACGACAATTGCTCTTGGTTATCTTTTCTTTTAATTATGGTTTTCTATAGCAGATGGATTTCTTATTCCTCACAGGTTTACTCATGTATATTACCCGTAGTCTTATTTGGGCAACACATATTAAAGGAGCAACAAGACTAAGTGATGGGGAAAGGAAAGGCCTTCTGTTAGACTCATTAATTCTCTGGTTGAACAGATAGATTCATACATCCAATTTACATGCAAGGATTGAACAGTAACTCTCCTGCTGTCATGACCAACATGCAGAGCTCAGATTCAAACTGAAATAAAATGATTTTTGAAGTCCACTGAGTACCATACACATTACCTTCATTGCTTTTTCTCCCAGTTGGTAAAATTGAGGCTGCATATGATCAGCCAGCCCTACCTTTAGTGCTGCATCTCCATTGCTCATTTTTTGTTGCTGTTGTGCTGCAGTGGCAGGACGGATGGATCTTTTGCCTCGTGTGACAGCTGGCATTTTTACTACTTTGCTGTTTAGCACCACTAGGCTCAGCGATACCTGTGCCTCCTTCATGGTACTTGCCCTCTGGTTGCTGTCGCACTAGTGGGTTTGTGGCGTTTTCCAGTCAGTCCAGGGCAGAGAGGACATTTTGGGCTCTGTAACTCACAGTTTTGTGGAGTGAAAAAACTCACCAAGAAGTGAACCATTTAGTCCCCACCTGCAAAGCTGAAGGGTCCAGTCACAAAAGCTCTCCTCATCATCTGAATACATAATAATGCAAATGGATAGGTCTTTAAGTGGGTTTCATAAATGATTTAGCACTTGTAATCAATGCCAGTTACACGCAGTAACCCTGTATAGCCATTGTAGAATGAGCTGATTGGATATACACACCTAGCCAATTTTTGCCAAATCAAAGATTGCACAAGCGTTTGTGCTACCACAGTGAGGTATTGGGAATGAGTGCCTAAGGGAAAAGAGAGGAGAGCAAGGCCCCCTGTTTTGGTGGAAACATAGTGGCACCCCGTTGAATGAGAGTGGTCATTGAGCCATGGCCTGATAGTGAACATTCTTCTCAACACTCTGCACTATAAATTCAGCCATATTTTACTGCCCCTCTTATTCAGCTTCTAAGGGGCCCTGTGTTTCCCCCCCTACTCCCAGATAAGTGAACCAAAACTTGTTTATGAATTTTTTAACATATATTTCTGTATTTGTAACTGGCAGTCTGCAGAAAAAAAAATAGGACTTAATATATGTATACAAAAAATACACTCATCACGTAAGTAAGGGCATGCACCTGTAGGATGTTTTTACTTAAATTCACTGTACATGTTAGCTGATTACTTTGTCCCACATTAATGCATGTAATGTACATATTAGCTAAGCATTTTAATCTTCTTTGATAAATATTTTATCTTGAAACATGTTTAAACTAAAATATGGCTCCCCACATAAGCTTTTAAAGCAAACTTTGATGTGACCTGAATCAAGCATTTCCTATTTTAAACTCAGCTTTTAGGTAGGTAGGTCACTAGGTGGTCACTTCATCTAGCATAACGTGCAAGTCTAAGTTATATTGCCATCTCATTACCTTGATTAAAAATATAAAGAGAGAAAAAGGAGGTGTTTTATCTTCTTCTTCTCAGAACTGAGACCTTGCAAAACAAAAAACTTGCCTATACTTCAGTGTAAAACTATGTGTCAGTGAAGCTGCAAAGTAGTAATTCCCCCAGCATCACCGCAATCTTCAGTCGACCCTTACAGGAACAGCCTACAAGGAACAGTTTTGAAAGTTTGGTGGGGTTATACAAGCCTCTTTCAGAGAATTGAACTAGCAAGACTCAGTTATGCTTCCGATTCTAGAGTTAGCTATGACACTGACAAGTCTTGCCTTCTGTCTCTGTTTCTTCCACTTACTGTATTAAGTCATGTTATTCATAGCATCCTGAGACCTCATCCTATTGCTGTTGGGATACTTTTGTAATGCACCTGACTAATTTATTGTTTCAGCTTCTTCACCGTGCCCATTCTGAGTCCGCACGGCATAAGAACCTCATTAATTACATTATTTTGTAATGCTATAAATTCTTTTAAAGATCACATTTCCACAATGATTCTTGAAAACCTGTCAGCTGCTTCGGATACCTGGCATTGTTTACTGGGTAAAGCCCACAGAGATCTCGACACTCTGCATCCTCCCCCTAATGCACAGTCAGTGTCAGAAAGGAAACATCTCTGTACACCTTTATATCTCATTGTTCTTATGTAGCATGCTGGTGAATTCAGTAGCACCAGCGTGATGTGGATGGGAAGCTGTAGACAGTCATGTTGCTTCTTCATTTCTTCACTGGCACTCTGCACAGGCCGATTTTGATCCATCTGGACACCATCTATTCTCTCTCCCTCTAATAAAGGATTGCATAGTACAAATTGAATGTGGACTACGTTTTTCACTCTTTAATCAGATCCTCATCACTGTTGTTTAGATAATTTCAAATCTCTGTAAATACTAATCCTGGCCATCAGTATGAGCTGGGCAGTTGTTCCTATTCTGTGAATTCATGCAAGGAAAAAGAGAGTGACTTGGGAGAAAATTGAGAACGGAACAATCAGCTTTTCTGACTATCATAAATTCAGCAGAAAGCCCACAAATGTTAGAAAACATGACAGGCTGCCTTCTGCAGATGCTAAGGTTGATTAGGTTGGGGCAGGTCCTTGTCAGTTTTTTTGTTTACAACAACAGCTTATTACTCTTATTACTGGAATTATTTTAAGTAACAGACTACATAGTAATAGTGAACGTGGAATTACAAGCTAAAGTTGGCTGCTCTTGGGGTTACTGAGGGAATCTGAGTACGGAAGCAGTGCTCTGAACCGCACTCCTGTGTCTAGCCAAGAGCTGCACACCTGCCTCAGAGCGGGACTTCCCCTTGAGCAGGGAACTTCTCTGAATTGGCCAACAGGGAGATGTTGAGGCGGAGATCTCATCTACGGTACCCGGACCCAGCAAGGCAAGGCTTTAGCTCCACTTTAGATGCAGTCAGGCACTTACTTTCACCTGAATCAACATGCAAGTCACTTATTTCAAAACTAGAGTACAGCTTGTTTGTTTTAGCAGTGCACAAATGGAAGTGTTAATCATACCTTCTTTGTCATATAATAACACAATATATAAAAAAAAATGCTTCCAGTGATGAGAGAATACGTGGAGCCCAGGACTCTCCTAACCTGAGTTAGTACATGAACACAGCTGACGACTCATGCATTATTTCTAGGCTAATGACAGTTTAGTAACTCTGCTGTGACACTGCTGACAGCAGAAGCAACTGAGAGGTGATGTTTATAGTAGCACACAAAACAAAGCCCAGGCACGGATCAGAGCTGGCAGGCAATCGCCTGTCCTCTCTGGTTGTCAGCAGGCTCCCTGGCGTGGTTTTGGCAGTGCCTGTTCAGCACAAGGGCTTGCCACGGGTCAGGGGCTGCCTGCGTGCCAAGAGACCGCTCCCGTGGGCTGAACATCAAGGGCTGAACATCACAGGTGAACTCTCAGCCCGCTAAACTGAATGTGGAGATGAAACCGGGAGAGGCAGGAAAAAAGACCATCCGCTATCCTGCTCTGTTTTTAAAGCTGGCGGCTGCTGCTGCATTTCGTGCAGCACTTGAGGTGGGCGAGGGAGCTCCACAAGAAAAAGAGGCAGACACACGCTTCGTTTACGGGCCCTGCCATTGCTGGAGCAAGCCGAGTCGCGCTGCGCTGCCGAGGCCGAGATCCTGGCGACTATTTACAGAAGCATTTCCACACCGCAGGCCGCGAACTTCAGCTTGCGAGGGGAGCAGGCGGGAGCCCCTGAGGCGAGCGGCGCGGCGGGGGCCGCCTCACGCCGGCCGGGCCCACGGAGAAGCAAGTGGCGGCGAAGGCTCGGCATAAGAGCGCGGGACTGAACGGAGCAGGCTTTTTCTCCTTCCTCCCTCGCTGTCGCAGGGAGAGCACCCGAGGGAGCGGAGGGAGAGAAGCGGGAAGGGAGCCCCTATCCCACAGGCGCCGGGTGAGGGCAGCTCCCTCCCGTCCCGCCCCCACCGGCGCACTGCGCATGCGATGAGCCGCGGTGACGTCACACGCAGGCGCCGCGCCAGGACTCTGAGCGTCCGCTCGGGCTTCGCGCTGGCGGAAGCTGCCGTCGGCCCCCAGCGCAGGCGGGTATCCGCCCTGCCCTTCTTCCTGGTCCGGCTTCAGCCCCGGGTGGGCGGGGCGAGCGCCTCCCCGGGCCGCGATCAGAGCCGCGCTCGCGAGAGTTCTCCCTTTTCCTAGGCCAGCGCGGAGAGAGGTGGGTGCCCGGGCCCTGCGCGGGCCCCGGTGGCGCCGCCGTCGTTTCCCCTGCCGCCGCCGCAATACGGAGCCGGGCTCCCAGCGGCGCTCCCCGCCGCAGCCTCGGGGTGGGGATGCCCCCGATTACCGCCCGCCCGAGGCCCGATGGTCGTCGGGGCGCCCGGTGCTGGGAGAGGGGAGCCGGCGGGGTTTTCCTCCGCCCTCCCCCGGCGGTGCCCGCAGGGAGGCCGCGGCGGCGGGGCAGGAGGCCGCCGGGCGGGAGGAGGGGGCCGGGGCCGGGAGCGGAGCCCCACGAACCGGTAAGGGCTGCTCGCCCGCCCGCCCGGCGGCACGTGGGGATCCGTGAGCGGCCGGGCGGCCTCCCCGGTGCTCCCGGGGCCTCGCAGCTGCCGGGGCCGTAGCGCACAAGGCGGGGCGCCACGGTGGGCAGGCAGGCCCCTTGGTCCCCAGGATGGTTTTCCCTTGTTGTGGTCGGCATGCCCTGGAGCGACGTGCTGGGGCTTGTGTGGGGCTCTCTCTGGCTTCGCTTTGAAGCATGTGGCCGAGTAGCCGGATTGCAGAGTCTTGCTGTGTGTGTGACAGAAGACATGTTGCTGGTGACAACTGAGATGTTCTTTTGCGTTGCAGAAAGGCCATGTTCAGCTCTAGCGCAAAAATTGTGAAGCCTAATGGCGAGAAGCCAGATGAATTCGAGTCTGGTATATCCCAGGTATGTGTCTTTTCCTGCTTTTTGGTAACCAACTGCAAATTATGGAGACAGTGTTGTGACAGTTGTCCAGAGCTTAAACTTTGAGAGCGATGCTGTCTAAACCTGTGCTCTTTCCTAGTTTTACATAGGGCAGTCAGGCTGTGTTCCCACCAATTGAACTTGTTGTGTCTGTCATTGTGACTTACAGAAATTTAAATCTTTAATATTGACTGTTGTAAAAAGTATATAGCTGCTCTCTGCACCATGTATAGGCTTCAGTCCCCAAGGGCTCTTATGAATTGAACTGTATGTAATGGATTATTCTGCAACTTCACTTTCCTAGGCTCTGCTGGAGTTGGAAATGAACTCTGACTTAAAGGCTCAGCTGCGGGAGTTGAACATCACAGCAGCTAAGGTAGGCTAGACCTTCTGCACAGCGAATGGCTTGGTGACTTGCTCTGTGTGTGTGTTTAACTTTTGCAAATGTTAACATACTAGTTGAATGGTGACTTTAGCTGTTTCTTACAGCCTGTGATTGTTTTCCTGTACGCTGTTGTAGTTTATCTAATGGTATTTGCTGTTAACGCGTGGGATTTTGTAATAGTGTTGGGTTTTTTTTAGGAACTGGTCTGAAAAGTCATTGTCAAAACTCAAATGGCAGTTTGGTGTTTTAAATAAACATTTTAAAAAAGCTGGCTCTACTTTCTGTCTGCAAACTGAGCTTGAGATCTGAAACTGGCTTTTTGTGTGTGGATATTGGCTGGCAATGTAGGCACTGCAGAAGCTTTGTCAGGAGCGTAAACTGTAATACTCTGTAAAATCAGTTTGTTGTAAATCCTCTTTTATGTACCAAGTAATAGATAGGAGGTGGATTGGGGTAATAGACTGACTTGATCATGTAGGTTAGCCTGTCTGTAAATTTTAGTTTTAATTTATAAACACAACTGAAACCTGAAGAAAAGGAAGAAGAAAATTAGTGGAAAAGAAGGAAGAAAATTAGTGTTAGTATTTGTCAGCCTTGGAGACTGGATGGAACTTCTGAAGCTGGTTAGTGTAACCAAAAACTTCAGTAGGTTGCTTTTTGGTTCTCGCCCAGGCCCACCAATATCTGCACAGACACAGATGCTTGGCTGCCTAGAGTTAAGTTAAGGAATCTGGGAATGCAGAAGTCGGCTTGATATATGAGGTCAGGGGCCTTCAGAAGAACTGCTTTGCTGCTGAAGTACAGCAATGCGTACTGTCCTCAGTGAGGAGTTTTTAGAAATGTCTTTGTTGTTTACTTTGCTACTTAGTTTTATTTGTGAGAAATATGCTGTGGGCATCTGAGTTAGCTCGTGTGGGAATGTAGCTTTCTGTTCTTTTGGAGAATGAAGATGTCTGCAGTTGGGGTCATGGGAGAAGCACCTTGTAAGCCCATACAAGCTTCTTCAGTTTTGGTCAGCTGTTGGAGAAAGAAACCAGGGGAAAAGTAACCCATGTTGGTGTGGTGTAAACCTGCTGGCATTTGGAGCAGGAGGAAATATTTGTTTGAGTAGCAATGTAGGCCTTGGCAAGTGGTGGATGGAAGATGATTTCTGTGAAGTAGCAGCTCAAAAATAAGAGATTTATTACTGTAAACTTTGTCTAGAGTCTGCATTAGAGGCAAATCAATTTTGAAACTTTGTATTGGCTTATAAGTACCACTGCAGATGTGATTATACGCATTCATTGTAGTTAGGATTCTAGCATGAGTCCCATCCTGTGGAATGAGCTGTGCTATTCAGAGGATGTGACTGTGAAAGGAGTGATGGGATCGATTGCCCAATTACTCCTTTACAGCAAAACAAGTGCCCTGACAGAGTTGTTTCTCTTTAATGCTTGCTCTTAAATGCGTTAAAACTGGTACTGCTTCCTGATGCTCCTTCCCCACCCTGCCCCCCAGAGTCGTAAGCAAGCCTATCAGATAATCTGTGTTCAGAGGATTCATGATCAAACCAAACATTGCTTCTTGACCCTAGATAACATTACTTTCTGCTCCTGTTTCAGGAAATTGAAGTGGGTGGTGGCAGAAAAGCCATCATTATCTTCGTACCAGTTCCTCAGCTGAAATCTTTCCAGAAGATTCAGGTGCGGCTAGTTCGTGAGCTGGAGAAGAAATTCAGTGGAAAGCATGTGGTGTTCATTGCTCAGGTAAAACGCTTAGAAGCATAAAAATGTTTTGAAGGGATCCCTAGAGTCATCTAGTCCAGCCTCATGCATGAAGCAGGACTAATGCCAACATTAGATCAGGCCAGCCATGGTTTTGTCTAGCTGAGTCCTGAGGACATCCAAGGATGGAGATTCCATAGCCTCTCTGGATAACTTGTGCCAGTGCTGCACTACTGTTCATGTCTCATCCATTCAAGATAACAATGATACAATGCATATTTTTGTACCAGCAGGAAATGTAATGAATGCCCTTTTGTGGATGTAAGCTAAAATGATTTCAGCTAGCAGCCAAGGCTATGTGAGCTTGGTGAGATGTGAAGCTTTTTGGAGGAGGTTATAACTTGTTCTGGCCTCTCTTACTCCTTTAGAAGTTTGAGAAGCAAAGCTTGAAAGTTAAAGGGAGCAGATATTAATAGGAGCTTTGCTACACTTATATAATCTAAGCACTTAAAATTCAAGTTAATAGGAGAGGAAGGAAGAACTTGTGTCGAGTTCTGAATTTATGGAAGGTGCTAAGCCATGAAAAGGTTGATTGTTAGAATAAAGCTCTTCTTAGCAAAAATTGTTTGTAACGTAATTTTAAGAGCCAGAGCACTGAATCCTTATCTGGCCAAGAAGACTTATAATGAAGTGCCTCTGGCTCACTTAAACGAAGTGCTTGAGAATATTCTGTCAGTTTAGTAATCTGTATTTTAGAAGGGAATGTGTGCAGTTGTTCTGCTGTAGGTGAAACGTTGTTGCTTTTGAATGTGATATGACCCAGTTTGGATTACAATAACCTCATAACGAATACAGTCATGGAGAAGCTGTGATGTGTTGGTAGAAAATACTGCAGGTTCTACGACTACGTCTAAAACTCAATGTTTTAAAACATCTACATTTGCAGATAGGGAAGCAGAAATTAAGTTTTACTGATCCAAGCTGGTATAAATACCTGTAGATGCTGCTTTTGGAACAGATTACATTTAAGCCACGGCTTGATTGGATTGTGTAATACATCTCATTCTTCAAACTAGTCTCAGATGTCATCTAGCTGTCTGTGGGACTGAGCCTCTGGTGTGAACCAGAGTAGTAAGCTCAGAAATTGTAAAATTCTTTGAGATTTCTGTTTCCAAAGAAGTGAAGTGTGTTCAGATTGCCCCTGTACCTTGCCCCCTACCCTGACTGTATTCGTGGGGGAGGGTGGAATGAAATACAAATCTTCTATTTCAGTGCGCTTGATACAGGATCAGTAGATAAGAAATAAATCAATGCCAGTACTTCAGCTTCTGCAAGTAATACCAGATTCTAATGCTAGTGCAGCTTTAGGCAAACTTAAACCTCCCTTTTAGGTGTTTCATGTATCTGTTTCTAGTGTGTGTGGGGGAAGTGCGTGTGTTTTGGTTGGGGTTTTTTTTGAGTTGGTTGTAAATGCTAGATACTGAGAAATGCCTTTCTTTTTTTCCTTAACAGAGAAGGATTCTGCCCAAGCCAACAAGAAAAAGCCGCACAAAAAACAAGCAAAAGCGTCCCAGGAGGTAAGTAAATAATATCAATTCAATATGACAGCCTTCTTTTGTAACTTGGTAGTTTAGTCAAGTAATGTTTAGTTGAGTTTTTGAGAAGTCATTCAAGTGATTAGGTGGTCTTGTCCTTTCTCTTAATGCTTGAAATAGCATCTGTCATTTGACCGTTAAAGGGTGCGGTAATAAGCTTGTCTTTGGGCACTGTGTTGCATTTCTTAGAACTCCATCTGTATTTCTAGCTACAGCTGTAGCCAATTTTTAGCCAGCAATAGCCTGCTGTCTCTGTTACCACAGTGTGCTGGCAAGAATTTTTTTTTTAAGTTGTCAGAAGACCGACATCACATGTTAGACTGTACAGAAGGCAGGGCTGGCACACTGAAGGGATGCGGTGAGGGAGAGAATGGCTGAGGAGGGGTGTAGGTATGAGTAGTCTCGCTGAGCATGAACTTAACAGTGGTAGTGTATTCATTTGTGTTGCATGGCCTTCCTGCTCTCATCTAGTCTCTTTATTGCTAGGCATGCAATGCTACTATGTCTATGTGGATGTTAGTGCTTCTTTTAGTGTTTTCTATCTTACTGTATCATCATGGAGTCCATGTCTTAAAAGTTTGTCCTCTTTATGGCATGTGGCTTGTTTCTGTAACTTCTCCCAGCCCCAGTATTATACCTGTATCGTATCTGTTACTGTATTTTGAATTCTTCAGACATGGATTTTAAAAGCGCGGTTTCATAGTATTGCTCTAGCTGCAGTCCTGCTTTTGGAGGACTCTGTTATATTAAAAGTACTGTTGCACAGTGGCTATAGAAAGGTTTGGATCTGTGTGCATGATTAGCATGCTGCCACTTTCAGCAGGAGGAAAAAAGGGTGTGCAGGACTGTCCCGTTCTCAGCCTGAGACCACCTCAGACTAGTGGTGGTGTAAAACTGATATGTATATTGCGAAGCATGGAAGTGTGATTGATGTTTCTGTCCCTTAGCTATCCCAGTCTTTGCAAGTTTGAAATGCTGCTGTAGATACGGGTCTTGGTTACTGGTGAAACTGCCTTAAAACTGCAGATACGGAAGCTGGGAATCTTACTAGTCATGTAGACTCGTACACCTAATAACCTGGATTAATTTTTCTCATTTTGGCTCACTTCCGGACAGTTCAAGAGCACAAATGTAGACATCAAATAGTCTTCTAAGCATGGACTAAACTTACCAGCTAGACTTTTCCCATAATACGTGGTGTTTTAAGCCACTTGGGTTTAGGCAGATGAAGAAACCAGTGTTTTCAAAACTGGGTCTCCTGTGAGCATGCTCTATGTAGTTGAAGATACTTGCACACTTAAACTCTTCCAGTGAGTATCTTTGGTAAAATTGCAGATAGGACAACTTGGTTCTGATTTAAACAAAATCTTCCTTAAATCTGTAGAAATAAAAGAATGTTTCAGGGCTGTTGCTGCAAAGTAACGTGATCTAAAAGGTCAGAAACTGACTACTGACTTTTTTTCCCCTCATGCACTCATTAAGTTTCTGCACTCAGTGTAGAATTCAGCTTTTATTTTTGCATGATCTCTGAAAAGATGTCGTATGTCACACTGCAGCATTAAAAAAAAAAAAAAAAAAAAAAAAAAAAACAAAACAAACCAAAACACAACTGAATTTTCAGCTAAAGCATGCTGTGGAAGGTTTAAACCTTAGCAAACTGGAAAATTTGGCAAGAGGGCATGTTTTAACGATACAAATGTGGCATTTCAGCCGTACGCTTACTGCAGTGCACGATGCCATTCTCGAAGACCTGGTATTCCCAAGTGAAATCGTGGGCAAGAGAATCCGCGTAAAACTGGACGGCAGCAGGCTCATAAAAGTCCATTTGGACAAAGCACAACAGAACAATGTTGAACACAAGGTAAATTAAAAAACTTTACTTACTCATGCAGGATGTGATGGCATTCTGACATAGTGAAGAGGCTGCCTATGTGATGCAGCAAAAGACTGCCTTTTGGCTTGTGGCAGTGGAGATGCTTCTGTTTGTATTTGGAGTAAGATGCTGAAGATGAGGCAAGACAGTTTTGAACTAAAGCTCTAGTTCAACTTGCCAAAAACTCCAGATTGTAAAGTAGCTATATGGGTTCCCTCATGGGAACAGACAGTGTTTTGTTGGGGTTTTTCTTTGTTTGTTTGGGTGTTGTGGATTTTTTTTTTTTGTTTTAAGTGAAGTGCTTAGTTTTGACTTTAAACAGATGTGCTTGGTACAGCCTGAAGTCCCCCATCACTTTGCTTACCTTTTTTTTTGTGGGGACATGCTTAGGACAGCTCAGCTCTCTGGGTTTCCTATGGTTGCAAATGAAAGAGGTTCCAAATACTCTCCAGAAAACATGTTTTCTCTGTAAATGCTCAGCTAGCTTAATCTAGAAGAAAATAATCAGCCTGAGAGTTCACTTTGGACTGAAGACACAGTGGGAAATAGTGTTGTACCTAAAGTATGTTAATGTAGATTTTTGCTTCCTTATATGGTGTGTATAAACAAGATTGTTTGTCTCCACAGGTGGAAACATTTTCTGGTGTCTACAAGAAGCTCACAGGCAAAGATGTGGTGTTTGAATTTCCAGAATTCCAGCTGTAAAGTGCAAAAAATGGCTGAATAAACAACTGTTCATATAACAGAGTAATTTCATTTAAACTTTGAATGCCATAAAGATAGGTGGGGATTAACTGTGTTGTGAGAATTCTCTACTGTCTGGATGAGTGACGTTTGTGTATCAACATGTAAAGTCACCAGCGTTTTAACAGTAGCCTTCATAGGTTGTTCTTGGCACTGTGGCAATACAACTCTAGACAAAAAAGTCCAGAGTCTGCAAAAAGAATTGGCATTGAAAAACAAACTGAAATAATGTTGAGACTCACCTTTTGGGGAGAATGGAGAATTACTGTAGGGCAGTGGAACTCCTGAGTTTTGTGCACAAGAATCCCAGTTGGAGACCTACATGTTCCTGACAATGGAAGAAGTCTACATAGCAGGTGGTGTGACTTCTGAAACGTGGAGTGATGGCATCTGAAAAAGGGGGTTGAATTTTTGGGAAATATATTGGGGGAGGTATAGTTTGAATTTGAGGTAACTTTCTTGCTCTTGAAGTGGCAAAATTACATACCAGTTCTTGCCTAAAAGCAGGTCCTGCAGCTTCTCACCTTTATCAGCGTGAAGTGGGGAGACGTTTTCACTTCTGTGTGCTTGACTACCTTGCTGGACACAAACTACAGTTATTTTTAGGCATTGACCTTGCTTTCAGAAATCATGGATTTTTGTATCTCCATATATTAGCAGTATGTATGTCTGTATATCACTGTTGGGGTTACCTTCCTCATGGCTAATAACTGAAGGCTGGGGTAGTTATGCTAGGGTGAAGCAATGACTGCTGGAATGTTGGGGTTTTTTTTAGATGGTGTTTTAACATAGTACGTGCTTGGTGATACGGGGAGAGGTGGGGAAGGACTAGCTGTATCACAGCAGTCAAAGGCTGCATGATAGTGTCCTGAAAACACTACACTTCTTGACTTAGGTATCTATGTTTAGGAAGGCTTTCAGCAAGTAATGTTTTTTTCCAGCTCGAGGGAAGCGTGGAGTTGGGCATGTAAATGTTCTGAGCAATTTATACGAATTTAGTACTTCACTGTGCTGAACAGGCTATTCTGTTACTTAGGAATACAGGCAACTGATTATGGAGACAGCCTGTCAGGTGGAGAGCTTAGTAGGTAACAGCCTGTGTACCGGGAGCCCTTAATAACTTCCATTTTCCTACCTGAGAGTAGATAGAGAACAAGTGCTACTTATTGAGGATCTTTGTACCTTTGTTTCCTTTTCCCATTTACTGTGGTTTTGTTTGCTTCCTGTTTGATACCTCTCTTTAGTTGTGAAGACCTAAAAGGTTGAAACAATTGCTTTTGCATTGGAAAAAGTGAAGCTTTTTAAGTCCTGCCGTAACTTCTGTTTAGTAGGGCGGGACAGATAGCAATATACTGTTGTTTTTGGTGCAGACAATGCAAAGAGAACAAGGAAAACACACATGCCCTGTTGCAACTAGTAGTTAATTTTCTGCTACATACTGACAAGGCTTGACTGCACAAAAAAGCAGGCTGTACCTTTGAAGAAGTTGGCTTACCTTAAGGCCTTTTTCTCTTTTTCGAAGTTCGGTGTCTGGAGTATAACTTTATTCCTTATTTATTTCTCAACTATTTATTGTTCATCTTGGGACGATTCAGCAGAAATGAATTCATCAACTTCGCTTAGAATTAGGTGAGGGGAGTTGGAGGTATATAGTAACCCTGAATCCTGGCTGCTTGCGTGGAAAGTAATCACAAAAGATCTTACAGCAGGAGGAGTGCCAGAACTCAAGAATTCTAAGTTTTCATTGTTAAAATGGATATTATTCAGGTTGGAAACACCACCCCCCAAGACCCCCAAAATAATTGTAGTCTCAAGTCAGGCATGTTACTAAGCCCGCTATAACAATTGCAGCTGGTAGCCTGTGCAAATAGGTATTTGCTGGGTGTGTGTTGGAAGAAGCAGTCTGGGGAGTATTTGGAGACTTACCAGATGTTAACTACCTTTAGTTAGAGGTTGGTAAGTCTGCTGGGGCTGTGTAACATCTGCAAGAAGAGGTGATGTTCAGACAGCAGGCTTCAGTAGACAAAATTTCCTGTTTCATGGTGAAATGTAACTCAGGTTTGATCTCTTCATAGTAATAAAAATGTCAGTGGCGTTTCTAGATTTGCAGCACTGGGAGGGGGGTAAGCGGGGGAGGAGAGATCTAGTAAACTGAATGTGAAGATTGCAAATGTTCCCAGGCATTGCCAGCTGGCTATAGATTTTTCTTGGCTCTTGTTGCAAGCCCTTTGAACTACATGAAATGCAAAGGCCCGTGATGGCCCCATAAGCAAATTCTTTGAGTGAAAGGATAACGCTGTCAAAGCCATTTATGGTTCTTGCATCAACTAAGCTGCAAGTAAAGGTAGATTTTTGTGGCATGAAAATACCAGGCTGTGAGCTTTGCAAAAGACTTTAGTCCTAGTTTACCTTTATTCACAGACTCCCTTGGGTCTTAGTGTCAGTGATACAGCCAGACAAGTCCCTCTGTCCCTTGACAAGCATATCAAGTGAATGCCTGCAATCTGGAAAGTCAGTTGATGCCATCTGGTCAAGTGCTAATGAGGCTGCAGGAATACTGGTGTCAAATGTTACCTTAACCTATACAAACTCCATATGAGATGATGCTAGACTTCTCCTATGCAGGCGCAGTTGAACTCTGAACGTGTGATTCCTCAGGAGTTTATCAGCTGGTCTGCAAAAAAGTGGTGGGGCACTCTGTACCAAGACCCTCTGCAGGAGTAGTACATGGGTAGTGTCAGCGTGAAGAGACAGTCACATACTAAAGAGTATAAAAAGACCGATTCTTTCCTGTAGTAGCCCAAAATAAGAAGCAGGGGCTTTACATCTGTTAGGTGCTCTTGAGACTTGCACCTGGCATTAGAGCTTACATTTTTTATTCCATATGAATCCTTTCACAAATGTCTTCAAATGTTTGTCTGTGAGGGAAGCTGGTCCCTGTTGATTTCCCTTTGAAAAGGCGCGTAGATGTGTTACAATTCTAGTGTGGCAGAGCTTGCTTGAAGTTTTGGGTGGTAAGTGCTTGACCTATCTTGTATTAATATGATAATTTGATGCATGATAGCATCATGTCCGATTAGCTCCTCTTGAGTGTAAGTGGGAGCATTTGGCCAAGTGGTATTAAAAGGAAATCCTGTCACTCCTGCATTATGGACTGAAGGAATCTATTTCCTATGCCTTCGTTATTCCCAAGTTTTGTAAGTGGGAAACCCGAGTCTGAGTCTCAGTTATATGTAAAAGCTAGAGCAATGCCAAAAAGCCAGACCTTTTCCTCTTTGTGGGATGTGCTCTCCAGGTCTCTAGAGGACAGAGAGGAAAAAAAGGTATTGATTATAGAAAGTCATGAAGTCTCATAAAAAGAAGCCTTGCGGTTAGGCTGAGGGAGTGTGAGTTTTCCTGTCCTCCATATAGGCCTGACGAGCAGCATTGATCAGTGCGAATGGTTGACCCCGTTATAACGATGTGGCTTTGCTGTGCCTCTTACTGCCTGCCTTAAGAGCGCTTGTGTGAAAAACCTGCGTTCTGCTGAGAGCAAGACGAAGAAGTGGCACGAGCATCTCTTTGTACTAGTGCTCTCTTCCCTACAGAGGGCTACATGTAAAGGTTCTTGTGTCTTGTGATTAAGAAGAGAAAGTTTATTGGATTTGTTACAGTTTGCAAGTTCAGGTATCTCCTGTACCCTCCAGTTACTGTTACTCTTTCTTTTTTTCAGGAAGATCATTCTTAAGCTTAGCAACGAGCGGTTGCTGCTAGGTGTTGCTAAATGATTAATAGCTAATGTTTTCCATATTGGATATTGTGCTGACATATCTGGCTCAGTTTTGATCTACCCCTGGAGCAGCGAAGATAGAATTAAAGCCAGGCACTGAAGAGATTATGCCAGTTACAGAGATGGGGAGTAACAGAAAAAGCAGTTTCTGTACTATGGCTGCAGTGAATGCTGCTCAGAAGTTTTATGCAGAAAAGGTTAGTACAGCACCACCAGTGACGTTGAAGGCCAGATTTCACACAGCTGCAAGCAAAGTTAAACCCACGTTGCTGTTTCTGCACTGACCTTTCCCACCATACATCTCGTGTATTGCACAGACGAGGCGGTAAGGATAGCTTCAGCTGTCTCCCTGCCCACAGAGGTACAGTGGTGCTGTCTGTCCTCTGGGGTTATGCTAAGGGAATGAGGTTCCTATGGATATCTTCACAGGGACAGCTATACAGGCTGTTTTTTCCCACGTCTGTCTTGGTGTGTAATAGTTTTTTTCCCTAATTTCTTGGCTAAATAATTACTGTTAGCTGAAGCCAAAGGGAATGGGACGCATCGTTACAGTGTCTTGGGAGCAGAGGAGGGGATGCATGCAGTATGCCAGTGTGCAGATTGGTGCCACAGAGGAGTTGTGTATCTGCAGCATCTCCTTGCCTCTTTTGGGAATTTGCCTTGGGCGGCTTACCAAAGGCATAAGCCATTAACTTTCAAGAACTAGAACAGCATTTGTGATGGCCTGTGATAAGCTGAGCTCCAGCAATTGACCTCAGATACTGGTTTATTAAAGAGTTTGGCTATTGCCAATTTTCACCCCCTGGGAAAATCTGCTTGGGAATGTTGCTGATACCATTGGATGTTTTGCCAAACCAAGGGGAGAATTAGAGCCTTGTCATTTTCTCATAACAACAACATTTTTAAATAGCCATTGTGTTTTAAAATAGGTGTTATGTTTAATCCTCTTACAGATACAAAGATAATGCCAACTGACTGTGGAAAGAGTAGAAGAATTTGCCTGAAGGCTCCTAAAATGTATAAAAGTAATTTTTCTTGTTTTCTAATGGCAGACTTGTTCTTGTCCTTTTACAACGAATTTTCTTTTGTCTACCAGGTTTTGGTCAGTTTCAATCCAAGACTTCTACCTGTAGTTGTGTCAACATGGTGTTTAATCTGAGCTTAAAGGCTGGGTGAATGTTGGGTTGTGGGTCGAGATGAGGTAGCTGGTCTAGCTGACATGTCTTGCTGTGTACCTTAGCCTGTGAAGGCTGTTCCGCTCCATCCAGCAAGGGTGGCTGAAAGACTTGTGAATCAGCTCTTGAAGTGCTACAGTTTCTTGGACAGGCATATTAACATGATGAAAAACTTTTGCTTAATAGCCAACAGCTACTGCAACCTGGCGATGGCTTAAGCTGCTCCCATGCAGTCCGTGCATCAGTACCCCAGTTTGCAGCTAGTAGCCCGATATAGATGATGCACCGATGTGACTATGCAGCTTCCAGTCAGCTTTCTGGGTGGGTGAAGGTTGCTTATGCCTTTCTGTAAGGGGGTTGCGCCCTTTTCTGTCTCTTAAGTGAAAGAAAACCATGTACTTGGTTATTTTCCCCTTTCCTAGAGAAAGCACTTTTACTGCATTTGTAGTGTTTGCCCTTTTCTTTTGAACTCTGGTCACTTATGTTTATTTTTCACTTCTGTTTCCCCAGTGCTTAATCCTACCTTTTCTACTAACTTTCCCTGAAAAGGCTGTATTTCTCCCTTGAATTCTGCTTCTGGCCTCAAAGTTATTTGCCTGTGTTTACAGGGAGAGTAGATATGTATGTAAATGGACATTGCCTTTGCCATCGTAATATGATCTTCAAAGGCTTGGACTGCAGTCACTTTGCTGCATTCTTTACATCAAACATTTCCCTTGGCAAGTTGCTGCCAACAGAGTGCTTCAAGGGCCCAATGCTGATAATTGCCTTCTGCTCCCATTCAGCTAACGGGGCTTGTGTATGCATAAAACTGAGCTTTCAAATTAGAATTGTGTGGTCCTTACACAGTTATGTTCATGTTCTACCATTTTTTCCTTCCTTTACTGATGTAATCTGGAAGTGATCATCAGTTCTTTGCACGACGATTTGGTGTATGTTAAAATACAGGAGTTGATACTGATGGAGGAGGGTAGCTAGGTTCCAGCCCAACGTGGAAACAGAGTGGTTTAGGAGAGGTCTGCCTTTATGAAGGTAGCCCACAGTGAGTCCTGAGTATGAGGCACCACTACCTCTGCAGTGCTCTGGTATCTGCAGTACCCGTTTTTTGTCATCTTCACCAGCAAAGCTGCTCGGTGTGTGTGGTGCTGTGAGCTGGTGAAGCAGAAGCTGTGGTGGGGAAGGAGGTTGCACACCCTGGGGCCAGGGAGAGTTTTGCTGGGAGAGAGGTTACGACATGTCGTGAGCAGAGCAGGGAAAGAGTGCATCAGCTTGTATGGCAGTCCCCACCACAGCATGAAATCCTCAATGGAATGGACCTGCACCTCCTGTGAGAATGGGGAAGGGTGGGAAAGAAGTGAACACACAGGCATGTGATCCTGTTACAGCTTTCTCTAATCCCCCAGTCTAAAAGCTTTTTGATGTTTTGATATTTTTCTGGTCTTGGGACTGTGGAAGATGGAAAGGGAACCTAGCTACCATCCTGGTCTTCCAGTAAGAGGTCACATACTGAGAGTGACCCAGGCTCCTGTCCTGCTGGGTGCTTGCTTACAGCACGACCCCTCAAGCCCTAGCTGGAGAAACGGAGTGGGAACAGTGGCATGAGCAGGGGTGGGGGCAGATGGTTCGCAAGACTTTTTTGTTGAAGAAGCTTATCAGAGCACAGCCTTACAAATATAGCAGCTATTCATTAGAGGGTATTAATTGGTAAAGACACGAGCAATAGCCTGTATTTGCCCTGGAAATTGAGAGTGAAGCCAGTAATAGCTGTTGAAGTATAAGCTGCTGTAACAAAGAAAGGGAGGTGTTCTCAAAATCCCACAATCAGCTGGACCCATTTTTTTCCTGCCTAAATGTAGGTGGAGTGCTGTGGTTTACGCAGGGCTCAAACTAGTCTAGCTGTTTAAGATGAAACCCAGAACTGTACAGCTACTTGGAAGCTATAGTGAAGGATTTCTGTCTCCTTTTTTCCCCCCTTCACATTGACACAGAAAGTGATATCAAAAGGTGTTAAAAAAAAAAAAAAAAAAAAAAAAAAAAAAAAAAAAAAAAAAACCAACAAAAAACCAAAACCACAACCAAAACCCCAAAGCCCAGAATTCTGTGGAGAAGCCTGCCATGTGGATAATTTAGCATTTATGTTATTGTGGAGCACTGGGACTCAGCTCTGAAATAGTCAAGAATGTTACAGCCAATTGCAAGAATGGAGAGAATTTCAGTAAGGGGAAGAGCGTGTTAATTAGCCACATAAGATGCTCACATTTGGTGCTGCATTTCGTGTGTTTTTGTATCTGCTGAAGCAAAGCAAGAAAAGTGCTGTGCTGGGGCAGTGTGCGTGCATGGCTTAGAGCTGAATAGATGTAAATGGTTAAAAAGGGGTTCTCTGCTAGAGAGGAGGAGGGGAGAGTAAGAGTGCATTCCCAAAAAAGTACATTCCCAAAATAAAAAGCTTACATCATGGACCTCTTCAGCTTTCCCACACTTCTTTCCTAATTATTGTCCTGCAGGACAGCTGATCTATTTCAAACAGGAAGCTGTTTACAGATAACACTTGCAACTGTTTTGTCTGATTTGTTGAACTGTGGAAAAGCAAAAGACAACCTCTTTTCAAATTAAAAACTGTCAGACTTCTGTAAACAGCAGCAATGAGGTTCATCTGTGCAGTGTCCCTGCAGGCACAGAGCGTTCTGCAGTTCCCATTTTCTCAGCAACCATAAGGTAAGAGACTTTTATACTTTCACTCTTTAGAAGCACGTAGAGGAAAAAGCCTGGGTGCTTATTAGGGGACTGCCTTGTAAGTGGCAGAATATGGCTGATGATCCCCCCATGGTGGGGGGAGGTAAGGGAAATATGGACTCGCTCAATTCTATCAGATAATGGACCTTTCTGTTGAGAAGCACCCATGTGGGTTAGATCACTGAATTCCTGTTTAGTGTGGGGTTTGTATTTAAAATGTACAAATGCCATTGAAAGGAATGCGGTCCTTTGAGCAGGGAAGGACAAAAGAGTATATGAATTTTAATTTCTCCTACAATTGAAACTTATTGCAGTTCATTAATGGGTTGTGATTCCCAGTAACAGATAATCAATATGTGAGTTTAACTTTAGAAATATTAAGTGCTCTTCTCCATCCTTCTACTTTTACTCCTAAGCAGCTGGCTATTTTCTACTTTAAAAAGTGAACTTCTAATACAGCTGCAAAGATGACATTGCCGAAGTAAAGCAGATGACAGAAGAACCAGTAAAAGCTAAAGTTAATTGAGAGTGAACTCAGCGAAAACCGAATCAACTTAGAAGTAGTATACAGGAATGTTTAATGAAATTTAAGGATGTAAAATCTTGGTCTAAATGAGCTGGAATATGAGAGTGAGCCATACTTCAGTAACCAGAAGGCCACATGTTTGCTTTTCAGTCATGAGATGTGAAAAGTAGGATTCATAAAGGGACTTGTGAGTTTCCATTCTGAGCTCTGTGCATACGTATGTATGTGCTCAATATAGGCAGTGAAATTTACGCAAGGGATTGTTTTCTAGCAAAATCAAATCACTGTGGAGAACTGAAATACCCAACTTCACATGCTGTACAGTGAAACAGAAAGAGCCTCTGGACTGAAAATACTACAACTTTGATCCTTGGGCATTGAAAGATTTTTAAAATGTAGCAGGAAACTATTGCCATTTCCTCCTCCGTAGCTGAGATCTTTTGAATTTCATATTTATATGATCATTTACATGATCATGATCATTTAAGGCATTATTGTGATCAGAGAGTATAAAACAAACACTGGTTTAAAGGTTTCACGTATAACAATAATATTAGGATCTTTTAATCTGTGAAACTCAGTAGACGTATCCCTAAAATTTTATTATGCTACTGATGCAGCATAAATAAGATATGCAGATGTTGTAGGCAAGAAGTAATACTTCCAAGTTGAGTATTCCTTTTAAAAATGTTTGGACTGTCAGAAAATTCTTAGATATATCTGTTAAAATGAAATTATTGTTTTAATACGTGAAAGACAATATGTAACTTAAATTCATAGTCAAAATGGCATTTTAAACATGGTGTAGTCCTAGAGTCAGTGGAGAATTGCACTGTGGAAGCAGCAGAAGTCTACTGTGTAATATATAAATTGTATGTTACATTGAAGGCTATTTTTTCTGATTACTTTTGAATGATTTTACACTGTTTCTAAAACTCTATTTAACCATCTTTAGGGCTGTCCAAAAACTCTTGAACCAGAATTCTTTTGAAGTAGGAAGGCTTTTGGCAAAGTAGCTTTTCAAAGAAAAGTGTGAGTTTTTCCAGGGTAGTTTAGTTCTTTTGTCAAAGTATTTTGGCTGAAAACCAGAAGAGTTCAGCCAAAAATATTCTCATGGTGTCTCCTGGGAAGTGTAGTTTGTGCTTTGCATTGCGTTTCACTACTGGCTGGACTTCACAGCTGAACCACGTTTCCTGTAAGACTGTGTGGTCAGGGTCTCGCTATTTTCATTTCCCTTGATGAGAGGAGTGTTAGGATGTATTTTGGGAAAGGTAGTCGGGTGGAAGAGGTCACAGACCAGGCTTGTAAAGTGTCAGCTGTAGGAGAAGCCCCTTGGATTCCTGGCTGATAACTAGCTCTCAGGTTCTTAAAGTTCAAGCACTTCCTTCTAGTTTGCATGTGAACTACAGACCATCCTCTTTGTGGGCCTAGACAGCAGGACTTTTCAAGAGGGTTTGATGTGTCAGTAAAAGACTTAAAGCCTTCTGATGTTTTTAGCCATGCAAACGCCTGTACAAGGGAGAGAACATTTTAAAAAAGTTTCTAAAACTTTGTTAGTGCTTCTGCCAACTTTTGAGTAAGAATGGAGCATCATTTTATACACTGGGAACTGAAAGCTGCAGGGAAGTATGGCTGGATTTTGAGATCCAGGTAAACTCTTAAGTGGAAAACAACCTACTGGGAGTCCGAAGCTTTAGAAAGAAGCGGTTTTGAAAACCCAACAAGGTCTCATCTCGCCCATCTAAGTGCCTGTTCAAAAAACCCCTAGTACTGGTCAATTTGCCTATAGTTGTGTGAGATGTCTGTAGGCAAGAAGAGAATTGAAGTTGGTCTGCTTGAGTTCTTCATCGCTGGACCAGTCTCTTACTTGTTTATTAGGATCCGAGGATCCTTAGCTGCTGTGACTTGTTTGGATGCTGCTTCCTCGAACTATGTCAGAAGATTGGTTAGGAGTTCCGTAAGGTGTCCCAGAGGCTGGAACAGAGTAGTAGGACAGATGATGAGTTTTAGGGTCTACATGGGTTTCCTTCTACACTGAATCATAGAATGGTTTGGGTTGGAAGGGACTTTTAAAGATCATCTAGTCCAACAATAAAGCACCTGAATGAAATGTGGATGTGAATAAATCATTTCACAACTCTGCAAGTTAGATACCTGGCTCCAGACCAAGAATCCACAATGTTGACATGCTATATGGAGCGAATGGGGGAGAGCTAAGTGCTGAAGAAAGTGACTCGGCACAGCCAGCAAAGTGTGTGATGGCCACAGCAGCCAGCTGGAAAATTCTTGTGAGGGAGATGCTCCGGGACTCCCTCTGCTGGCTGTGGGAGTGGATAAATTCACCACATTTAGTGCCAAGTGCCTGCAGGAACATGAGTTCCAGAAACTGGAACGTCACCTTGAATGTATGTGCCCAGTTGTCCATGGAGACTTTGAAAACTCACTCTGAAAAAACAGTTTTTTCTGTTCTCTTTGAAGAACGGACTGCTGCTACCCACCTCTCATGGAATCTACTGACCAGGAGCACTTACCTGGGAAGTAGGAGATCTGCATGCAGCTCATTGCACTGCTTCAAACCCCTACCTCCCATCTGCTGGAAAGGTGCCACTAACCAACACAGTAGTTTGGAATTGGGACAACTGAACATCCAAGATTGTGTCCACAGTTCCCAAGACAGCTTCTGATGTTGACACTGCTTTGATTTTAGAAAAGAAAAAAGAGAAAGCCTGAACAGTCCAGGGATGTCTATTCCTTTGGCATGAGCACTCTGGTAAGAAGCTAGTCTGTGGAAGAGAGGCATCTCCCCACCATGTCTTGGAAGGGAATGGCAGCATTTTCTGTTAAGCTTCCTGCCTACAGTGTGCTTAGAGGAGACTGAAGGACTTTGGATGTGTTTCCTTAATGGGCATAAATGGGATAGGTGGGAGAATAGTGTCTTGTCACTCTCTTGAGGCAAATTGTTGGCCGTCTCTGGCCTGTGCAGTAAGAAACACTTAGGCACCCAAGTAAGTTTTCTGACAAAACCATAGGTGGCATCTGCCTCTTAAGGTGGCTGAATTGTTAGGAGAAGGTTTTGGATGCTTTGTTTGGACTTGGAAAGAGGCCACAGATACAGATTCAGTGGTAGTGTTGCCAGTGTTGACTTAAGCAGCTCTTATCTGGAGGTTTAGGGGTGAAGAATGGGGGAAAAGTATGGAGAGCGGAAAGCAAATTATATAGCAAATATTATATCAGAGTTAAGGGGAGACGAGAAAGCATGGAAGTTTTTGTAAGGACATTACTTGTATTAAGTAGAATTTTATGATTATTGTCAAGGAAGGATTTATAAGAGATCATCTAATGTTTGGGAATTAAAACAAAGAGCTTTAAAAGAAAATTAATATGTAAAGGAACTGGCAATGTTAGATAGCATGGTAATTACGGCCAATCAAAATAAAAACATTAGACAAGAATGTAATGAAGTCCTAGCAGAAGAAACAGCAAAAATTGTCTTATTACATAGGAAAATAAAAACATCTCTAAATGAGCTTTCTCGCCAGAAATGTGTTAATGAAAAAACAGGTCTCTGATGGCTGACTGGTTAACGGAGTTATGTACGAGAAATGTTAAGGAAACAGACACTAAGAACATATGACAGAGCAAGAGAAGTGCCGCTTGTGCATGCTGCAGACTCCAGGGTCGTGGGTCTGTCAGCAGCGTCCACAGAAGTGTTTGCACTTTCTCTCTAGTTGTGCAATGAACTTGCAGTTTAAAACCAATGCAGAGATGAGGTGAGATGATATAATGAGAGCCATGTTATGAACTGCAGCTGAAAAAACTCTTTTTTGGAGGTTTTTTCCTTTGCTCTTAGAATCACAGAATCCTAGAATACTTTGAGTTGGAGGGGACCTTTAAAGGTCTTCTAGTCCAGCCCCCCTGCAATGAGCAGGGACATCTTCAACCAGATGAAGTTGCTCAGAGCCCCCTCCAACCTGACCTTCAATGTTTCCAGGGATGGGGCATCTACCACATCTCTGGGCAACCTGCTTCAGTGTTTCACCACCCTCATCATAAAAAAAATTTCTTCCTTATCTCTTGTCTAAATCTCCCCTCTTTTAGTTTAAAACTATTACCCCTTGTCTTGTCACAACAGGCCCTACTAAAAAGTCTGTACCCATCTTTCTTATAAGCCCCCTTTAAGTACTGAAAGGCTGCTATAAGGTCTCCCCAGAGCCTTCTCTTGTCCAGGCTGAACAACCCTAACTCTCTCAGCAGAGGTGTTCCACCTTCGTGGCCCTCCTCTGGACCTACGCCAACAGGTCCATGTCCTCCATATGTTGGAGGCTCCAGAGCTGGGTGCAGTACTCCGGGCAGGGTCTCACCAGAGCAGAGTAGAGGGGCAGGATCACCTCCCTCGACCTGCTGGCCGTGCTTCTTTGGATGCAACCATGGATACAGTTGGCTTTGTGGGCTGCAAGTGCATATCGTTGGCTCATGTCCAGCTTTTCCATCCACCAGTGCCCCCAAGTCCTTCTTGGCAGGGCTGCTCTCAAACACTTCATCCCCCAGCCTGTATTGGTACTGGAGGTTGCCCTGATCCAGGTGCATGACCCTGCACTTGGCCTTGTTGAACCTCATGAGGTTCACATGTGCCTACTTCTCAAGCCTGTCCAGGTCCCTCTGGATCCCATCCTATTCCTCAGGTGAGTCAACTGATGAAGATATTAAATGTTACTGGTCCCAGTATGGACCCCTGAGGGACATCACTTGCCACCCATCTCCATCTGGACATCAAGCCATTGACCACTACCCCCTGGATGTGACCATCCAACCAATTCCTCATCCACCGAACAGTCCACCCATCAAATCCATACCTCTCCAATTTAGAGAGAAGGATGTTGTGGTTCTATCATCCATAAGGCCTTTGACATCATAGAATAGAAGTCTAGACAGATGACATCCGTAGCTCTTCCCTTGTCCACTGATGTAGTCACGGCATCATAGAAGGCCACTAGGTTGGTCAGGCAGGACTTGCCCTTGGGGAAGCCATGCTGGCTGTCTCAGATCACCTCCGTGTGCTTCAGCAGAGCTTCTAGGAGGATCTGTTCTATGATCTTCCCAGGCAGAGAGGTGAGGCTGACAGACCGGTGGTTCCCACGGTCCTCCTTTCTACCCTTTTTAAAAATGGGTGCAATGGTTCCCTTTTTCCGGTCACTGGGGACTTCACCTGACTGCCATGACTTTTCAAATACCACGGAGAGTGGCGTGGCAACTGCCTCAGCCAATTCCCTCAGGACCCTGGGATACATCTCGTCAGGTCCCATAGACTTCTGTATGTTCAGGATCCTCGGGTGGTCACAAACCTGATCTTCTCTTACAGTGGGAGGGACTTTTCTCCCCCAGTCCCTGCCTTGGGGTCCATCCACTCAAGAGGTGTGAGGAGAGAGGTTGCCAGTGAAGGCTGAGGTAAAAAAGGTGTTGAGTACCTCAGCCTTCTCCTTGCCCGTTGTTACCAGTTCGCCAGTCTTGCTCACCAGAGGTGGCGGGGAGGGCAAGTCTTAGCTTTCTTTGACCTTCGTTTTCTGGCTGACATACCTGTACAAGCCCTTCTTACTATTCTTTGTGTCCCTTGCCAAGTTTAGCTGTAGCTGCGCCTTGGCCTTCCTGACCCCATCCCTACGCAACTGGGCAGTGTAAAATTTAATACCTTCATATCAGAATTGCTTTTAATGTAATTATGGAGTACCAAAAACTCTATGGTCACTATCTACTTTCCTTTTTTATGTTAAATAAAATCTTCACGAATGCATGAACATGTAACAGTATTTTATAATTAAATAGTTCAAAATTAGTTTAAAATCCTTAGACAACATACATAGCTATTTCCTTATGTCTGCTCCATTTAAATAATTCTGAACGTAATCCTCAAGTTTAAATCTTCAAGGGAGAATTATAGATTTTTCAGTAACATCTTTCTTTTGAAATTTCAAGGGCAGTCTTTGAAAGGACAAGGCATATTTCTGCACAGAGCACTCAAAGATAATCTTTGCTTGTTTTGTTGAGGAAATAGCGAAGACGAACCTGATTTATCTAAAGAAATCCTTGTGGCGTTCTTATGAGAGTTTCTGCCAGTTTCCAAATATCTTCATGTCTTGAGTATCATGTCTCTAGAATTATTCAGGTTGGACTATTTAAGTTTAAACTGTTTGTGTGTCATATGTAGAGGTAACTGTGTTATCTTCACAAGTTCTGTGGAGATAGGTAAATAGATTGTATACCAGAAGTGCTTTAAATGACCATTGATTTTTATGCAGATCGTGCCACAGAATCACAGGGGTTGGAAGGGACCTCTGGAGATCACCTAGTCCAGCCCCCCTGGCAGAGCAGGTTCACCTAGAGCAGGTTGCACAGGATGGCATCCAGGCGGGTTTTGAATGTCTCCAGTGTCCACTGCTACATCTACTTCTACAATATTATGGATATAATGAGAACTTAATACACTGCTGAAAAAGAATGTGCACTGTAGATGCAGGGGCAGTGTTACTGTCCACTTGAAACCCTCCCATCTGAAAAGAGACTATTTGGGCATCCCATGTCTTGCAAATCCTGAGTTTAGTTTCTTGATGGCACGTGTCAAGCTTGTGTAAGCAATGCCAACTTGATACGCCCGGGGAGTTGCTATATCAGCTACAACAACGTGTGTGCCTCCTTTCCTGCATAACAAATCTGTGAGCACACGATGCCAGGGTCTGTCAGGTGCTTTGTTAATGGTTCTGGTCATAATAGTTTTTACTCTGTCTTCTAGGCAACTCTCTATTTAAATGTGCATTTGCCCATTTTTGTTAGAGAATTTGCTGAGTACCAAAGCAGGTGGAGATGCCAGTAGTTATCACTTACTTAACATAGCTTGTTGTATTCACCCGTAGAAATGTACATTATTAAAATAAAGAGATCTCTCAGGGCAGTTGGTTAGATGGAAGGACTTTAATAAAAAAAATCCCAAAGGGAGTTGTCTTCCTCAAGAATTTTTTGGTAGTAGAAGCATCTTGGCATACGGATCAGGGAAGTAACACCTTCAGTTCGTATGAAGTCAGATAAATGCCCTTCTTTGCAAATCGTGTTCTACACGTTCTATTTCTGAATTCACGTTTCTTTTTCAAATTCAGACAAGTTTGTCAAAAGCATTCAAACCCACATGCAAATCATGTACTTTTTCTCAATATTTTAAGTCTTTGTAGACCAGGGCATTGTACATGGAAAAGCGTTTTGAATGCATGGGTCATGGTATAAGAGCTGCTCTGGGAGATGTTTTACCACTGAAAGATATTCTTTCAGCAGGCTTCCATTTGGCATACCCTATAAGTAGGATCATGACTGTTGCCAATGATATAGAGTGATTAGTGAAAATCTACTCTAGCATACTAGTGTAAGAATGTTTTTACTTCTGAGAACTTCGTTAATGTCTAGTCATCTGCAGGAATCACATATCTTTCCATACTCAGTCACATCAGATCCATACAAACCCATTTTTTTTTCTCTACTGTGATTTGCTTCTACAACCGTCTCTATATACCAACCATATATTTTTCTCTTAATTTGGGGAGCCTCTTTGGTAGGTTCCCCTTACTTTTGTCTTCTCTTATCTGCACTTGGAAAGTTGTTTCAGGGCTCTAGGAATGCAAAGACATTGAATAGCAGTGTTGCTATCAAGTTCACCCTTCACTTGTCCAGTGAAGATATGCGACTGTACTTCCTGTGAGGCTTGCTTTTTGCTCCGATGCTCGTAAGTTTTCCTCTTGTCTTGAGGCTTGGCCGTTTTACTGAAGGTGTTGTTGGTCTCTGCGTCTCCAGTAGAACTTATTTCCCTCCTTTTCCCAGGCTCCTGGGAACTGATATAAAGGTTCAGCATAAGGTCGTATACAGAGTGTTATTTGGTCTCTGCACATCCCCAGCTTGAGAATAAAGATAACCTTTTGTTGAAATTGCATTGATGCTGCCCCAGTTCAAATGCAAGATTTTGATCATGCATGCTTATGTACCATGATGTTTTGTTGTATTGAGGATATCATTCCAAGAAGTTTGTCCTTGTCATTTGAGGATAACACTCTTGGATCATTTCCATGACTCGTGGTGGCTCGCATGCTATTGCAAAATGCCTCATGTTGTATCTCCTATGCTCTCTATCTTTTGCTGGACATTATTTTCCATTGCAGCCTGGTATATTGCCATATCTGTCCTCCTTTTAAAATGTTCCCACTTTAATTATGTGCTGGGTTTTTTTCTGGTGAATTTAGTCCCTTTAATTCTTTCGCTTATGCATCTTTCTCTTTTCTATGTGGTGCTGGCATGCAGGGGCACAGTTTTGTACCACACTGAAGGCCATCTCAGCTGCTGCCAAAGGCATTTCTTTCCCTGGCTGGCAACATTTTTCACAGAATCATGACCCTCACCAGGAACCAAGGAACTAAATCAACTGCAAAATAACATTACAAAAAGAAGAATAGCTTTCTGCTGGCATAGCAGCTTGTGCTAGCTGATGATGGGATCAGCTGGCAGTCGGTGACAGTCCAGGGAAGGGGAATGTAACATGTGACAGCAGCAGGGGAGCCAGGCTGCTGTTAGCCCTCCCATAGGTTGGCTTAGCTAATTAGCAATGGTGGGACTCTCCTCACCTAACTTTACACAGCTGCAAGGCTGAGCTAGTCATACTGTGCAATGAATAGGTACCTCCAGAGTGAATTATCTGTCCTGTTTTAGGATGAAATGAATCACCACGCCAAGGTGCCTTTCTCTGACCTGATTATACAGGGAGCTCAGGGTGATGTTTCTCAGACTGAGCACCTAAGCCAGGAGGGTGGAATTCCTCCCAAGGGTCTGCTTATAGCTTCTGCTAGCTTGAGATTTGGATCTAAGCAAAGTTGTCCTGATAAATAGGCATCCTCTAATGACATCTGTGCTCTGTCTTGTGGCTCAGTTTTTGAGGTGTCATACTTGCAGCACTTGGAAGGATTGGGCAGCAGTCAAGTGGCTTCCCTTTATTCTTGGAACCTCCTTTAAATATAGCTGTTGCCTATCTAATGTGTGAGAAAATAGGGGCAAAAGCTGTTTCTGCTTTGTTTGTTCTCCTCCTCAGTGAGGAGTAGGCTGTTGGGGCGACCACAAGCAAACCTTTTTCTCATCCACTTGCGCTCTGGGGTGGTGCCATCTCTCCCTCTGTCCTTTCTCTGCCGCTGTCCCCTGGTCAGGCCTCTCTGGTTTTTCACGTTTGCTTTGTGTTTCTCCCACTAGTAGTCTACATGCTGTGTCTCTTCTCTTGTCTTTACTCTTCCTCTGGCCTCACAAACTGCTTTTGCCTTCTGTCTGGGCATTCCTGACCTGTCCGTGTGTTTACACGAGTCAATTGTGGGACATAAAACTAGAAAGCAGAGAGGGGAGAACACTAATTTTGCCCCTTTTTAGTCTAGTGTACTACCGCTAGGCTTGAGCTGGCTTCTTCACCAGGCTTCTCCCGTGCATGCCTTCCATCCGTTAATGTACCGTGCCTGAGTATAGTCTAATTTCACCTGCTGTGTCCATCCAATGGGAGCAATTACTCTCCTGGGGAACTGGGGCTGTGGGTTCAAATCCTTTCAAGGTAAGGATGTTCCATAGCTGGTACTTCTCACCATTTGGATCAATACTTGAGTGGCATTTCTGTTGTGCAAAAGGCATGTGCCACTGCTGACGTGTCTGGGGTGATTGGATGGGGCCTTGATAGACTGTTCTGCCTCTTCTCTGCACCTCCAAGTATGTAGCAGCAGGACTGGGACTGCTCTCCCCAGGTTAAGTTTGCCTTTTGAGCTTGTCCAGTGCTCTCCAGAAGACAACTGTCAGGCCCACCTGGAAAACCAGGAGGGTGAGAACATGTTGGAAAGCGTAAGTTGGTTGAATGGGCATTAAGCACTTAAATACTGCACAAATACCCCAACTTCTGCAGCCAGTCCTAAGCCTCTGTGGATGTGGAGGACTGAAAACCGATGCCTTAAAGCTTCAGCAATAAGATGACAAAGGCATATGTAAATAATGCATACTTATTCATGTAAAGAAATGTGCTCTGCAGCCTTCTCCACATCATTCACTGATTCTTGGTGAATCCTTGTTGTTTTAGTTCCTACAGATGGGTGTGTGGGGATAGCATCAGGTTCTCATGTGGACACGCTATAGTAGCAGGGCTGAACTGAGACAATTTAGACACAGGTTTTAGAAGAACTGACACCTATATTTGAACCCTGTATTTTTTTGGATTTTGGGGTAGTTAAGAATACTGAAAATTTGATCTGACATATATCAAGAATGGCATCCAAAATCACAAACTATTTCTGTAAATTATAGCTACAAATGAGGCTACGGCACAGATCTTGTCATCTAATAGGGACTTCAATTAAAACACCATGGGAGAAATTTTACTTAGCATTTCTAGTTATTTCTGACAGATACACAGACAAAGCTGAAATTCTACTTGAGTGTCACTCTCTACTGTCTAAAAAACCATACAGAGCTATTGTGAGAGATTTGGCACTCAGGGCAAGAAATCATGTGGGTCCCATCTCCCTCCAGTTACAGGTTTTGAAAACATACTTACCCCCTTCTAGCACTATTTTCACCTCACCCTTGCTGATGCTCTGATTTTATATTTTCAGCACAGATGACAGTAAGTTACTTCTGACATAAACTCATTGACTTCAGAACTACATCAGGAAGAAATTTGTCTCAATTTTTAAAAACATTCTTCTCGATGAAAAGTGAGGCTACTATCCCTACGTATGACAAGGGCACCTACATTGTACAGCCAGAACTAATAGTCCCTTACACCTCACAAACATGAGCTGAGGAAATAGCTCTATTGAGCCAGAATAAAGTGTACTTTGGGGAGTAACCAATGACTTCCTATCAGTTAGGCTTTTAGGTAGTGTTAACTTTTCATCAGCTTAGACTCACTCCTTTGTCCTCTGCAGCAAACCTTGGCTGTTCTTCAGCATCATCAGGACCTGAAATGTGTTATGTCTCTGCTTTATGCTACTCAATGCTCTGTAGATTTCACAGAGACTTCATAGCTGCGGCAGTTATGGTCCTCATTTTTGAAATTCTAGGATATTAACATTTAGGGATTTTTTTTCCCCCTAATCTTTCACGCCCATTCCTTTAACCTTTAAATCAACACGTGGAATTTAACTTCAGAGCATTGCAATGTTATGAAAATGATCACCCATTGTTTAGCAGCTTTATAATTGACTCTTTGGTTTTTTTTTTTTGTTTTAATTCTGGCTAAGTGGTGAACTCTTGATTACCCAAGGTAACGCATGAGGGAGCTGGGAGGCAAAATGAGAAAATGCTCTGATAAAATAAAAGCATAGCTACACAAAACATCTGTAGGTTAGGATGATCAGCAAGGCTGTAATGGAGAAAGAAGAGGTCAGTGACACAGGTTTCATCTTCAGTGTGAAAGACATCTTCTCCAGGGAATGATCTGCAGCCCTCGGGCCAAGGGGTGAAAAGCAGCTTTGGATGCACAGCGCTGGAGGCTTGTCCATTCTGCCTCTCCCTGCTTCCCCCAGAAACATATCTCGGATCTGTGCTGGGCCCTGGTGTTACCCTTGTAGCCCTGGGATTTAATTATGTTGTGGGGGTTTTTTTTGTTGGTTTGGTGTGGTGGTTTTTTTTTTTTTTTGCTTGTTTGTTTTTTGGCTTTTATCTGTTCAAAATGTTTGAAATGGTGTGAAGTCTGTGTCACAGCCTGGCATTTCACTGGCATGATTTTGTGGGCATGTGTTGCATCCGTTAGGATGTGGCTTAAGGCTGGCCAGGGCGTTTGAGGATACACAGGCTGCCAGATAGTTCTGGGAGGTGTCAGGATGTGGATGACGAGGACTTGAAAAGTGAAAACTGTTGAAAGCTGTTGATGTGTCTGTAGTGCTGACTCAAACCTACTTGGGAGAATCACCCACCAGACGTGGCTGTGGCTCTGCAGATTTGTGTGCCTGTCTATACCAGGGACATACTGAATTCATAATATAGATCATTCAGCTCAGATCGCTGAGAATGAAGTACTGTTTTAAAAATAATAATGAAAAAATCATAAGAGTGAAAACAACTCAGTAATAGTGAAATAAAAACAGCTCAAAGAGGAGTCCTGTAGGATTATACAAGGGATTACAGCCACTCTGTAGCTGTTTGTTGGCTGAGCATTAATGCCATTGAGCATCATTTTCCTTCTGCATTTCTCAGCCATTTGGATTCAACTAGGCGGATCATCTGTGTTGTTGCTTTTAGGTCCAAAATAGCGGCGTGCAATAAGCCACAGGCCCTTGTGGAGCAGCTGCTGGCAGATACAGGGTCTTCACACACGAGGCGTTTGCTGGCTGAAGTGATCTCCAGGCTTTCCATCCACAGCTAGGGGGGGAAGTGGGGGAGCTCAAGGAGTGCTGGGTGCCAGCTGGCATGGCCGGTCCTGCAGCGGTTTTGAGCGAGCCTGTGGTGCCTTGGGGATTCTCCGATGACCTCTCAAGAAATTGTCACTTGAAGCCTGGCTTAATAAACCTCTTCTCTCTTGGCAACTGAGGCAGATTCCCTAAAGCTGACAGGTCTCAAAAGTTGTTTTGAAATTATTGTGCTGGTTAGGTTGGTACGTTTCCATTCCTAATGGGAATAGAGGCGTTTTTGCTAACTTTTTTTTTCTAAAGGAAAGGTCATGTAAATGCTGCCTTTTCCTCCTCCTCCTCTCACTTTTTTTCCCAAGCTTTCGGCTTACACTGATTCAATGGCCACCGTTATAAGTGCTGCAAATTTGACTCCTGACCCCTCTGTAGACAGTGAGAAAATATTCATACTTTTACAAGTGCTGAACATCTCTAGGATGCTCTCTGGCATTGGTTTTAGCAATGCAGAAGATATTCCAAATACCAGGGCTAAGACAGTGTTTGAAAAAACAGGCTGGCACCTTTTTCTGAGGACCAATTTCAGTGGGATTTAGTTTTCTAAATGCCTTTATGAATCGGGATCTGAAAGCATTTGAAGGTAGGTCAGAAAGGCAAGGATTTTTCCATGATTTTAAAATGAAAGGTACTGCTGTAGCACATACCTAGAGATCAAACTCTTATTTCAATCATACTAGGCAATTTTAGCTGCAGAAGAGAAGGTTTCTTTTAAAGCAGAAAAAGGTGGAGAAAGTGATGTCCAAAGTGCTTTTGGTTTGATTTCTACTACTAATGTGTCCCTTTACTGCAGCTGCAGACTCTATAAAGTATTTAATCGGCAGCCTCTTCAGAGGTTTCCTCTTTTAGTGGCTCTTCTCAGGCCAAGGTAATTTCCCGAGTATTCATGCGGGTCTGGGTGTCGTGACCTGACTGACATTAAGAAGCTCCGTTTTCTAGAATGAGTCCATTTTCTCCGCAAGTTGAGCTATCACAAGGTAGGATGAGGAGTATCCCCTGTGCCTCTGAGGCTTGTAAGCCCTGCAGCAGCAGGCAGTGGGAAATGTGACGAAGCTTCATTGGAGGTTTTGTTTTCCCTAGAAAATCCTTCATATCTGGCTGCTGAGCAGATCCACCAAGCACCCCTGACAGTTCTCTGCTGCTCAATGCCTGTCTCATCTCCGAGCTGTGTAGGAGTTTGCAAGGGCAGATTAATATTTAACGTACCTGGAGGCTTTGATCTTTCAGTTGTAGTCTGGATACATCTAAAGCCTCATAAAATGCAAGAGGAGATGATGCTGCCTTTTTATTCAATAATGCTGAGACTGGAACACCCTCCTAATTTCAATTCCTTCTTCCGTCTCAGGCCATTTCATTCCCCTCTCCTACTCGTCAGTGGAGAATCCTTATCACCATCTTGCTGGGTGCTCATGCTGAAACTGTCTGATTTCCAGGCTGTGTATCTGAACCACTTGGCTTGAAAAGCTCTTTGTCTGATCTTCTGGATCCTGAAGTGTCCCCACTACAAAGAAAAGGTGGGATGCCCTGCTTAGGATGTCCTGCAGGCTGGTGGCCAGGTGCTCTCCTGGGCTGTGGGGTGGGAGCTGCAGGAAGCTGCAGAGGACCCATGTCCTCTGTTTGCTCAGCCCACAGAGCATCAGTGTGGCTGTTGTCCAGGATGGTCCCACTCCCTGTCCCTCAAAGGTGGCTGCTGCTGCAGGTTAAACACCTACATTGAGGTGTCTGGAAGAGACTTCCAGGCACGAGTCTCTACCACGTCCTCCTGGCTGGCTGAGGCAATGACAACTCACTGCTTTCCCATTGTAGGGAATGTTGGTCCCTAATTTGACATTGCAAAGCCTGATTTTGCCATGGACCCCCTCACTTTCCAGTCTACTAGCACTGACTATTCAAGTGCCCAGTCTGGTCCTAGAAACCTTTGATGGGAAGATCTGGAGAAACACCCTTCTCTTCAACCTTTCCTCTTGGATAGTTTTTGCTGCTCCCTCTTTTTTCTTGCTGACTGTTGTAAATCACGGACTTGGCAAAAAGAGGCAGGACAGTCCATTGTGGATACCATGAGCTCCTCTAGGCCACAAAGTGCACCAAGATGCAGTGCCTTGTACCCTGGGGTTAGGAATCTCCTTTTGGGGAGATGTGGCCAGATTGAAGCTTCATGTATGTGAAGTAATTAATTCGGTATCCACATGAGGATATTTGGGAGAAGAGTGCCATGACAGAGATCTGGTACTGCAAAACTCTATCAAAACTGTGGTCAAATAATTTGTATAAACTTAGAAGATAGCTGTGAAGTGGCCAGCGGCCTGACCAGGTTTCTGGTAGTCTGGGCTGGCTCTGTGCATTGGCAAAGGAGGCAGTAGCCCAAGACAGCAGAGGACAGCAACATAACAAATATTTTCTTGCCCGTTTTGTCAGAGCCTGGGGGAGCTGGGCTGGTTGTTGCTTCTCCATGGCAGTAGAATCTTTACATCCGAATTTCCATTATTCTTCACTTTCCCCCCCAACTATTGCTGTTCTCTATGTCCACCTTTATGATGTGCCGCCTTCTCCAGCTCAGGTTCCTCATCCTTGGGTGACAAAATTAAATTTTGCCTGCACTCTCAAGAAGCCTTGAGTGATGTTGCTGTAATCGTGAAAAATCAATGTGGCCTAAATATTTGAGCAGCCAAGGTTTGTACTTCTGTAGGTTTCTGTGCTCCTAGCAATACCCGAGCTAGGTATTTTAAAGCTGATTCAGACATGTATGTATGAGCTGCGGTCATCTTAGTTGTGGTAGCATAAGCAAAATTTTGGGAACTGAGCAATCCTGAAAGTGGGAAAAAATTACTGTAAGCATCTGTATATGACTGAGTGTTGTCCCTACAGAACCTGCACCCGAAGTTATGAGATGAGACTTTGTAAATGACATTAGTACTTAATAGTCTGGCAGATGTGTTGGTGAGGGTACAAAATGCATCTCTAGTAAGACTGTCTATATTGTCATCTGCTGGACTAAAAGGTAATAGGAAATTGAAACAGAGGCCTTGAAAATAAAATTGTTACATTACAGCTTTGTGGAAACTTCCTTTTTTTGGTCCACAGTCTCCTGGGTCTTCTTTCTGGGTGGCAAAGCTTGTCTATGAAGTAGTTCATGCCTGTCCCATTACAGGACCATGGCACGTTGTGAAAATCCCCAGATTGTCCCTGTTCTGCCCTTCCTCCATTGGGGCATTACCCAGCACCAATGATTTTTCTCTAGGGGTTTCCTGCCCCACTGTAGTAGTCCATTAGACTATAACTGTATCAAGATCCCTTGATCCAGGAGCAATTCCCAGGTCCAAGCATAGACCCCGCCTTTTTCAGGCATGGTCCTGCTGCTATACCTTGTTCTCCTTTGGAAGGAAAGCTGGGGAAGAGATTTGAGTCAAAAGGGGCTCACAGCATACACCAGTCTGTGCCCCAAATCTGGATGATCAGTGAGAACTTGAGGGGGCGGGTGTTGTGGAGCACCCTTGCCCCGCAGTGTGGATGCAGCATCAGATGGTGTAGCAAGGATGTTGTGAGGCAGAGCAACCTCTCTTGTAACTCATGCCATGCCCTCACCACATGAGGAGGGAGACAAAATCTGCTCTCATCTGACCCCCCTACTGCAGTTCACTCATTTTATCTCCTAGAGGACAATGAAAGCACAAACTGGACAGCAATACAGAGGGATAATTTATTCCCTCAACTCCAAAGTCATCTACTTAGTCTTGCTGCTAAGAGTTCTATTAAATATATCAGAGTTGATGGTGGAATTTAAAATTAGAGCAAGGCTTTTTAATAGCGTAGGCAAAACTGAATTTTGCTGCATGTGGAATGCAGTCTGCCGCCTTCTTGCTCTATCCCTTAAGTTTTGGTATCTGCTTCTCACCCTGAAGCTCCTCATTATTGTGTCCCTGCTGAAGGGCAGTTATGCCTTCGGGCCACCCCCAAAATAACAGACTCACCCCTCCTAGACCCCCAGCATGTTGAGACACACAGACCCATGTACTGACCCCATCTGTGCCTAACCCTTCTTGGCTTATTTTAGAAGGGAATCAAGGTGTGGGGAGTAATATAGCCAATCTTCTTGTTTGAGATCTAAAATGCACACATCGGTATTGTGGCTATAAAAGATGATATACAGGTACTTTCTCTTGAAACCCTGATATGACTTTCAGCTTGTTTGTGTAGTACAGAGCCTTGGTGAAAGAAGGACTGGCGAAACATATCAGAAGTACATAAATAACACTTTTGTCAAAGGGCATTTCTACAGACCCCCTAAATATCGGCTTTTGGTGGTCCTTTCACACAAACTCCATTTCTTTACTGCTGTTTTCTGAGAGATCTCTTCATAGCCTGATATCAGGCAAGCCATTTCACTTGTAGACTTAGGCAAGGGTAGTTTCAGAGGTGAATCTTTTCAGGATTTATTGAAGGCTCTGATATAACTTCAATGCATGATATAGTGAAATACTATCTCCTTTCCACCCTCAATGAGTTACAAGAGGACTATTGTATCAGACAATTTGCCGGGCACAATTCCAGTGCTCAGATAGATGGGAAGTGAAATTTCAGGGCTTTAGGTTGGTCTAATCATCTACTGAATTGCCTCTTTAGAGTAGTGTACATTCTTTCTAAGTGGCAACTTAGTACTAACATCTTTTGGTGCAAGCCCTTGTATCATATTTTCTCCTTTCACCTTTCCAGATCCCTGCCTCCAATGAGAAATCATGAACACAGAATTGCCTGTTATTAGCATTGCTTATTCTCCTACTTTTTAATTAAATTTCTTCTGAGCTTTATCTTACCCAGTCTAACACCAAAACAAACTTCTGAATATGCTGCTGCATGTTTCATGTATGTCTGTGGAACATACAACCTGCCCAGAGGATCTGCGCATGTCCTTCTCGTGCTGTGTGGGTTATGGCACGCCAAAGTATATTATATTTGTAGTAGGATGCTACGTGTGTTCAGAAACTGTTGAAAGTCTTTGGAATTCTTATAACTGTTTATTCATTCTTTTGTTTAGGAGTCAGTGACCTGTAAGTGCTCATTATGAAGAGAGATCTGGTTTTCTTGGTGACTCTAATTAGCCTTGCCTTCCTGTCACTGCTGAGGTCTGGATATCCTCAACATATTGCAGAGGAGTCCTGCTCCGTTCAAATTCTTGTTCCAGGCCTCAAAGGTAATGTGGAAGCCTACTCCATCATTCAAATACTAATCCTTTCTTTCTAACAGGCTCATTTGCACCACTGACTGTTTCTAACAGAGGCAAAGAAGGTGCCTTTCAGTTGTTCTCTTATTTGTCCAATTTGTAGCCTCCTTAAAAATGGAGTTTTAAGGTTCATAAGATGAACTTAAGTCTGTGAAAATGAACATGGTTCAGAGAGTGCATGCCAAAGTTTCCCGGACTTGCTCCTGATCAGTAGTGCTTGTTACTCTGATATGCTGCCTGGTTGCTTTCTCTGTGTGTATACTCATGAATGGTGCACGTGCCTAAAGGCTGTAAAATCAGGCCCGACTTTATATCTGGAGAGGTTTTCATTGCCATTTTGTGATGTAATAATGGGAAGCATTTTGTATTTTCTAGTCTGCTGCTTGTCTTCCCTTGATTTTTAAATGCTCAAGTGCCTTTTAGAAGAAATAAAAAATGAGTTAGATTTTTGGCATTTCTATAGTTTCTGTTGACAAAAGCTACATTTCTACAAAATAGGCCCGCAAAGTGATGCCCACAAAAGATGACATAATAAATTACTGATCTTTTCATGGCAAAAAATGTGTTAGAGTACTTTAGATAGGAAATCAACAGCTGAGAAGAATTAGCTTTTTAAAACAACAGCATCCATTATGGTGTGAAATCCTAGCCCTGTTTAGCCACTAACAGTAATTCTCATTATGTAGGCTACGGTATTTCTGTTGGATTGTAACAACTGTGAGCACGGGGAAATACCTGTTAACTAAGGACAAAAAACCCCATGAAAACCACCAGTTTATCATTAACGATAAAAATATTACATAGATTAAGAATTGCACAACTAACCTTCCAGTTTTTCTGGCAGTTATGCATTGTGGTATCACAAAACTCACCTAGCAATACTGATGCCATTAACATTATTTAGCATAAACATGGCTTTACCCAGTTGCCTGAGGACCATAGTATGGACTGCAGGCACTGTCTGTGCTGGTTAATCAGTTGGTGAGGACAAGGCTCAGTTCTGTCCTGAAATTATTTGTACAGTTAGATTGCAAGCACAGCCTGGCCACAGGTTTGGCTGTGATGAAAACTGCCCTCTCCGGACATTGCCCAGTTTGGATGTGGCTGCCCGGTGCTGGAAGCAAGAGAATTGGGCTGTAGGGATGTGGGTTGTGCTTCGCCAGTTGGCTTCAGGACCAAAAAAGCTCTCCTGGTTTGCTTGTTATTATTATAGATGCAGCTTTGGATACCTGAACTGAACCAAAATCTATATATTTTTTATTTTACTTCAATAAGTGGCCTTTGAAGTCTTAATAATATTTGCACCTTCTACAGATGTTCTGGTTAGAAAGAACAACACTATATCCAGGTCTTCTGAGGTTTGACTAAGCCTTAAGTAAAGTTGTTTAATTTGTTTCATATATTTGCTGTGAAATAGGCATAAGATAGTGCTGTTGATGTGACTCACAGAGGAGAACACAATCAAGTTAAATATACATTTTCTAAAGTTACACAGATCAGTCAAAGGGTCAGACCCACAGCACTGGGGACCGAAGCTTTGAAATGATTTTTCATTTCAAAGAAGTTGACAGGTTTTGTCAAGTTTTGTAACTTCCTTGCCTTAGTTTCCTTATTTGTGTAATCAGTCAAAATTAACATCTGTGATTACCATTTTTATGAAAGAACCATTATTATTATTATATAATGCAGCAGAGCTTTTTAAAATGTGTAAGTGGTGCAGGACCCTGGCCTTTTATCAGAAGGCAATCCTGAGCCAGAAAACAACAGAGGCCTGAAAACCATCATGTGTTAACGATTTCACTCCACTTCATGAGATGTAAGCCTTGAAAAGTGAGAGAGATTAATGTACAAATTCAGTGAAGCACAAAATGGCCTGATACAGCCCTAGTTAATGCGAAATCCCTAAAAAGCTATCAATGCTCCAGCTACGCTGTCAGGGGGACTGGCTCAGAGAATTGGTAATGAGATACTGCTGTCCCCCACTGGCACAACTCCAACCCATTTCGGTGGCCAAGGCTTCCTTTAAACTGAGCATATATGTGGCCATGTGCCCAAATTTCAGCTCCCACGCAGTGGGATTTGCTCGCTGCAGCTTTTAGATCTCACCATCTTCTCCTCTGCTTGGCTGCCAGCAACATGTCCAATGCTGGAGGAACAGCGCCCCGCACCACTGCTGGGCACAAGCCTGTTGGGATTTGGGAAAAATAGGCACAGAGAAGAAGTGGAAGAAATGAGGGAGACCATGGGATGTGTGAAAGGGAAAAAATAGGAGGAGACAGTTAAGCCTAAGAGATGGTGCAGAAAGTGGAGCCCAGATGGGGTGGTGAAGGAGAAAGACACCAGGGAAAAGTACCCAAAAGTGGGGGAGCGTAATGGAGAAATTTTAGAACAGGAAGAGATAAAGAGAAAAGAGAAAAGAAGGGCACAAAGAATGAGACTGAGTGGAGAGACTGGAAGCCAAAAGAAAAAAAAAAAGAAAAGGAAAAGCAAGTGACACAAAGCCAATTAGGACCCCACAGAATAAAAGGGGGAATCGGAAGGGGGATGAGATGAGAATGGAGGTGGAAACAGAAGATGAAGAAAGCCAGTAAAGGCACCAAGAATAGAAAAAGGCACAAATGAGTTTAAGGTCAGCAGCTTAGGTCTTAGGGACTGATTTTTTTATTTTTTATTTTTTATAACCTGAACAGTATAAAGGAGTAAGATGAAATGCAGAAGGGAAAAATACCGTGGCTCTGAGAATCCAGACAGCAGACTGATCCGTGTTTCAGAAAGACAACAATATTAATAATGGGAAAAGTGCGTTGTGTGTGAAGAAGAGATGGATGATGAAGCCTCACTACATTGCTCACTCATATTCTTCCTAAAGTCCGGTTCCTTTTCATAGACACATGAGATTGAAGTTACTACTATTGTGGAGAAAAAAATAACATGGAACAATCCTTCAAAGCCTAAATTTTCGGTTTGCCACCTTGTTTTGTCTCCCTTCTAGAATCTAAAGCAGCAATTGTCTTAATAGTCTCAATGGCATACAATACATAAAAAAGTTGATGCTACATAAATAAAATAAAACCAATTTTTTTTACGCCCACACTTGATGCATCTAGTCACTCAGAGAATATGAGTAATGGAAGAAAGTTATCACCGTATTTAGCATGCTATTTTCATTATAGTAGACGTTACAGCTCAAGATAGGCAGGATGCAAACATAATCAGAGACAAATCCTGTCCCAAAGAATTCACAGAAGGAGGCAAATTGACAGCAGTGGTAAGATATATCATCTGAATTATGAAAGATCTCTCTCAGAGATGACGGGCGAAGAAGCTTCTAGTAGTGTCAGGATTGTGCCTCATACCTGTGATCCTGCTGCAGCTCAGTTCGGCATCGGGGGCTAAATTTCTTTTGGGGGTGCGTGGCACCACAACACTGTGGAGCACTGCTGGGCATATCTCACCCCATCTCAGCTGCGTGGGCAAGAGCTGCATGGTGCTGTGGAAGAAGGTACTCTTTCATACAGTAGGGCTGGAGCAAGGAGCAAAAAGCCACCCAGGAAGGGATGGAGAGGAGTCTGCGCAGGAGGTATGACTGCAAAGGGTTGGTGGTTGGTGGAGGAGGCCATGGTGGAGCAACAGGGTAGGGACCACCTCTTGCTCCAAAGGGACTGGGTGTAATGTGCGGCACAGGGGCTGGAGACCAGAAGAGGGGCACAGAGGTGTGTTTCTCTGAGTTCATTTGTTTGCCTTTTTTTCCTAATTCAGGAATCAAAAGTTAAAAGTTAGTGTTAATTGGTGATAAATTGATTGAAATTCCTTGACAGAAAACCGTTTTGTTGCCCATGACACCTGCGCAGACTTTGATTCCTCAGCTTGCACAGTGCTCAGGGTACACACAGCAAAAACAGGGACTTCAGCACAGCAGAGCTGAACTGGACCACTGATCAGTCCCTCTTGGCCGAGGGCTTGTTCCTTAAAACAGCTGATAACAAAAAATGCAGAGTGGTCTGTAGCTGGGCCTGTAATGGGGTAATCTCCTCCCAGGGAAAGTTTCTTGAACACCTACACTAAGGAATGCAGTGTCATCTTATTATAGGAGTAAATGCAGGCAAGTGTAATGGCCTGAAGCAAGAGTGATCTATTTTATTGATCCCTAATGCACAGCTTTCACTCTGAAGAACGTGTAAAGCAATAGGCTGTAATAGCCTGCTCTCAGCCTCCAGAGAGCAGGGAAAAGTCATTGTCAGGATTTATCTTTGGGAAGCATAGAACTCATAACCAGCCCTGAGGGGGGAAAGGCAATCATACAAAGCCTATTGGTTACCTGATAATAAAAAAAGTGACGTTCCCAAATGTGCCAAATAATAGCCTGTTTCATACTAACAATATTATTCACTGGGGATTATGTGAAGTTTGTCCTCATTAAGGTCAGAGGATGGCCTATTTCTGCATGTCTGAAGGCAGGAAAGATGGTCTGGAGCCGGCTGGCAGCCTGAAGAAGGAAGATGTAACAGATGGAGGGCTGAGTTCAGCCTACAGCCACCTATGTCTACAATAAGGGGAGAGAGAGCGAGCTGGAGGCTGCATGTTTGAAACGTGCCATGTTGTGGCTTGTTTTTACATGTCATCTCGATGGTCCCTCTCTGAACCACAGCTGCCTGCTATGTCAGAGAGCAGAGCTTGAGGGGTGCATTGTAACCATTGACTATCCTGCTATGGTGCCCCCTTCAGCTTCCTGGAGAGCTGCTAACGCTCTCCCTCCTCTGCAGAAATATAGCACTGGGGCAGCGGGGGTGTTGTGCTAGCTCTGGCTTTTAGATCTTGGCCTTTTCTTTTCTGTGGAAGCCATAGAACTTTCTTCTCCTTCATACAAATCTTTTTCGTAAAGGTGGCTGTGTAAATCATTATTTAGACTTCTATTTGTTTAAGAGATTTTGATTTTATGTCAATGCCAAACTACAATAGTTGTACAATAGTAGGGGGTGAAACAAGCTAAGCATCCCCAAATTTCCAATAAAAGGCACCAGAGAGGCAAACATTTACAGAAACTGATGTTTAAATATACTGAATATAACAATGCACAATAAGCCATGTGCATCTAAGTACGATGCACAGTGGTTCGTACCACAGAGATGAAAAGGCACAGTATATAACTGAGAATATGGATTAGGAGATACTCTTTCATGCTTAAAAATGATCCACTAAATTTCAGATGTAACGATGCTTTCCTATAGGCCTGACGCATCCTTACTCTGTAAATGGCATAAAAAGGTTTCTTTTTTTTTTTTCTTTTTTTTTTTTTTTTTTAATTTGAGGCTATAGTTAAGCCATTTTCACTTGAGACTTAAGCATGACCTTAGCAGATACTCAGGAAGCGTTTGGTGAACACAGACCCAGAAATTTACATGCTAAATTGGAGCCTAGTTCTGAAACTTCTAATTAAGTGAATTGTGCTGTTGGGCTTTTTGGAGGTTGATGATAGGAGTAACATCCACAAAACTGGACCCATTGTATGAGACTTCAGTAATGTATTGACTTTAGTTTTGTCAGTGTCTATGCCAATTGCAGGAGACTGTTCTCCATGCAACAAGTAAAGCTGTTAAGTCAGATCGCATCTGCTTTTATTTTTTTTCCCCTCTTGTTATAGTAGGTTTTTATTTTCACTGGGGAGAATGGCACTCTTGTCACTGCCACCAACAGGAAATAGTCCTGGTTTAATATGATTGTTCTTTTTGTTTCCTTTTGCATCAACAGGGGAGGCTGGAGAAAAGGGGGAGAAAGGTGCTCCGGGTCGTCCAGGCAGAGTTGGGCCTCCAGGAGAAAAAGGTAACTTTGTTAAAGAAGGTGTTTTGAAAGTCATTCCTAACAAAATGCTGCCTTTTCTTGTGAGGCCGTGATGATGAGCATCCTCTCTCCCTTTGCTGAGTGACTAAATCATCCTTGGGCATTTTCGTATACCATTGTTGTGTTTTAACCTCAGTAGGCAGCTCAGCCCCACACAGCTGCTCACTCACTTCCCCCGGTGGGATGGGGGAGAGAACTGGAAGAGCAAAAGTGAGAAAAATGGTGAGTTGAAACAAAGGCAGTTTAATAAGTAAAGCAAAAGCGATGCTTGCAAGCAAAGCAAAACAAGGAATTCGTTCACTGTTTCCCATCGCAGGCAGGTGTTCAGCCATCTCCGGGAAAGCAGGGCTCCATCACGTGTAACGGTTACTTGGGAAGACAAACGCCGTCACTCTGAACATCTCCCCTTCCTCCTCCTTCCTCCAGCTTTTATTGCTGAGCATGACATCATATGGTATGGAATATCCCTTTGGTCAGTTGGGGTCAGTTGTCCCAGCTGTGTCCCCTCCCAACTTCTTGTGCACCCCCAGCCTACTTGCTGGTGGGGTGGTGTGAGAAACAGAAAAGGCCTTGATGCTCAGCAATAACTAAAACATCCCTGTGTTATCAACACTGTTTTGGTCACAGATCCAAAATATAACATCCTACCAGCTACTATGAATAAAATTAACTCTATCCTAGCCGAAACCAGTACAACCGTATGCACTCTTTTGTAGACTAACTATTGCTTTCTGGTCAAAAAGATTAATTTTGGGAAAAAAAAAAAAATCCTTGATTTTTTTAGAAAGGTCTCTGTGAAGAAAGTCATCATTTTGGCTTCTTCATAATTTGCCTTCTGCAGATGAAAACATCATATTAGATCAGAGCAAAAAACCCATGAGGCTCAATTTTCTTGTTTCCTTTTGTTTGTAAATGTGAACATTCACAATACCTTAATTAAAATAATTGAGGGAAGGTAGCAAGCCATAATAGGCAGAGATGGCCATGAGTGATTCCACATTTTCTGGATCACAGTTCAGAAATATTTGTGGAAAGATGGTGGTAATGCTGTTTGCATTGTAGGTCAAAAGTATTTGGAGCTTTTGAGAGGAATGGTGCTCAATAGCATTCAGTCATACAGCTTAGACAAACATGGCATTTCTGTCTTGCAGGAAATTCTGTCTTTTCACATTCATTGTTCTGAAGCAAGGAGGAAATTTGACCTTCATAAGTTTTACAGGAGATACACATTCTGAAAAATTCACATGAGGAATAATCAAAACCTTTTATTTCAGTATTGAAATGAAACATTTGACATTCCTGTCGTCAGAATGATAGAGTTAGTTAGTTGTTACTGAACTGAATTTACAAGCTTCTTTTCAAAGCAATCACAGTAGTAATTTATACTTCCTTATGATGATGCATGATCTGTTATGTATGTTTGTTGGGCAATTATGGGAGTCTGATACTTGCAGTTTTCCCTGTGACCAAAATCCATAGCTAGAGTTCTTCCCCCTACAATGCATTGAAAAATTCATAACTCCCATGAGGGATGTGTGTGTTCAGTCAGTGTATTTCCCTTTGGAGATGTACTCTTCAAGGACGACTCTTATAAAAAATATTGGAAACTAAAATTTCAACTCTTGCAAGGTAATACAGCTTGAAGAGAAGTTAAAGTACCACAGGATAATTTAGGTTAAAAGGTCATAAAGAGATCATCTAATCCAATCTCCTGCTTAAAACAAGGCAGACTTCAAATTTAGATCAGGTTCTTGTCCAGTAGGCTTTTGAAAATCTCCAAGAATGGAGATTCCACATCCTTTTTGATCAGTCTGTTTACCAGTGTCATCATGAAAGACCTTTTCCTTAGCGCCAGCTGAAATTTTTCTTGTTGTAACTTGTGATCATTACCTCTTGTCCTTTTGCTGTGTGTCTCTGAGAGAGCTGCATCTTCTCTACAAACCACTTGTAGGTAGTGGAAGACTGCAGTTATGTCCCCCCTTACCTTTTGCTACTCTAGGCTAAATAAAACCATCTTCCTCAGGTGGACTCCAGTTTGCTTCTCTTGTATGAGGGCCCGAAAATATCTGGGTTTTTATGCAAAGGAGCTTTTTAGCCAGCCATTGGCCAGCCTTCATTAATGCATCGCAGGTGAGGAACTTAGTGTCTGGCTGACATTCCTGCAGCTTGTCAATCTCCGCCTGACTAGCAGCGCTGCACTCCAGTGCACCAACTACTCCTGCCAGCATGGGGTGTCTTGCAGACTCACAGAGGTTCCTTCCTCTTCTTCCTCCCTGTCACTGATGAAGGACTGGTTCCTGAGGAATGGCACTCATTATCAGCTGCTGGTTAGACTTTGGCAGCCTGGCAACAACATCAGGTAGCCTTCTCAGCATCCTTGAATGCCATCGGGCCAATGCCATGGAGCTGTGTACATCCAGGAGAATTAGCCCCTAACTCAGTTGTCCTCTACCGTAAGTAGCATGTCCTCCCCAGATCTTTGCTACCAGACACGAAGAACTGGGAAGCCAGAGAGCATCCCTTGCCAGTAGAGGCCAAGGCAAAGAAAGAACTAAGTACCTTAGCCTTTCCTATCTCCTTTTTCACTAGGTTGCCTTCTTACTGAGGAGAGTACCCATGTTATTCTTGGTATCTCTTTTACTGCTGCCTTACCCGTACTGTCTTTCGTGTTGTCCTTCATACACCTAGCTGAGTTCAACTCCAACTGAACTTTGACCTTCCTCACTTCCTCCCCGCATGCCTGGGGAATGCCTGTATGTTATCCTTTGGTAGCCTGTCCCGGTGTCCACTTCCTGTATGCTTCCTTTCTGCACTTGGTCTCAGTCAACAGTTCCCAGTTCAGCCAAGCTGGCCTTCTGCCATATCTGTTCATTTTCCTGCACGTTGCAATGCATAGTTCTTATGGAACCCCATGGAGCACTACAGGCTTGGGGAAGAGTGGCTGGAAAGCTGCCTGGCAGAAAAGGACCTGGGGGTGTAGGTTGACAGTTGGCTGAATAAGAGCCAGCAGTGTGCCCAGGTGGCCAAGAAGGCCAACAGCATCCTGGCTTGTATCAGCAATAATGTGGTGAGCAGGATGAGGGAAGTGATCATCACCCTGTACTTGCACTGGTAAGGCCCCACCTCGAATGTTGTGTTCAGTTTTGGGCACCTTAGCACAGAAAGACATTGAGGTGCTGGAGTGTGTTCAGAGAAGGGCAACGAAGCTGGTGAGGGGTCTCGAGCACAAGTCTTATGAGGAGCAGCTGAGGGAACTGGGGTTGTTCAGTCTGGAGAAAAGGAGGCTGAGGGGAGACCTTATTGCTCTCTACAACTACCTGAAAGGAAGTTGTAGCGAGGTGGGAGTCGATCTCTTCTCCCAAGTAACAAGTGACAGGACAAGAGGAAATGGCCTCAAGTTGCACCAGTGGAGGTTTAGATTGGATATTAGGAAAAATTTCTTCACTGAAAGGGCCATCAAGCATTGGAATAGGCTACTCAGGGAAGTGGTGGAATTGCCATCCCTGGAGGTATTTAAAAGACGCGTAGATGTGGTGCTGAGAGACATGGTTTAGTGGTGGTTTTGGCAGTGTTAAGCTGATGGTTGGACTCAATGATCTTAAAGGTCCCTTTCAACCTAGACAATTCTATGATTCTATGCTTTAAGGAAATTGTTCCTTAAGATTTAGAAGCTCTTTCTGGGCCCCTTTGCACTTCATAGGAATCTCCAGTAAGATCCTGCCTATGAGTTCCCAAAACAAGCCAAAGTCCAGGGCTTTTATCCTGCTACTTGCCTTCCTCACTTCCCTCACAATCTTGAAAGCTCTCATCTCCTGAAGGCAGTCATGGTCACTGCAGTCAAGGCTGCTGTTGACTATCATTTCCACAACCAGAGGGTATGTGAATAACAGGTCTAGAAGACTACCGTCTCTAGCTGGAAACCAAGTACCTGAATTAGATAGTTATCCCTGATGCACTTTCTGGATTGATTGCTCCTTATGGTGCGGCTCTCCCGGAAGATGCTGAAGTAGGTAGTCTCCAATTATGGAGCTTCTTATAGTTGTTAAAAGAATTGTTTTCACAGCAAAAAAATCATGTGAGCCACTAACACTGAAATATCTAACACACTGAAGTCTTTTTCATACTTGGTTGTTCATCTTATTATGGAGGGGTAAGAACTGAGCATCATTTGGAGGCTGATAATTTGTTCACAATTTTGTTCTCAGAAATAACCAGTTCATCACTTTTTTCCTGCACAGATTATCTAATATCTATTCATGACCTGTGATTGGCTTTGCTTTTTTGCTCTGTTTTTGATCTCTTGATAGGCATACACCACTGATGTCTTTTAAAGTGCTGGCCAAGTATTTTAAAATCTCAGTTTGCGTAAATCTTAGACCTGTGATCCAGGTACATAACACATAGCTTAGTGGGTAATGAAAGAAAATTGTGGCCTCACTTTGCATTTGCCCCTTTCTAAGAGCACACATGGATGATCACAGCAGCCCTGTTTTTGTGCAGTAGCTTGTTAAACTGCAGTCACTGTGTTAACATGTGTTTGACTCCCTGTATTTCTATTGAAGCCTGATAATTGTTGTCGTGTTGGGCTACTATTTGGCTCCTTCTGTTGATGGAAAATGCCAGATTTCATGATGTTTTTCTGCTATTTGGGTAAATGATGGTTTGCATGAGGGAGAAACTGTAATTCTTCTGCAACATTGGTAGAGTTTTCTACTTTTGCTGTTAATTTACACTATCAGAATCACAGTAATCTTTTTTTGTTTCTTTCTCCTTTCTTTGTTGCATTTCTCCAGCAAGTTCATCCTAAGAAAATGTGTTTAGTTTCTTTGAACTCCTTAGGTATATAATAATCAGTGAATAAATATCTTACAAAAGAAATGGTTTTCTTATGGTATATTTGAGCTGAAATGAACACCTTAAGATTAGAAAATGCTGCAAATGTTTTTATCATATTCTTTCCTCATTATATTTTCAGATTTTGGTAGTTCAGAGACTGATAAACATTAAAACTTTCTGGTGCTTACCTGAAATAAATCTGGTTCTGAGCATCCTGATGTTTCAGGGTGACATCAGACATCCTGATGTCTTTGGGCACTGATTAAGGTTAAATTCCACTTACTTTCCTCATTGCTTTTAATTAATTGTATAGGTCAATTATGATGCATAGCGTGTCAGCAGAATTTAAAACTGTGTTGGCTTTATGTAAAGCATAGAGCACTGAATCGAGTACAATGGCTGATTCAGATGAAAGTAGCGTGTACTGCAGTGCAAGTTTTGGGGTGTGAAGTTAATTGATGTAACTTTTCCCTCTTGCACTGATTGCTGTACTGACCACTCCCATGTTGGGAGTGAACTCAATTACTTAACTGCATCATGATCCAATCTGTGAGGCCATAACTTCCATGTATACAAATTCCACACAGATATTTCAATAACAATACAATACTGTGAATATTCCCAGAGTAGCATGGATTCCGCTTATGGCAATCAAAGTAAGGAAGAGAGGGTGAATTTACTGTTGGAATGCATAATCAAAGGAACAGCACATTAAAAATATGTTCTTCAAGACATTTTAATTTTCTTAGAGCCGTAACCATTTGAAAATATATTATTCTAGTATTTTAATTTCAACCTTTATTCATCGTACTTCATTTATACTTATTTACAATAGTATGCGAAGCAGAGTCACATACAATTCTTAGGCTTGGAACTCAACTGTCTCTACCTTTGCAGTGTTAGCACAGTGATGTTGGCTTTTGCCAGCTAACACTTTCCCAGGCAATTCTTGGGCATATTTTGGGACCTAACATAATAAGCAGCTTGCAAGTGATTATCCTGGCTTGAAGCGTAAGACAATTTAATATCGTGGAGCGTACCATTCTCAGCCACCTGGTTCCCACTGCCAGGGAACAGTCCCAGGCATTTAGTTTACTGGTACAGGCATAGCCTCTTAAGTAGGTGAGAAGACTCATTAATTTAATTGGATTGGAGCCAGAGTGCTCAGTCATTTGTATAATCAAATTCTAAAGAGAGGTAATAATATCTTAATTTATATTTTAGTATTACTGATTGTTCATTAATATGTAATCAATCAATCCTTTACATTTCTGAGTCAACTTTTACATGAATTTATTGCTCGCTAAGGAGTGCTGCAGACAGGATTCCATATAAAAGTCCTGACATTGACAGTTGTGGATTCACAAAGTGGGTATCTGGTTCAAAACTGTCTTTCAGTTCCACCTGAACGCAATAGGATTTTGAGAAAATCTGTGCTAGACTGAGTAGACAAAAACATGGCAGATGGGCTTCAGGGTAAATAAATATATTGCCTTGGGACATTAGTGATGCATAATTTAATCCATACTTACACGATGCCAAAAACCAGAACTGTCACTTGAAACTCAAGAATTGCTCTGAAGTCATTAGCAGCAGCCCCAAAGCCAACAAAACACTGCCCATCATCAGAAAAGATACCAAGGACAAAAGCAGAAGCTCATTTTTGCAGCTGATTTTGCTCTGTATAAAAGCCTGACATTTGCTGTCTCAAGTAATGAGTGTGGTTGTGGTCTCTGTCTCTCAAGAAGGACATGAGAGTTTAGAGAGGGGCATGAGAAATGTGAAGAAGATGGAGGAACTGTCTGATAAGGAGAAACTGGACAGGTTGAAACTCTTGCATCTCTACAGAGTAGCCTACGGAATGATATGATTGAGGTTACAGAATCACCAGATCCCATCATACCTGAACTAGGAGGCACTCACTGAAACTGCTGGGGGACTGATTCAGCAACTCCATCTGCAATGGACTGCAGAGAATGGCTGGGGTTGTGTGATATCCCCGTATCACACCTTCTGCTGCCATTGTGGGAATCAAAGTCTTGGGCTAGAGGGACCACTGGTCTGAAAAAGCCTGGTATTTTGTTGTTAATGTAATTCTGGCAAGACAGATGTTTTGTAAGGACAGTTATTTGTGTGTGTGTGCATCTGAATATAAACTCCTTCATTCAGGAATGGACCATACTATTTCCATTTCTTTTGTTTTGAATGTACTTTAAAGTCCTTTAAACTTTTCTGCTGCCTTCCTAGACTGGCTTTTTTCTTATTATCTTTGGTTTCCTTTGCAAATTTTCCAGCCTTTCTGATTTCTAGTCAGTATAGATTGATAATAGTTTCCTCTTTTTTTTCCCCCCAGTTTGATATACAAAGCTTTTAAAGTTTCACTTTGTCATTAAGATACCTGTCTAACATGAGTGGGATGGATCACTGCTGAGAGGTGTTTATTTCTCCATTGCCTACCGAGGGAGCTTAGATAAATAGCTTAGACTAAAACCCTAACTTCTAGGTGGCTAATGTTGAGTGAAATTAATTTCCCCCAACTACATGAAATGCCACCTGGGATTATCCACTGTTTGTTCATATAAGATGTAACTGTGTTGTAAGCACTGTTCCCTAGCCAATCACCAGTCTTCAGTGGTGTGGATAATTCAGATTATTTAGTGTAAAACACTACTATAGCCTATTGATATATTCAGAATTTTCTGATTTCCAGTTGCCAATAGCTTTAAAAAGTGTCCTGAATGTAGGTTACTACTATACCATAACATCATTATATCCTTTAAAAATACTCTTCTTTTTCAAGTCAAGTTAAATATGAGTCAAGATCAAAGGGAGGGCAGGGACAGGTGATGTTACAGTGGGAGTCTGCTACAGGCCACCCGACCAGGAAGACCGAGTGGATGAGGCCCTCTATAGGCAGATAGGAGCAGCCTCACATTCACAGGCCCTGGTCCGCATGGGGAACTTGAACGACCTCGATGTCTGTTGGAAGGACAACACAGCAGGCCATAAGCAATCCAGGACTCTCCTGGAATGCGTTGATGATAACTTCTTTCTCCGAGTGATAGAGGAGCCAATGAGGAGAAGTGCCATGCTGGACCTTGTTCTCACCAACAAGGAAGGGCTGGTGGGGAATGTCATGCTTAAGGGCAGCCTTGGCTGCAGTGATCATGAAATGGTGGAGTTTGAGATCCCTGGGGTGGCGAGGAGGATGCATAGTAAGCTTGCTACCCTGGACTTCAGGAGAGCAGGCTTTGTCCTCTTCAGGGATCTGCTTGATGGAATTACAGTGGGATAAAGCCCTGGAAGGAAGAGGGGCCCAAGAAAGCTGGCTAATATTCAAAGACCACCTCCACCAAGCTCAGGAGTGATGCATCCCAACAAAGAGGAAGTCAGGCAAAAATGCCAGGAGGCCTGAGTGGATGAACAAGGAGATCCTGGACAATCTCAAACAGTAAAAGGAAGTCTAAAGAGGGTGGAAGCAAGGACAGGCAGCCTGGGAGGAATACAGACAAATTGTCTGGACAGCCAGGGATCAGGTTAGGAAAGCTAAAGCCCAGATAAAGGTAAATCTGGCCAGGGGCGTCAGGGTCAACAAGAAAGCCTTCTATAGATATATTGGGGACAAAAGGAAGACTAGGGAAGATGTGGGCCCTCTCTGGAAGGAAACGGGAGACCTGGTCACCTGGGACATGGAGAAGACTGAGCTACTCAATGACTTTTTTGCCTCAGTCTTCACTGGTAAAAGCTCTAACCACACTGCCCAAGTTGCAGAGGGTAAAGGCATGGACTGGGAGAATGAGGTACCACCCACTGTAGGAGAAGACCAGGTCTGAGACCAGCTGAGGAACCTAAATGTGCACAAATCCATGGGACCTGATGAGATTCATCCACAGGTCCTGAGAGAACTGGTGGATGAAGTTGCTAAGCCACTATCCATCATATCTGCGAAGTCGTGGCAGTCTGGTGAAGTTCCTGCTGACTTGAAAAGGGGAAACATAACCCCCATTTTCAAAAAGGGCATAAAAGATGACCCGGTGTACTACAGGCTGGTCAGTCTCACCTCTGTGCCCAGCAAGATCATGGAACAGATCCTCCTGGAAACTCTGCTAAGGCACATGGAAAATAAGGAGGTGATTGCTGGCAGCCAACATGGCTTCACTAAGGGCAAATCGTGTCTCACTAATTTGGTGACCTTCTACATCAGGGTTACAGCGTTGGTGGATAAGGGGAAAGCAACAAATGTCATCTACCTGGATTTGTGCAAGGCATTTGACACTGTCCCGCATGACATCCTGGTCCCTAAATTGGAGAGACATGGATTTGACAGATGGACATGTTGGTGGATAAGGAGCTGGCTGGATGGTCACACTCAAAGAGTTGTAGTCAACGGGTCCATATCCAAGTGGCATGCAGTGACAAGCGGTGTTCCTCAGGGGCTGGTACTGGGACTGTTATTATTTAGCATCTTTGTTGGCGACATGGATGTTGGGACTGAGTGCACCGTCAGCAAGTGTCCCGTCGACACCAAGCTGTGTGGAGCAGTTGACATGCTGGAGGGAAGGGATGCCATCCAGAGGGGCCTGGGCAGGCTTGAGAGGTGGGCCCCTGCCAACCTCATGAACTTCACTAAGGCTAAGTGCAAGGTCCTGCACATGGGTTGGGGCAATTGCATGCACAAATACAGGCTGGGTGGAGAATGGATCGAGAGCAGCCCTGAGGAGGGGGACTTGGGGGTGTTGGTGGATGAGAAGCTCAACATTAGCCGGCAATGTGCGCTCGCAGCCCAGAAAGCCAACTGCATCCTGGCCTGCATCAAAAGAAGCGTGGCCAGCAGGTCAAGGGAGGTGATTCTGCCCCTCTACTCCACTCTCATGAGACCCACCTGGAATACTATGTCCAGGTCTGGAGCCCTCAGCATAAGAAGGACATGGACCTGTTGGAACAGGTCCAGAGGAAGGCCACGAAGATGATCAGAGGGTTAGAGCACCTCTGCTATGAGGACAGGCTGAGAGAGTTGGCATTGTTCAGCCTGGAGAAGAGAAGGCTCCGGGGAGACCTTATAGCAGCCTTCCAGTATCTGAAAGGGGTCTACAAGAAATCTGGAGAGGAACTTTTTACAAGGGCATGTAGTGAAAGGATGAAGAGTAATGGCTTCAAACTGGAAGAGGGGAGATTTAGATTAGATCTCAGGAAGAAATTCTTTACTGTGAGGGTGGTGGGGCACTGAAAGAGGTTGCCCAGGGCAGCTGTGGAGGCCCCATCCCTGGCAGTGTTCAAGGCCAGGCTGGATGAGGCTTTGAGCAATCTAGTCTAGTGGGAGGTGTCCTTGCCCATGGCAAGGGGGTTGGAACTAGATGATCTTTAAGGTCCCTTCCAACCTAAACCATTCTATGATTCTATGATTTGCATTGGGAATACCGACTGCTACAAGACTAAGGAGGTACACTGGGGGAAAAGACATTGTAATCTTGGTCTGCATCTTATATTCTTTTTCTAAGTATCCTCTGCAGATTGCTGTCAAAGTTGGCGCTAGAGTCAAGAGGCCTTTGGTCTGGTTTGATACACTTCTGCTTTCGTTGTTAGGTAGGTGTCCGTGATGTCTGCTATGTGAAATCATGAAGAATTTCTATCTGATTTGTCTTCAAATCCTTAAGTTTGGGAAGTAAACTGCTGTTCTCTTCCTTTTGACATCATTCAATTTGTCTGTGACGTGGTGAATTTGTGGTTCTGCTGGATTTGTCTTTTTGAGACCTTTTTCTTTTTTTAAGTATTTTTATACTCTCTTGTCTGTTCCAATTAATCCTGTCTGAAGAGATTGGCCATACGGTATGAAGACCCCCATTTATAGTGTTGCACAGGCCCAAAGCCCTAATTTTTTCACTAGTTGTGCAGCCCACCATTTGCCTCTGGTATGTTATTTCTTCTCTTGTTTGTGGGTCTGAAAAGGCCACCAAGAAGATCATTTAGAGTTTCCTTCTCTTCGTTTCCTTCCAAAATCCTTTAAGTCTTCTATAATTGGTTCCAGTGTATAGCGCCTTCATCTGAGACATGACAGGTGACTTGCTTCATATTCTCCATTCAAACTTTCTGTTAGATTTCCTACTTTTGGTCTATGGAGACTTAATTTCTTTCATTGTCCTCATTTCTTTCCAGCTCTCACTTCCTGATTTCATTAAGACTCTTTAGACTGCATTTTTGGCAATCATAGGGTCACTAAAAAAGACTTTAAAAAAGGTATTAAAACTTTCGAAACCCTCAAGGCAGATGGGTCTCTCTTAAAACCTTGTGATTTATTCTGCAGAAGAAGCAGAATAAGCAAGCCCCTGGAGTAGAAGCAGGGGTTAGTCACTGTAAGGGAAAACCAAATCCAAACAGTTCTTTTAATGAGCACAGGAGACTTAATGTATGTCTTCATTGTTTGAGATAACACGCTTTTACTTCTGAGCAGATCACCTAACTTTCACTGGCTATTACTGAGATGTAGTTCGTTTTCTGGGCAGTATTTATCAGAAAGAAAGTGAAGTCATTTTATATATTATATTTATTTATGCATTAGATCTATGTGTTTATTTAATTTCAGGTGTAGCAGCCTGAAAAGAGAAAGCATTCAAATATCTGACAATCTGTCATGGTAATCGCAATTCATAAATATCCGAAGCAAGAAAGGTCATTTTCAGAGCAACTTGATAAACTCATTACAAGCTGATACGTCAGAGGTTTTCAAGGAAATACCCTCTTCATATACTATCTATATTGGATAAATATCCAATGGTAGCGTCAGTACCTTTATAACCTGCATAGCCCAACGGATTGCATCTTTAATGCAAGCCATTAATCTCTTCTGAAAGTAAAGCTATATTCCAGAAAGCAGATCTTCAACTGGGTGAATGAATTGCTTCCATTCTTCCAGTAGGAATATATAGCATAAGAGAAAAATATTTTTGGTTTCTGGTAAAATTTCCTAATTGAGTCCATGTCCAGTAGTGACTGAATTTGATCCTTGTTTGAAACAAAGGAAAATCATTGATTGTAGGACTTGCCGGTAATTAATTAGACCAACAAGCCATACGCATTCATCTTCTCTAAGTTCAGAGGAAATTATTTCTTCCTGACTCATGCTGTCAAGTGACAGTTGCTTGAGACTTCATGGAGTAATACAGAGGACATCTCTTAGCCCAGTGGTGCTCAGTTTATGTTCTGAAACTTGTTACTGATTACACTTTTAAGTTAAAGGTAATGGTGAAGTTCATAAAATTATCCAGCTTTTAAAAATAAATAGAGGAAATATGTGACTGTCTGTCCAGTTGCAGTAACAACAGAGGTCAACAGATCTTCAGTTGTCATAGATGCACAACTGGGACTGAGCTATGATAATTTACACAAGTTCAGGTGCTGGATCCCTATGGTAGATTTTCCTCCTAACTGGTCTCATTGTGTAGCTGAACAGTGCATAACAGCTGTTGCTTTGAGCAAAGAAATGGTCTTTTCAACAATCATTGAAAAAACTGCATCAGTATTTCCTAAAGCAGTCTTGGCCTTGGGTTTCTGCAGGATGGGAACCTCAGAAGGCATTTGGCTTCTTGTCCCTGCAGTCCCTCCATAACTGCTCTCCATTAATACTGTGTAGTACAGTGGAATACTATCTCATATGACGTAGCTGTACAGCTGTGCTGCCTCCAGACCACGTTTCTCCTTGAAATCATGGTACAAAGAGGCCTAAATCTGACGGTAGAGCATTGATTTGCTCAGGTGTTGCACCCAGGAAAGGACATCACCAACGTACACTGAGATGTGGTATTCTGTCCTGCGAGTCCTCAGACCATAGGAACTGCAGCATCAAGCAAACTCTGCCACATTCGCTACACAGTGAGTGTAACAAAATGACAGGTCTCATTTGATAGGTCTCAGAAAGTCTGCCTAAAACAAATCAGGAAGTCCTCTCTAAACCAATGCCAGAACCAAAGTATCATTTAGAAATAATAATCTGACAAGCTTAGGCTACGTAGAGTTTATTGACTATAAACGGCTTGGTTTAAGCCAAAACCTTCAGTCATGTATAAGCCTGCTGTATTTACTCTATTAGGTGACTAGTGCTTGTTAATTTCAACTGCTGATCCTCTAAACTTGTAGATGAGGACTGTAAACATTGGGTTGAATAAGGCTTTGCTATTACAGGCTGAATTTCTTCTCTCACGTTCCCACCATTAAGATAATTATTTTGATAATGTTTGAGAAATGCCATCCAGAAAAACCGTATGATGTAACAGGCATGGAGCTCAGATCAATGACATCAATACTTGGACTGTGGCGCATATTTTATCTGTAACAGTGCTTCAGCTTGGTTTGTGAAGGCAGTGATGGCAAAGAAACCACCTGTTCCAGTGCAGATTCCATTTCCCCTGAAGCCATTCTAATATTCACTTTAAATCACACAGGAAAGTACAACTAATAGAAAAGAGGTCAAAGTCAGACAAAGTAAGTGAATCAAGCTGTCTTACATTAGGTTTCTAGGTATGCCTCATGGACACAGATAGGTCACAGTGGCTGGTTCATGTAGATTTGTTGATAATTTCAATTGACCTGAAGAGGTGGATAGTTGCCTTTTATTTGTAAAAACACAGCTGAGGAAAAATGAGGATTTTTTAGCAGCTCCTTTGCTACAACTGCACTTTGAAATATTCTGTAGAACTGTCTTTAAAATCAGTAACATTCAACACTGCTGTTTTGAGTCAGATTTTGTATAAGGATGTATATATGTCTGTGTGTACATGTCTATGTAAGATTTCCCTTAATTTTCCTTTTTCATTAATGTAATCTTCAAATGCAAGTGCAAAGAATGAGGATGTGACTGCTTCCACAGTCTTTATATTGTATAAATAAGCCATTAAGCTCAAATTCAGCCCTCGGTTACAGTGGAGATGTATCAGATGAAACTATCAGTTGTGCTTGGATCCTTTAAGTCTTCTCAACTCCGTGATAGTTTTAATCCACCGATCCATGTTTGAACACAATTCCCCCTCATTTTCAACATAATTCTGGCATGATCATCTGGGAGAAATTTGCAAAAGCTTTTCCAGTGGCTCTCAGCCAAGATCCGTTTTCATTTACACCTGTATGCCTTGTTAATGTCAATTGCTTTGCAAAGATTAAATCACTGTCTAGGTTGTTATACGTACGTTCTTCACAAGGAGTGGGCTGGACCTCTGGAGTTCAATGAATATTGGGGTTATAGCGTATTTTTGCTCGTTGTAAAAACTGATACTGCAAGCATCTGAATGAATCAGACTACATTGCTACCTTGTGTCTTTCATCTTTCCATTACGTATAGGAGAAATGGGGGACAAAGGACAGAAAGGCAGCATAGGACGGCATGGAAAAATTGGTCCTATTGGTTCAAAAGGTATGAGTGGTTCAATTGTTTCTCCATTTGTGTTTCAGATGAAAAATCTGTGATCATTTATGTTTGAGAAAGGTTTAATGGCTTGGAAAACAGTTAACAAGTCTCAGAGTTTACTATGACAGGGAGTTTCTCACACTGTAGCAAGCCAGATGACTGAGATCTCTCAACCAGTTACCTTTCACTCTGGCAGCAGTATACTTAGCCTTAAAGCAGGGTGAGAATCCTGGTTTAAGGCTAAATAAAGAACTTTATGCACCATCACACAAGTGTGGACAGTTAAGAGAAGGACATGGGAAGATGCACTGTATTTTGGCAGACTTTTAAGAGCCAGAAGACTTGAATGCTAATCTTTCTATGTGAATTTGGTTAAGTCATTTGGACCAAAGTTTACTTAAGCATCTAGATTATGGATCTAGATTTAGGCACCAGCGTAGCATATCCAGCCCTTTTCCCTCTGCAGCAGCTGAATTTTTTGGTTCTGTGAAGTTCATGAATGTCAAAAAATGGATATTGGTACATATTCTTTGTGCTCAACTTTCATAGCTTTGGCAGGCCTTTGTTGTGGAATGACAAGGACAGAAAAATCTTTATTTTTGCTTGGGTGTATTTCTACTTTCCACATTTGAATGTTACTAAAGAAAAAATAAACAAGTGCTAAATGAACTGGTGGCCAAAAAACCTGCTTTAAATTTATATTCTTTTTCATGTTTCTAGGTGAAAAAGGAGATAACGGTGACATAGGACCCCCAGGTCCCAATGGTGACCCAGGTAATTCATGACACACCTTGTATATGTGAAGGATTTTACAAGATGCATGCATCATCACCAAAAATATACGTCTGTTTACATACTGGGGGAAATAATGAAAAATTAAATATTTGTATAGGCACTATAATATTTCACTGTAGTATTTTCAAATTACTTAAAATTATTGAAGCTGCAGTAGTTTCTGGACTTGTAGTGTGTTTGTCGAAACAATCTCTCAGAGCTCCTCAGAGGTGCGATCACTTCGAAGACTAGCGGGAACTGAAGTGCAACTGTCCGTATCATTCATCACCAGGGCAAAAGGACATTTCTGCTTATCCCACTCTGCCTTCCTGCCAACACAAAGGAGCAGGTTGGAAGCTCCTGCTCCTCCGTGGATTATTGCTATAGAGCAGGAGATCACCAGGAATAGAGATCTTCCAGAGAAAAAGGTGAAAGCCTGGCATAAGAAGCATAAGCCTTACAAAAGTGGCAGATTCAGATTTTGCCCAATTCATCCCTTCCTGGCAGGGTGCACTAAAGGTGCACCAATCAGTTTTCTCATGAGAACATAATTTGTCACTCTAATTCTTGAGCCACAGTACCATATACCTTGTCATATAGCACAGTTTTGTAGTGTAAGTACCCTGTCCTTAGACTGATTTAGACACCTAAGCTGAGTAATTGAGTAGTCAAATGCAGATTTGAATAATTACACACAGAACTGGAAACTCTAATTGATCCTCATTTAGAGATTTGAGCTCATAGTTGTTAACAATTATTCTTTTAGTATTCTCATTCAGATTATCTTTGTCAAACCACTATCAATTTGGGATAATAGAAGGTTTTCTATTGTCTTATTTTATTGGAAGAGATACAGTAAATTCTGTACTTTCGAAAGTACAGAACTATGTTTTGCAGGTAATTATGTGCATTACATGGTTGGAATATTAGCATTTTGGATCTGCTGTGTTATGTGCCTTGTGAAGAACAGGTGAACAATGCGCTGTGCAGATTTTTGCTGTGGAAAAAGTGCTCTTTGGAGAAGACTGAAGAGAATAATTTTACTCAAAATGGGAAATTTTGACAAATATTATTAGTTAAAAAAAAATCTGTATTTTTTTTTTGCAGAGAATATCTTTCAATGTCTAGGTTAGCACTAATCATGCAGGGCTGAAGCTTCATGTGAAGTGAACTGAGCTATTCTGGACAGGCCCCGACACCCATGAGAACCATATGATGGTGAAGGCTCTGGGTTTCTGACTGCTATTTGCAAGGCAGCTGTCCTTCTCCAGGGCTGCCAGGCTTTTTTATTTTGGTGTGTCTGTATCTTTTCCCAGGCATCCCCTGTGAGTGCAGCCAGCTAAGGAAGGCTATTGGTGAAATGGATATCCAAGTTGCCCAGCTGACAACGGAACTAAAATTCATAAAAAATGGTAGGTTAATTTTATATAAATATTTTCCTTTCTCATTGCTGCATTTTATTGGTGGAATTGCTCGTAGAGAGCGTCACCGTCCCACATCTGATTTGTGAAGCCATTTTAGGGTGTACAGTAAGTTGGTTTATAGAAATGCGAGTGCTCACTTTTCAGCACTGCCCTCCCCCGCAGCTGTTGCTGGTGTGCGTGAGACAGATAATAAGATATACCTGCTGGTGAAGGAAGAGAAAAGATACAAGGAAGCCCAGCTCTACTGCCATGGAAGAGGAGGGACGCTGAGCATGCCCAAGGATGAGACTGCCAACAATCTGATTGCCTCGTACATCAACCAAGCCGGCCTCACCAGAGTATTCATTGGGATTAACGACCTAGAGAAAGAGGGAAATTTTGTCTATTCTGACCGATCACCCATGCAGACCTTCAACAAATGGCGCAGTGGGGAGCCCAACAATGCCTATGATGAAGAGGACTGTGTGGAGATGGTGGCGTCTGGAGGGTGGAATGATGTTGCGTGTCATATTACTATGTATTTTGTGTGTGAATTCGACAAAGAAAATGTCTAAGCTTGCCTGCTCTTTCTTTATTTTAAGAAAAAGTTTTAAGCTGATTGTACAAGTTACCCTGTGTTTATAGAGTACAAGTGATATTTTGCAAGTATGTGGCATCGGTGTTGTACAGCTGTAAATACAATTCAGGTATTTCAAATATCAGTATTTACCCTTCAGAAGGGAAGAGCAGTGATAAGACATAGCTTGTTTTTTCTGTAGGAAAATATATGTATTTAGATAAAAATGTGGTTTGGGGCTAAATTCTGCCCTCACAACAGTTAACAAATGCTATTGCATAACTGTAAGGGAAGGCAGAATTTGGCCTCTAGTTGTTAGAATGATTATTTCTGAAGAAGTCAATTCCTGATATTCTTTTATCTTAGCAAAATTTGTAGGTAGAAATCTTAATTACTTGTAGTGCTACAGGGATATTTCACCAACAAGGCAAATATTTTGTGTACTCCAGTTAATAATACAGATATTACTGTAAGTTT